>CM019904.1:72023807-72312255 GCA_009764595.1 Geothlypis trichas | reverse complement strand
GTACACCTGAAATGCATGTGGGGGGGTTTTTTGCTTCTTTCTGTTCACAATGATATCATAAATTTAATTGACTTAACATTTTTTACATGCTTCAGGAGGCGTAGAAGCAAAAGGTAGAGGAGTGAATGAGGGAAGGAACAAGGGAAAATCCAAACTTTTTAATGCATTCCTTGGGTGTTTGCTAAAAAACCCAAAAAATTTGTCTTGACAAAGGGAATCAAGATCTGTACAATATGGGGTGTAATTGTTGTAATGACCTTTATTAGATAATAATTAATCACTAAAGATATTTATTAAGAAATGCTGAACCTGGAAAGTATTTGCATTGATAATTTAGGCCCTTTAAATCCTTCATAGCTTGTTAAAAATCACTTCTCTGCTATTTACACTGCAGGACTTAGGGCTTTATATATTTTTAATAAATTCCTCTGTGCATGTGTGCTTTTTAAATGTATTTTCTAATTTTTAATGAGTCCCCTTAATCCTAGAAAATGGGAAATACTGCAGATGAAAAGCCAAAAATATCAATTTGCTGGGAGCAGTATCTCTTAAAAGAACACTCAGGTCATATTGGGATTGAAAAGATAAATATTTTAAATTATTCTGTATTATTTTAGATTATTGGTCATGAGAGGGATTCTGTGATATTAGTGAATACTTCAACCAGTCTGGGAGTTTCCAGAGGAGTGATTCCTGCTTAAACAGAACAGGACAGTTTTGGATGCACTTTTTAGCAAATATATAAAAGGATTTTGTTTTCCCAAATACCCACCTGTTTAGAATTAGATTTTACTAAATTCAGAAGTGATTTGCCAAGTTTAATTCAAATTAAAACCAAAATAAATCCCAGCCTGGGTGCATTCTGGTGATGGTTCCAAATCCATTTGGGCAAACTCGGGCAGAGCTGTTGAGGAGGGAGGAAAAAGCCCAGAACTATGGATAATATCCTTGACATTTGCAGTATTTTTATTATTCTGTTCCTTTATTTTAGGCCAGGCAGCTGGAAGAGAAGGACAGGGAGCTTGAAGAAACACGATGCCTACTACAAAGAGCAGCTGGCTCGGCTGGAAGAGAGGGGTAAAAACCTTTTTTTTTCCCTTTATTTAACATTTTTCCCCCTTTTTTTCCCTTTTAATGAACATTTTTCTCCCTTTTTTTCCCTTTTAATGAACATTTTTCCCCTTTTTTTTCCCTTTTAATGAACATTTTTCCGCCTTTTTTTTCCTTTTAATGAACATTTTTCCCCCTTTTTTTCCCTTTCTATTCATTTCTCCTGCTGGTTATATTTACCAAGATGACTTTTTTAAGGAGAGAAAGATTAAAATTGTGGCCAGAAGGGTTATTTTTGTATTGCTGCTGCTGTTTCTGGCTTCATATTGACAAGGTGGAAGGTTTGATGGGAGAATATTTGTTTTCTTTCCTAACAAAGTTCTCACATTTGCCGTGGGATTTCATCTGTCACGGTAATTACAGACAGAAAAATGAAATAATGAGGTTATTTTATACCAATGCTGATGAAGAGCCAGTGCAAATGAAGAAGTGTCACCGAGTAAAATAATTTATATTAAAATAACAACAAAAAAAAAGTGAAGTGTGAAGGGACATAGTGAATTTCTGCTTGCAGTGGGTGGAATTAGTGATTCCTCCATCAGTGTGTGGAGAGTTTAATTTTAATTCCAAGTTTATACCATGTTTAAAAGGCACTTCTGTGTCTTTATCTCATCACAGACTTGAAATGAAACTGTAGAGAGCAGCTTGGGAAGCTGTGGGACTTGCTTACAGTGGTTTAACATATTGCTGTTAACATCCCTGTTCTTTACAGGGGATTATTTTATAGGATGTTAATTTCCAATAATTACTGCTGTCATCATTTCCTGCCTCCCAGGTTGGTTGTAACCTCCAGCCTGAATTCATTTGCCTCCTTTCCCCCTCTGCCTTCTTCCTGAGCTTATATATTGGTGATTAATTCGGATTTTTTTATGTTAGTTGGTTGTGAAAATTATGAACAGGATTCATATTCATTGATGCAGCTTAGCAGGCCAGAAGAAAAGCCCTTGTTTTTCTGGATTAGGAGGAAGAACATGTTGCATAAATTATCAGGGTGTGTAATTGGTCTTAATGAATATTTTAAATCAAGGGTACATCTGATACCGTGTCGGTGTTTTGTCCTCTCTTGGTGAAAATGACATTAATGAAGTCCCATGTTCCTGGCAATGAAAAAGAGCTTGAAAGGATGAGGGGAAATCAGTTTAATGATTCGAAATCGGTGCATTATTTAAACAGATATTAAAATTATTTGATATCTTTTAATTAAAAATTAAGATCCTTCACCAAAATAACTCTACAGAGCACTTTCCTTTTTCTCCCATAACTGGCTTGGTGTTGGAGGGAAAACCTTCAGTGGGGTTTTGTCCAAACTGGATTCTTCTGGGGTCTTAGTGTGGAATAATTCATGGCAAAGTGCCTGATAAACCATAGGTCTTGGACAGCTTTTTCTTTCACCTCTTTTTACCTTTTACATATTTCTAGATGTTTTTCTTGGTCATTTTTCACATTCATGTAGGTCACTGGCCCAGTGGCTTCACTTGCTCCTGTCAGTGAAGACTCCAATGTGTGTAAATACATTTTTGTGCTGTGCAAGGGAGATAATGAACTTTAAATAACTTCACTGGAGTTCAGCTGGAGTGCCACCCCCAGGGGATGTGAAATAGGAAATTCTGCCATCTCTTGGTTTAGAAATCCCCAGGATTAGAGCAAGGAGTTCTAAAATCTTGTTTTATACTATGGGTGATGTTTGCTCTGTGTTCAGAGTGGAGTTTCTGTGGTCCCAAGCCTTCTCTTTTCATTCTGACTCTTTTTTCTGATGTAAAATCCTCTTCTTTTCCACATTGTCATCAAGATAAATTTTCATCTCTCTCCTACACAAAAAAGTGCTGTTCCAGCTCTGAGAGGAGCAAACTCTGTCTTCCAAATCTGACTTGGAATTTCTTCACAGAGGTGGAGATTTCAGAGTGAAAACCTGGACGGGCAAAGGGGTCACAGCCCCTGCAATCCCACTGTCCCTCTTGGGGTCACCTGGGAGCTTCTGTGCTGGGAATTTTGAGAATTGGGATGGAAATAGGTGTGGAAATGACAGAGCATGGAGAGAGGCTGGTTTGTTGTTCCTGAACTTGTTCTGATTTCAGTGGAAGTTGCACAGAGACAGAGCATGGGCTGCTCAGCAGAATTAGAATTTTGGAACAGGAGGTGGGGTGGGAGCAAGTGGAGCTTGGAGAATTCGTGTCAGGATGAAGAAATGTTCAATCTGAGTCTGTCACCTGTGACAAAGAATGCTAATTACAATCTCAGATCATTCCCACATCAAATAAGCACACTTTAAAAAACACTTCAGTTATGCCTATGTGGTATTTCTGGCTGTTGCATCATGGAGTGTCAGAGCTCATCTCGATGATTAATTGGCTTTTTGATTATTTAGCCTTTTCAATTAGAAGCTTCGTATTTGTGTTCTTCAGTGCTGCTGAAAAAACAATGCAGACGTTGATAATAAAGGGAGATGACAACAGAACAGATTAGTGTCAGCACAGTGTGCTCCTTATGGAGAAAATTATCCATATTCAGTGCCAGATGAAGCCTGTCAATTATAAAATATTTCAGTGACTGAGGGAAGATGCTCAACCTTTACAGGGTATTAATACAGGACAAAATAACTGTGCACAAGTGACAGCTGTGATAGTAAAACATCAACAATTCTATTCTCAGGGGGAATAACTGTTCATAAATTTGGTTTATGTGCTAAAAACCTTTTGATACTTCCCCAAAACCCAGCAATTCCCCGACCAGCTGCCAGTGTTTCTGGGTCAGAGATAGCACATAAGCTGTTGGTTATTACATGCTCCACAGCAGCAGAGCAAGAGCAGAGAGTTGAACAAAGCACTTAAAGAACAACCTTGCCCTGCTCTGCATCTGACTGGGGTGTGCAGCTGTGATTTAGGTGCTCACACGTGAGGCTCTGAATTTATCTCTGTTTTTCACTGTCCATCCACAGGGGGAGGGTGGTTCTTGAGTGCAGTAAAACCCAGAGATAAACCAGTGAACTCACTGAGGTTTTGTGCCCCACACTGTGTTAATTATTTATTTACAAGTACAAGATCCTGCACAGGGGTCAGGGCAGTCTGTTGGGAAGGATGAAAGTTTTACAAGAAGGTCTCACAGATATTTATGTTTGGCAGAAAGATTTTTAAATGTGGACTCTGATGAAGGAATAGAGATGGAAGCAAGTTTTGATATAGAAGAAAAGAATTGCTGAGCCAGTCTCACTGGATAACCAAGGAGGCAAAGGGTGTGTTAGTTAGAAGGGTTTTTATGGCTTAGAGCAAAGGATAAACCCACCCCAAACAAGAAGATGTTTTTACCAAGCACAAAGAGAGCACAGGCAAACAAATCAGCAAATGGTGCAAGTAGAAAAAAGGGCTCAGAATTTTCCACTGCAAGAAAACTGAAAAACAACTTCTAGCTTAAACTGTAATGTACTGACTGTGAGTGATTGGAGAACAGTGACATGAATATGGTAATTACAGTAGTTATGATAGGCTTTAGATAACAGTTCAGTTATGGGGCTGCCCCTGAATCCCTAGAATGTCCCAGGCCAGGCTGGACACTGGGGCTGGAGCAGCCTGGGACAGTGGGAAGTGTCCCTGCCATGGCAGGGGTGGCACTGGGTGATCCTGAAGGTCTTTTCTAACCCAAGCCATTCTGTGACTCTCTAAGGAGAAAATAAATTTGTTTTGGAATAAAGAAGAGTCCCAGTGTGAACCCAGAGCCTTTTTTCAAGGAAGGCCATTCCTACCTTGTGTGCCACGTGCATCTCTGTCTGTCCTTACTCATGCACTTCCCTGTAACTGAAGCTGTTCCAGTTCTGGTGTTTGCAGGGAAAATTGTTGATATTTTCACTCTCTTGTGTGGCAGTCACATTTTCTGGAAAAATCCCTTTGCCCAGGATTTTTCTCCTGAGAAGCTGAGAAGCCTCAGAGAAAAAGGAAAACAATATTATCTCATTTGCTTCTCCTGTGTTGTGCTCATGTGTGGAATGTGTTTGGAGATTGTTTATCCACAGGTGATTGTTTGATTGGTTTCATGTGAATTGTTTTGACTTAATGGCCAGTCAGGGTCAAGCTGTGTCAGGACTCTGGCAAGAGTCACAAGTTTTCATTATTATCTTTTAATATTCTGTCTGTATCCTTTCTGTATTCTTTAGTATAGTTTAGTGTAGGATTCTTTAATATAATATAGTGTCATAAAATAATAAATTAGCCTTCTGAGAGCATGAAGTTAGATTCATCATTCCTGCCTTCATCTGGGGGCAACCCAAATACAATACTCTCATCCCTCTAATTCCAGTGGAGAGGTGCAGTGTTTTTCCCTGGTTTCAGTCCCAGTGTCCATACACTTTATTCATAACCAGCTCTGCATCTCCAGTGTCCCTTTGCTGTGCACCTTCCATTCCCCATCATCACTTGCACACAATCTCCCTGCACAGCAGCTGCCATCCCAGCTTTCCTTCACCCCTTTGCTTTTCCCTTACAACATTTTTATGAAGGGCACACGACCCTCTCCTGCTTCTTGCTGTGGTTTTGGCATCACACAGACACTCAGTGAGCTGTGTCTGCTCCTGCTCTGCCTCTGAGACTGATGGGACTCCCCAGTTCCAATTTCCTCCAGCAAACCCAGCTATTTTCATGTTGCACTGCTTCCTAATGCTAATATGCATCATTAGGAGAATCCTGCCCCAAGTCATGGGAGCAGAAGGAAATTAATTTTAATACCCTGCTGTATGACACAACTACTTAGTTTATCAGTGTGACTGAGCAAGATATGGATCCCCATATTAATCATAATATTTTCCACTGGAGCCAAGTTTCTGTGCTCCCAGAAATACTTTTAAGTTCTGAGCAGTTTGGTGTGAAGGTGGTTTTGGGGGGAGGTAATAGGATTATCCTGGAGCAGGAATCTGAGGGGTGGCTGGGGGAGATGGGAAAGGGGCTCAGCCTGGAAAAAGGGGCTGAGCCTGGAGCAGAGGAGGCTCAGGGGGGCCCTTGTGGCTCTGCACAAGTCCCTGCCAGGAGGGGACAGTCCAGGGAACAGGGACAGGAGCAGAGGGAACAGCTCAGGCTGGGCCAGGGCAGGTTTGGAAATTGGGAAAATTCCTTTCCTAAAAGGGCTCTCCAGCCCTGGCATAGGTGGAGTCCCCATCCCTGGGGGGATTGAAACAACTTGAAGATGTGGCACTTGGGGACATGGCTCACTGGTGGCCTAAATGATCTCAGAGGGCTCTTATAGCCTGAACAATCCCACAATTCTACCATTCTGTAGGATTTTGGAGGTTTCAGTGTTACCGTGGATCTGGAGGGATTTAAACAACTTGAACGTGTGACACCTGGGGACATGGCTCAGTGGTGGCCTTGATGATCTCAGAGGGCTTTTCCAACCTAAACAATTCCACAGTTCTGCCATTCTGTAGGAATTTGGAGGTTTCAGTGTTCCCTTGGACTCAGCACACATTTCACAGCCCAGAGCTCACTGCTCTGACAGTTCTTGTGGTGGCTTTTGTGTGGGGACACTCGTGCCCCACAGAGGGCTCAGTGCCAGATCCCAGCCTGGGAATGCAGACTTTGAGTTCAGGAAATGTTGATCCACTTCTCTGCACCCGTTTTTTTCCCCTGCCTTAAACGTTGAGGAAGGATTTGCAAATCCCAAGCTCTGCACTTAATTTGGGGATTCTGCTTTCCATGGAGGCTGTCAAGGAGCATTAACCTTAAGGTAAGATGAGCACACAGAGCACAAAGCTCTGAGCTGATGGCACATTCTATCCCAGGTGTTAAATGGTATTATCCATCCTGCTTGCTACAGTAAATAGGATTTTGCTATTATGATGTGTCAGGATTTTCAGAGAAATCAAATTTACTAGACACTAAACTGCCATCCTCACTGCTGAGCAGCTTTATTCTGGGATCTTGTATTCATCCTAATCCTGTTGGTAGGAAATGCTTATACCAATTGTGTGGGGAAATTATAACTTAATGATCTCTTCCTTTTTCTATTCAAGGCTTAGGATGGCCCAACATGCTCTGCAGTGATAGCCCCAGTGCTGAGCTGAGGAGCTGATCTGCAGCTTCCCAGCCAGGAATTGGCTTTTCCTCATCAGCACGAGTGCTCAGGTGCCAGCAATGCCAGCCCCACATTTGTTCAGATGCTTCAGAGCCTTGTTTACCTTTTCAGATCTCAACAACTCAATCATCAGAAGCTGTTTGCTGGGCTTTTTGTAAAGTGGAGTTTGCAAGATGGAGATAACGGGGGGGGACTGCTACAAAGCAGGATAATAACCACAAATATTTTCATTCCCTACAAGGTAATTTAGCAATTTAAAGGGATTTTTTTTTTGTTTTGTTTCTATTTGTGTTCAGTCATCAGTGTGTTTACTCTTTGTGATCTCACGTGGCTGTAGCAGGGAGAATTCCATGAGCAGAGGATGGTTCTGCTCTCACCTCTCAGAGTGTTTAGAAGTCTGTGTTTGCCAGAGCAAACATGTTTACTCTCCCCACATTTGTGTGCATTCCTTCACACGTTCCAAAGCCAACTAGCAGGGATGTAGGTGCATGTTTGGAGACTTGAGGCTGCATCCAGCCAAGTAGGAAATTATTTTGGCTGATGAGCACTTAGGGAAGAGGCAGGGACAGCTCAACAAACCTGGTGTTCTCGTTCTCATGAAGGAATGGAATTAATCCAATATTCCCTAAATATCCGTGGTTTGAAAGAAAATAGTTCCATCATTCCCACTCTGCTCCTATTTTTGAGATTCTCTTGGTATTTGTGTCTTTTTTCTGTTTGCCTGGCTCTATTTCTCTTTCAGTATCAAATAAATAAATGTATATATGCACCCACACACACAGAGTCAATACTTTAACTCTATTTCCAAGCACTTTTCCAATAGAAGCAATAAAATACATTACAGCTTCCATGTGATGAATTCCACTGACTGCCATATCATCTCATTGTTAATGAATTGTGTTATTTCTGTGAAGTTAGTGGGGCCTTTTCCTTTTTAAATGGATATTCAGCTGCCACTGTGACTTCTTGCAGCTCTCCCAAATCGCTGCGGTGGGAGACCTGAGGAGAAAATCAAGATATATTAATTTCTCATTTTGTGCTTGGGCCAGGAGACTTTTCTATGTCTCAGCTCATGTGCTGCACCAGGGAGATAAAAGTAGGAGTTCATCAGACTTTCCCAGTGCTTTGTATTTCCACATTGCTCCTGAAAAACCACCCTTTTTAGCGCTGACCAGAACGTAATGTTTTTGTCAGTTTAGCATAATAAAGCTGTCAACCCACCCAGTGATCTTGCCAACATTAGAAAATTCCTCTTTTCAGATTTCATTCTGTTTGGGGGACAGAGCTTTTGTTGAATTGCTTCTTGCCTGGCAGGTTGAGATTAGGAAACTTGCTACCAATTACAATATCTGAAACCTCCACCTGATTGACAGCCCGGGCTGGAGTGTTGGATTTAATGCTCTGCCTCCATATCTTGCCCAGCCACAATCATTATTCTGAACAATTGGGTCTCAGCCTTGATTTCATTTTTTTCCTCCTCATAATCTTTTATTTACCCTTTCTGACTAAGTAGCTAAGATGTTTATTATTAAACACACACCTCAGCCATGCATTTTTCTCCCAAGTGCACCAAAAATGCAGAAGTTTCATGTTTGCCATGAAAAATACCTGCTTCAATCTCATCTTTCACTATCACATATCCAATCAATAGCAGGGCTGAAATGCTGCTTAATAACAAAATGAGGAGTTGTTCCACGCTGAATAGCAGCTATTGATGTTTCCCTAAATGTTTGTATATAGATTATTCTGCTTTATGTATGTGTGTCTTTACAGAGAACAAAAAAACCCTGTGATAACCAATATTCCAGGATTTTTCCTGCTGTGCACTAAGACACCTGATCATTTTAACGTGGAACCACAGTTTCATTCAGGTTGTTGCAGTTTTTTATTTCTCCAGCGTGTGCAAAAAAAAAAAAGGCTTAGAAAGACTTCTGATTATTATGTAGTTTTAGTTCAAGGGAAAATATGACTTAATTCCATGTTTTTATTTTGGAAGAATTAGGGTTTTAATTCTTAGCACAAGTCCAAGGGGTGACGGTATCTGGATGGAAATTGGTAATTCAGAGCCCTTATGTTTATAGAATAATAAAATAATTTGGGTGGAAGGCACCTAAAAGCTCATCCAGTTACACTCCCTGCCGTGTGCAGGGACACCTTGGACTGTCCCAGGGTGCTCCAAACCATCTGGGAATGCCCAGCCTGGAGAGGGGAAGGCTCCAGGGAGAGCTTCCAGCACATTGCAGGGGCTCCAGGAGAGCTGCAGAGGGACTGGGGACAAGGCCTGCAGGGACAGCAGCCAGGGAATGGCTCCCAGTGCCAGAGGGCAGCCATGGATGGGATCTTGGCAATGAGGAATTCCTGGCTGGGCTGGAATTGCCAGAGCAGCTGGGGCTGCCCCTGATCCCTGCAATGGCCAAGGAAGGGTTGGAGCAGCCTGGGATGGTGGGGTTGCAATGGGATGGGCTTGAAGGTCCCTTCCCACCCAAACCATTCTGGCATTTGGGACACTCAGAATCCATCCCCAGGGATTTTGATGCAAGTTGGGGATGGCAAAGGGAAGGGAGACCCTTCCTGGAGTGCTGAGATTGCCAGTGAAGCCCCCAGATCCCCAAATTCCTTCCCAGAGAGGAGTCGGGGTGGGGATGGATCCAATGGCAGCTGGGAGAGCTGGGAATGGAGGGAATTCCCTGGAGAGGGAGACTGGGCTGGGATTTTGGGAAGGGATTCCCAGAGCAGCTGGGGCTGCCCCTGATCCCTGCAATGGCCAAGGCCAGGCTGGACACTAGGGATGGAGCAGCCTGGGATGATGAAATCCCAGTGAAGCCAAGTTTATCCAGCACCTGTCACTTTCTGAGTCAAAATTCCAGCATTTCCTCAGCCCCCTGCTGATTGTGGGGTTTTTTTGAGTTTAGCTTCATCTGAGCTTTTCCCCTTCGCCTTTTTATGGAGCAAAAAATGCTGTCACGAGAGAGAAACGTTTTAAACAGGCAAAAAGGACCAAACTGAAGGAATTTTTTGAATGTTAAAAGCTGTGTTTATCACTTTACATAGGATATGGCAAAATGTTTTAACATATGGGGAGTTAATGAATAAGCAGCTTTCGCTTCACCCTGCTCTGTTCCCTCCTCCCACCATCTTCCCATCACAAGCTGAAGTTTGGGAACAAATACTGTGCTAAGTTAATGTTGGATTAAAGCAACCCTCAGGGAGGATTTCTTAATTGAGGTAACATAATTAGAAATGATTACAACTCTAAATTGAAGTGACCATTCCCCTGTGCTGGCCCTGCTGAGGAACCTCAGAGCAGAGGGGCTGGAGCAGGTCCAGGGAAGGGAATGGAGCTGGGAAGGGTCTGGAGAACCAGGAGGGGCTGAGGGAGCTGGGAAGGGGCTGAGCCTGGAGAAATGTCCCTGGGGGTGCTGGTGACATTGGCTGGACATGCCCAGGTGTGCCCAGGCAGGCAGGAGGCCGAGGGCACCTGGATTTCAGCAGGAATGGAGCAGCCAGCAGGGTTAGGGAAGGGACTGTGCCCTGAGCTGGCACTGCTGAGGGACCCCCGGGAACCTTGGGGGCAGCTCTGGGATCCTCAGGTCAGGAAGGGCCTGGAGGGGCTGGAGAGGGTCCAGGAATGGAGCTGGGAAGGGTCTGGAGAGGCTGAGGGAGCTGGGAAGGGTCTGGAGAAGCAGGAGGGGCTGAGGGAGCTGGGAAGGGGCTGAGCCTGGAGCAGAGGAGGCTCAGGGGGCCCTGGTGGCTCTGCACAAGTCCCTGCCAGGAGGGGACAGTGCAGGGAACAGGGACAGGAGCAGAGGGAACGGCCTCAGGCTGGGCCAGGGGAGTCTCAGGGGGGTTTTGGGGAAATTCCTTCCCAAAAAAGGCTCCCCACCCTGGCAGAGGTGGAGTCCCCACCCCTGGAGGGATTTCAAGCCCTGTGGATGTGGCACTTGGGGACATGGGGCAGTGGTGGCCTTGGCAGAGCTGGGAATGGTTGGACTCGATGACCTCAGAAGGGTTTTCCCACCTTAATGATTTTATGATCAGAGGAAAACAGTCCCTTTTTGCCTAAGCATTAGTTAGTAATTATTCTCATTAGAAAGCAATAATATTTATGAGAATTTATATATTTATTTAAATTGTAAATAATCCTGCGAACCCAATGGCTGAAATCATGCAATCATAGGAACACTCTTCCTTTATTACAGGAAGACTCACTGCCTTCATTTTCACTGCTGTCACTCTGAGTGATATTTTAATTTTTCCTGCCCCTAAAAATAGTCCAGTCCCCTAACTGATAGATAAATGAGAGAATCCCCAGGAAATGCTGCTCAGAGTTTCTGTTTGCCAGCACAATAAATGCAGAAGGCAATAAATGTCCTCTTACATCAAGAGGAGGCGGGTAATGAGTAAATGATGGGAAAAGGGATTTTGAAAATAAATGATCAATCCAATCTAAGTTGAAAAACAATTTATTAATAGCTTGGCCTTCAGTGGGAGAGAGGGATCTGTGCAGCCAGAGGAGCTGGAGATGGACCACTGACACCTGGCAGCAGTGGATTTTTGGGAAGTCCATTTAGGTTTATGAACAATAAGCTGTGACTTTTCCATATGAATTTTTCCATATGAATTTTGCTGGTTCACCGTTGTGTTACAGAAAAAAGAGGTTTAATTTTTGTTTCTGTAATTTAAGCACAGAGGATGCTGGGTTTGAGGAGAGCTTTGTGTAAAAGATGCAGCTTTTACAATGCCTGAGGTGTAGGTGGATAGAATATAAGTAAATAAATGTGGTATAGAAAAAGTAATTTTACTCCCTAAAGAGTTGCTGCTGGGCTAATTATTAAGGATTAGGAGTGATGTTAACAGGCCAGAGCTGTAGCAAATCAGAACAGTGGTATAAAAGAGTGGCTTGGTGAGATATGGAGTCAGTTGGCTGCTGTGAGGATGAGGAAGAGTCAGAGCTAGAGGAGATGCCTACAAGAAACATCAAGGAGGTACAAAACTGGCAATATGGAACCTTTGCAATGTAATGGTAACAAATGGTGACCCCAACGTGATTTGGGAGAAATGACCCTGTGGGTTTGGGACTAAACTATATGACCCCATGGATTTGGGGAAATGGGATTTGATTATATAATCCTGTGGGTTTGGGGAAAAGGACTTGAATACTAAACTGTTGGTGAAGTATATCAATTGCAGCTATTAGTGTTTGTTAAATATGAGTATAAAAGATTTTGAAGATAAGTACTTTATAAACTGAGAAATGCTGCAAAACTGAACCAACATTTAGAAATATTCATACTGTAATATGTTGTCTGAACTATTGGTCTGAATGAAATATATGAATAAGTCATAAAGTTAATTAATTTGAATATGTACTTCTGGTAATGCTGCAGCTCTGTAATTAAAAGAAAAAGGGGGAATTGTAGGGGGATACAGTGTGGGTAAATGAAGGTGGTACAGAATATAATCTTATCCCCTAAAGAGTTTCAGCTGGGTTAATTACTAAAGATCAGGAGCAGGCCTGATGTTAACAGGCCACAGCTGTAGCCAATCAGAGCAGGGGTATAAAAGAGTGGGTTGGTGGGATCTGGAGTCAGTTGGCTGCTGTGAGGATGAGGAACAGTCAGTGCTAGAGGAGCTGCCCACAAGAAACATCAAGGAGGTACAAAACTCTGGTGATATGGAACCCTGGCAATGTAATGACAATAGAACTTCTGCAATATAGTGACAACACTGAGGAAATGTGGGCCCTGCACCACGTCCTGCTCTGGGTTTATCATTTTATCACCTCATTTTGTTGTGCTTTTCATGTGCAGAGGTCAAACCCTGCCCAGGAGTGGCTGTGCCCATCCTTGAAATCAGGGAGAGTGTGGCCACAGTGAGAATTGAACCAAAATCCTGGGATTTTGGTGCAGAGTGAAGAGAGCTGCACCAGCTCTTCCTGACATTATTTGTGACACAGATCCCACCTTTGGCCAGGCTTGGCCACAGGAATGAAAATTTAAGTAAAGGTTTTTCTGAGAATTCACTACAAAACCCAAAATTCTATGTTTTTCTGTGTTCTGTGAAATTCCCTCGAAACTTAAACAAGGAATTTAAAACTGAGAGAAGGAACTGTCATTAAAGATGATGAGAGGGAGTTGTAGGAAGAAAATAGGAGAGAAGAGGGAAAATCAGAGTAATGGACTTGATGACAAGCCTAGTGACAACTTCTTTGCAGCCAAATTTTTGCTTTAAAGAGCAAAACCAATTGGTTTTGGTCACTGCAAATTTTCTTTAAAATCTCTGACCCCCCATTTCTTCAGGAGAGGTGAGATGGAATCAAGTTTCTGTATTTGTGAGATCCTCCTGAAAAAATAATGTGCCATTTTTACACTCATCCTTGCAAGGTGGAATTTTCTTCTATTTTTTATTCTGATTGAACTTTTTTTCCACCCTCTTTGTGGGTTCTGTGTCTGGGTGTGAAATAGACCCAGCTCTTCTCTCTTGGTCTTGGTTTTAATTGGGAATTTGCCACAGCAGAAGTGGCTGAACCCTCCGAGCTGGGGCTGGGGACAGAAATGACCCTTTGAAATTCAGAAATGCTGGTGGCTTGTTCAGCCCCTTGAGTGTGTCAGGGAGAAATGAAAGTGCCCAGATCTCACTCCTTGGGAACCAAAAAGCATTTTCATACCTGAGAGCTGGGACTGCTCAGTGCAGATCTATTCACATGCAGATTGCTGGGCCTCCAAAGGCTTTGCCTTTTGAAATAGGGGAGGATAATCATGTGTTTGAAATCAGGAGATGCTCTCCTGCCACTTTAGAAATCTTGATTTTTCCCTCTGTGTCAGGGAATTTAACCCTTTGCAGGCCAGAATCACTCAGGGAATTTGTGCACAGGGAAGCAGCAGAGCAGAGCTGTGGTAATTGGGAAGCAAATCCAGTTCAACCCTGGCAGAGGAGTTCAAACATTTGTCTGATTTTCAGAATTATCATTGCTTTCATTGTTATCTATGTGTTACTTTTTATCATTGTTATCATTGATATAAATGATAACATTTATCATTGTTATCATTGTTTTCAATGTCTTACCTTTTTCACATCTGGTACCACTTTAAACCAGCTCAGAGCTTTTTTCCTGCAACAAAAATTGTCTTTTTATTTATCAACTTAAAGCCCAAAGAAGATATTCTCTGTTTCCCACAGACTGAGACAATAATGCAGAATATTTTGTTGTTTGGTACCATATGTGTTTTTAAAAGCACTGCAGATCATTTTTGTTCCATGCCAGTTCTGTTCATGCTGAGCTTCCTGTGGATTTCAGGAGTTCAGAGAATCGTGGAATCAGAAGGGTTTGGGTTGGAAAAGACCTTAAAGCTCATCCAGTTCCAACCCAGGGACCCTTCCACCATCCCAGGATGCTCCAAGCTCTGTCCTTGGACACTTGCAGGATCCAGGGGCAGCCACAGCTGCTCTGGGAATTCCATCCCAGGGTTTCATGGAACTGCTTTTATTTCATCCCTTGGGAAATTCACCATTTTATTCACTCTTCTCACTGTTTTTTCACTGCCTCACTTTGAGCAGGCAAGAGAAGAGCAGCAGAACCATGCAGATATTGAATGAATTCTCTGATAAATTCAGTACAAGGAGGCAGCACACAATTCATTATCCAGAGACATCAGTTAAAATGTGCAATCTTTTCCTGTAACCATTTTATTCAGCAACTTGTGAGGGCGTGATTTTCAGTGGTTATTTACTCATTTCTGGCACTCCTTGTCTGCCATGTGTGCATCCTGCTTCCCTTTCTGGATCAGACTCCAGCTTTTAAGATGAGGAATTGTTGTTTTTCATATAGGGCAGCTCCTGTGTCACGTGGATTTGCTGTGCAGTGCAATGAAACAGTAAAATGGAGCTTACAAAGCTGAATATTAGGGGCTGTTCTGGGTTATACTGAAATAACTCCTGCATCAATTTTCAGCAAATCCTGCTCTGTGGTGTTTGCAGCAGTGTTTGGGGCTGGATGTGTGTGTGGCTTTTTGGGATTGCAACAATAATAGGAAGATTTTCCCTCTTTTTCTCATTCCCATCTCCTGCTGGTTTTGGAGCTTTGCATTCAGCAGGTAAAGTTGGAAGAGGACACAATGAACTGAAAAAAACTTTTTGGAAGCTCTGGATTGTTTTGTGAGAGGAAGAGGGGAGGGAATTCTGTCCCTGTGCCCCTCTCAGGCGAGACCCCACCTGCAGAGCTGCCCCAGCCCTGGGAGCAACAGGGCAGCACCTGGAGCTGCTGGAGAGAGCCCAGAGGGATCCATGGAGATGCTCCAGGGCTGGAGCCAGGCTGGGAGAGCTGGGAATGTTCCCCTGGAGCAGGGAAGGCTCCAGGGAGAGCTTCCAGCACATTGCAGGGGCTCCAGGAGAGCTGCAGAGGGACTGGGGACAAGGCCTGCAGGGACAGCACCCAGGGAATGGCTCCCAGTGCCAGAGGGCAGCCATGGATGGGATCTTGGCCATGAGGAATTCCTGGCTGGGCTGCAATTGCCAGAGCAGCTGGGGCTGCCCCTGATTCCTGCAATGCCCAAGGAAGGGTTGGAGCAGCCTGGGATGGTGGGGTTGCAATGGGATGGGCTTGAAGGTCCCTTCCCACCCAAACCATTCTGGCATTTGGGACACTCAGAATCCATCCCCAGGGATTTTGATGCAAGTTGGAGATGGCAAAGGGAAGGGAGACCCTTCCTGGAGTGCTGAGATTCCCAGTGAAGCCCCCGGATCCCCAAATTCCTTCCCAGAGAGGAGTCGGGGTGGGGATGGATCCAATGGCAGCTGGGAGAGCTGGGAATGGAGGGAATTCCCTGGAGAGGGAGACTGGGCTGGGATTTTGGGAAGGGATTCCCAGAGCAGCTGGGGCTGCCCCTGATCCCTGCAATGGCCAAGGCCAGGCTGGACACTGGGGCTGGAGCAGCCTGGGATGGTCAGAGGTGTCCCTGCCATGGATGGGGTGCAATGAGATGACCTCTCAGGTCCCTCCCAACCCAATCCTTTCAGTCTTTAAAAAGAAAATCCAGCATGTTTTGGAATAAAAGAAGAATCCCAGTGTGAAATCAGAGCCTTTTGTCAGGGAATGCCATTCCCTGTGTGCCAGGGCTCAGGAGCTCTGTCTGTCCTTACTCTGTGCAGTTTTCTGTAGCTGAAACTGTTCCATTTGCTGTCTTTAAATGACTACTATTGATATCTTTTCATGATAACTATTGATATCTTTTCATGATAACTATTGATATCTTTTCATGATAACTATTGATATCTTTTCTCCCATCTCCCTCTAATTCCACTGAACAGCTGCACTATTTTTGACTTTACACTTCCAAATAATTCCTTGGCAGCCAAACACAGCCCATGAAACAAATCCAGCCCAGCCTGTGTTCATTGCACCTCTCCAAGAGCTTCCAAGAGCCTCCTTCCTCAGAAACTGAAGAGTTTCTGCTGCTCCTGTCACTGCATTTTATAGAAACTTTCTTTAATTATATGTTTAAAATAATGTTCAGAATGCTGATGGTTTGAGAATCTCTTGTGGCTGAGCAGGCTGGAGTTTTTTCAGTGGGATCTCAACTGAGCAAAACAAAATAAATCTGTGTATAGGTGAGATGAGTTATTGGATAATAGTAGAGGCTGGGCTTCCTTTTGTTAGAAAATCTGCAGAAATTGGGGTTTTTTTAAAGGCCTTTTAAAAAGCACTAAATGACCCTTTTAAATTCAGAAAACATCAGTGAATTTTTTTGCTTTGAATTGTTGCCATGAACTGACAAGAGATTATTTCAGGTACTTGTAAAATTGAAAGGACTTCATGAAAAAACTGACAAATCCTTACAAGACCTGTGCTTTTATATTGGGAAAATCAAGTGTAAAGTGCTGTGTGTGTTTGTACCATGCAGCATGTGGGATGTTTTTGAAGTGGGAGTTTTACCAGTGGTTGACAGACCAAGGATTTAGTGCCAGTGTTTGAGGGGATATTTGATGTCTTTTTACTGCAGTAGTTGCTGCAATTAAAAGTTTGCAGACATTTGAACTTCCTTTTATGTGACTGAGTTTATTGGAAGTGTTTTACTCCTCTACTTGCCCAGGATTAAAGAATTTGAAGACAAAATTAATGGGGAATTTCAGGGTGCAGGTGCCATAAATACAATTCCTGCTGGCACAGGACAACCCCAAAAATCCCACTCTGTGCCTGAGAGAGTTGTCCCTATGAGGTAATTCCAGATTTTATAGCAGCAAAAAGGATGTTTCTCTTGTAGCTGCCCAGATTAAAGATATGGGAGCTTTTGAGAGTGACTTTTATCCTTGGAGGGAGAAAAAAGAGGAAAAAAATATTGATTATATCTAGTTCATCCTCAATGCTCTCATGCTTTATAAAGCAAAATACAAAAATCCAAATTTACAAGTATTTCCATATGTTATCAGCCAGCTGGGGAATCAATACAGAGATGGAATTTATCCAGCTGGACCTGTTGCTGTGAGGAGTGAAGGAGAATTGCAAATGAAGTGGTTGTGTTGGTGGCTTTTTGAAAGAACTGCAGTGTGGAGTCCTTCTCTCAGTTGGGAGCTGGTATTTGGGCAGGGCACAGATCTATAACAGAGCAATTCTGGGTCTAAATTGTGGTGTTTTTGTAAATCTCAGAGTGGTTTGGGTTGGGAGGGACCTTAAAGCTCATTTCCATGGCAGGGACAGCTCCCACCATCCCAGGGTGCTCCAAACCCCATCCAGCCTGGCCTGGGACACTTCCAGGGGTGAATCCCATCCTAAAAACAAATTCCAGGATGAATACAGGGCTTGGAAAACCTTTTATAGCCCTACACAGGAATTTCCTAGAGGGAAATGTGGAATTCACAGATTTCAGTAGAAGAAATGGCCATGGTAGAGGGACAATGTATGTCAGAAAGTGAATTCACAAAAACAACTGAAAAGTCTGTTCAGGCCAGGCTGAGAAAAAGGGGAATGTCTGGGGAAATGCAGGAGTGCAGCACAATGGAACACTTGGAATGGGAAGGAAAAATAAAATTTAAAGTGGAAAAGAATCCATCTCTAGGATAGAACACCCCCCAAATACCAGGGTGCTCCAAGCCCCATCCAGCCTGGCCTGGGACACTTCCAGGGGTGAATCCCATCCTAAAAACAAATTCCAGGATGAATACAGGGCTTGGAAAACCTTTTATAGCCCTACACAGGAATTTCCTAGAGGGAAATGTGGAATTCACAGATTTCAGTACACGAAATGGTCGTGGTAGAGGGACACAAAGTGAATTCAGAAAAACAACTGAAAAGTCTGTTCAGGGAAAAGGGGGAATGTCTGGGGAAATGCAGGAGTGCAGCACAATGGAACACTTGGGATGGGAAGGAAAAATAAAAGTTGCAATGGAAAAAAAAAATCATTTTTAGGACAGAACATCCCCCAAATACCAGGGTGCTCCAAGGCCTATCCAACCTGGCCTGGGACACTTCCAGGGGTGAATCCCATCCTAAAAACAAATTCCAGGATTGGTACAGGGGTTAGCAGACTTTTTATAACCCTACACAAGGAAATGTTGAATTCACAGATTTTAGTACAAGAAGTGGCCATGGTAGAGGTACAGTGTGTGTGACACAAAGTGAATTCACAAAAACACCTGAAAAGTCTGTTCAGGGAAAAAGGGGAATGTCTGGAGAAATGCAGGAGTGCAGCACAGTGGAACACTTGGGATGGGAAGGAAAAATAAAAGTTACAATGGAAAAAAAAATCATTTTTAGGACAGAACATCCCCCAAATACCAGGGTGCTCCAAGGCCTATCCAACCTGGCCTGGGACACTTCCAGGGGTGAATCCCATCCTAAAAACAAATTCCAGGATTGGTACAGGGGTTAGCAGACATTTTATAACCCTACACAGGGAAATGTTGAATTCACAGATTTTAGTACAAGAAGTGGCCATGGTAGAGGTACAGTGTGTGTGACATAAAGTGAATTCACAAAAACAACTGAAAAGTCTGTTCAGGGAAAAAGGGGAATGTCTGGAGAAATGCAGGAGTGCAGCACAATGGAACACTTGGAATGGGAAGGAAAAATAAGGGTTAGAGTGGGAAAAATGTTTGTAGGGCAGAACATCCCCCAAATAGCTGTGGGATGGCCCAAATGCAGAATAACAGCTCTGGCTTCAATGATAGGAGAGAGATTGAAATGGCCAGTGGGAATAAACCAAACCCATGAGAAATGCAGGAAAAAGGAGCCCAGGAAATGATGGGAATCATCTTCAGAGGTCACAAAACCCAGTTACAAGTGAGGAAGGTTTGTAGGAGTCTGTGTTTGAATTATTTGCCTCGTGTGTCAGCCAGCTGTAGGAATTTGGTGGATTTTGCCTCATTGAGAGCAATGCTGTGATTTTTAAACCTCCAGATCAATGTGTGTGGTGCTGATAATTCCACTGTGTCCTGCTTTCATTTTCCTAGGTCCTGGATTGGCTCTGAGCAGGTTTATAGGGACAGCCCAGCTGCCTCAGCTGTGGCTGCTTTTCCTTCAGGAGGCAGTTCCTGAGCTCAGGGTGTGCTGGGATCCACTCTTGGAAAAACACTGAAAAATTCCCCCTTTCCCTTGATTTAAACTTGCTCAGAGCTCGTTTCCTTTCTTACTTCCCTAAATTTTAATTAATTAATTCCCCTAAATTAAATTTGAGCAGAGTTCTCTACCTAATCACAGTGTAAAATGCAGTTTGCTTGGATTCAGTGCTTATCACTCATCCAAACAAATTCCTACATTGGTTTTCATGAGGGTTTCTTTATATCCTCAGCATTTTTGTTGTCCCAGTGTTGATTCCTCCTCACTGCTCTCACCTGGTGTTCAAAGCAGCTGCCAGAGACCATCCTTGAAGTCCTTTGGTTGCTTCAGCATCACCAAAACCTGATATTGATCTGTAGATTTTTACAGTTTGGCTTTTGTTGCAGCAGCATCAGCTGTCAGTCACTTGGTATCAGATTTTCTGCCTTTTCTTGTGCCTGTTTTCACTTGGATCCTGAACTTTGCCCAGTGAAAAACCTGCTCTCCATATTCACCCCCTCTTTGCTCTCCTGCTGATCCCAACCATCAAAATATCACCTGGCAGTGAGAACCAAAATTCAGATTATTTGTGGCAGCAACATTCAAAGAAATTCATTGCTCTGACCAAATTAAAGTGGTTTTGAATCTCAAACTCCTCCTATTTGGATACTGCAGCTCATAATTCCTCAAAATGAGAATTTGATAGGATTGATCAAGCTGGTTCCTGAGAAAAGTTCCCACAAACCCCAGCTTAAAAAACCACAGACAAAACTTTTTAAAGCAGTGAGAGAAACAGCAACAAGCCTGTGCCATGGCATTGTTTCCAGGCTTGTTGGATTGAGAGAGACAGAATATTTTAGGATTTTTTTTTTTCAGGAACTTTATTCATGGTCTGTCTCAGGCTGGCGTGTGAGTGTTATTTGTGCTTTTCAAAAAATGGTAATCTTGCACTCATTATGGCCTGAGGCAGCCAATCTGAGGCAGCAGTGATGGGGAGATCTAATAAACACAGCTAAACCCAGCTATTTCCCAGTGATTTGAAAGAAGACAGAGCTAATCTGTGATTCTTTCTGTTGGGCTTCTGCCACAAGATGAATTTCACCTCCAGCTGCAGAGCAGATTGCACAGCTACAAGCCAAAAGAGATTTTCACCCTGATAGCAGATCTGGATTTCCATATTTATGGAGTTGTTCTGACTGCAAGGGGCTTTGGGAGGTCCAAGCACCTGCTCAGAGCAGGTTGGTGAGGGCTCTGACAGGGGGATTTTTGGGGACCTCCAGGGCTGGAGATAGCACAACCTCTTATGAGCCCTGTCCCTCAGCTATCCTTGGAGGAAATTAATTTTTTGACCACTTTGATGGGATCTCTGCCTCCAAAAACTGACCAAAATGAGTTGGTGGTTAAAGGAATTTCCTCAGTTTTTCTCTGACTTTGAGACTTCCCCTTACAATCGTGGCTGCTGTAGACCATGGAAAGGCTGGCCTGAACTCTGCTGAAGTTTTCCCAAAAAAGCTTCATGGATGCCCTCAAATTGTCTTCATTTGGGTCTCCCAACACCTCAGGACTTTGTGGGAGTGATCCATGCAGGGATGGAATGGAAGATTTCAGCTGAGCTGACCTTGAGCTGCTGGATCAAAGCTGAGTGTTTGGGAATGATCCATGCAGAAAGGACAGCTCTGTCCATGGAATAAAACACTTGGAATTGCCTGTTTTGTTCCAAAACACTTTGGAATTCCAAACACTTGGATGTCACAGCCATTCCTGGATGGGACTTTGGGCTAGCAGGAGGTGTCCCTTGGAGGAAAGTACTTTTTTTGACCACTTTCACGGGATCTCTGCCTCCAAAACCTGGCCAAAATGAGTTGGAAACAAGTGGTGGTTAAAGGGATTTCCCCAGATTTTCTCGGACTTTGAGACTTCCCCTTAAAGTTATGGCTGCTGTAGACCATGGAAGGGCTGCCCTGGACTCTGCTGAAGTTTTCCCAAAAAAGCTTCATGGATGACCTCAAATTGTCTTCCTTTGGGTCTCCAACACCTCAGGACTTTGTGGGAGTGATCCATGCAGGATGAGCAGAGCTGTGCAGGAAGATTTTAACTGGGCTGACTTTGTGCTGCTGGATCAAAGCTGAGTGTTTGGGAATGATCCATGCAGAAAGGACAGCTCTGTCCATGGAATAAAACACTTGGAATTGCCTGTTTTGTTCCAAAACACTTTGGAATTCCAAACTCTTGGATGTCACAGCCATTCCTGGATGGAACCCTGGGCTAGCAGGAGGTGTCCCTGTCCATGGTAGGAGCTGGAACTGGATCATCTTGAAGGTCCTTTCCATCCCAAACCATTCCAGGATTTTAGGATTTGTACTGATCCTGCTTTGCTTTGAGCTGTGATTCCCTGTGGTGTCATTTTTGCTTTGCATAAGTGGCCCACTGGACCAGTGTTTCAGAATTAATTCCATTAAAGCAACCAGCACCAGGAATTTAAACTCCTCATTCCTGTGCTGCTCTCTGCACCTGATGCCACCAACAGAAGGGAATTCCCAGCTTAGATTTCTTGGACATCACCCCTGGCAGCAGCAATTCCCATTCCTGTGGGCCTCAAAGCTGTACCACACTCATTTTGGTGTGAAATAACCCCATTGGGAAAACAGAATTTAAACCATGGAATAGTGACTGGACTGAGCTGAAAAGAGAAACTGGAAATGGGAATGATCTAAATGAGGCTTCTCATCATCAGGAGGGGCCATAAATACACTTGTGCATTTTCAGGTGCATCTCTAAGCCTGAGCACGTTTGTATTAACACCACTACTACAATTACATGCAGATTAGCTGCTTGGCTGAATAGCTGTAAGAACTTGGAATAGATTTGTCCTTTTCACCAAGGTTTTCATTTTCTTTGGCAGCTCTGAGTGTTAACAAATTAGAGATCGATGTTGTAGCAGGGCAGAAAAGTGAAGTGAGCCATGGCTGGGGAGAAACTTCAGAGCCATTAATAGTTGCAGTTAAAGGTATTATTAGTTAGTGGTGCCTGAAAAACTGAGTTGGAAATTCAAAAGAAAAGGTCAAAAATCGTTCTCTTTTCCCCCATTTTCTGCTGATAACTGAGTTAAGTATTTTACCCTGCTTGCTGCACTCTGAATATCTTTGACATCTCTGAATATCACTGAAACCTTTGACAAAAACCCATCATGGAATGCAGCAAGCACTGGTGGGAAGTGAATTTTCACTGATGGGAATTTCCATTCTGCAGGTTGCTCCTTTGTTTTGTGGATTCACAGATTGGTTGGGACCTTAAATTTCACCTCATTCCAACCTGCCATGGGCAGGGACACGTCCCAGATTTTATTTTTTTTGGGTGGGTGTGTGGCATTTTCAACACCTTTGGATACTTTTTGGGTTTTATTTCTCTGTAGGAGCAGGCACTGGGTGGTTTTGGGTGTCCCAAATCCTCCCTTGAGTCTGTCACAGTTCAGGCATCTCTTCTGTCACAGGCACAGCCTGGTCCTGACCCAGCTTCTTCAAACACAGCAGATAATTTCAAAGTTCCAAAACTTCACTTGGAAGTTTTCTAAAGGCAGAAGAGAGGGAATTGCAGTTAAATTTGAAATAGGGAGCTCTGTGAAATCACCACCAAAATCCTGATAATTGCCTTAATCTCAATTTCCTTATCTGGGTGTCCTCTGTAGGCTCAGTCCCAGGTTCCTTCCTTTGCTTTTTTATTTTCTTTCAGTTTGAATTCCCTCTCCCACTTCTCCCACTTGTTGCACATAAAAAAGTTCTACTCTGCTGTAAAAGTTCATTCCCTGCTCTGTCCATTCATCTTTAGTCCCTGAGTTGTCCTGGACTGTGCTGGGAGGGATTTGTTGGCTCCTTCCCCAAAGGCATCTTTGATGCTGAAATTCAGGATTGGAAAACCAGTTTGCTTTGGGCAGTGACCATTTTTTTGTGCAAAGATGCTCCATTTGGATGAATTTCCTAAAAACCTGATTTTCACCTGATTATCATTTGCAGGGAAGAAGCTTGGAAGATGAAATCTTACAGTGGGAAGGAAAAATGTTTTTCTTTGCAATTTTTTTTGTAGTTGGTGTTGCCTTTTTTGGAATTTCAGGGAGTGTTTTTGTAAGAGTGAGGCCTGGCAGATCCACAGAACTTTCCCCCAGTAAGGACAGTCAGTCCCCTCATTAAAAAGGAGCTCCTAATAGTGTTTAAAAACAAGAATAAAAGTCTTTAAGTGTTATGTAGGATCTCTGAATGTGGATTTGGACATCCTTAGTTTCATCTCTGGAATAAAAACTGCACCAATTGACTTGACTAGAGCAGCTGGATCAAATGAGAGCAGTCAGAACTTGTACAAAGAATAACTTATCTAAAAATTCAAGCCCAGGCCTGATGTGCTGACATTTCAGAAGAAATTCCCTCGTCCATAGATCATTTGGAGGCAGAATGAAGATGCAGTGTTACTTGGGAAGCTGTCTGATGTTAAATGCTTGGTTTTCCATAGCTTATTAAAATCAATTCAGGCACAAATTGAGGCTTTAAACTCAAATGAAAATGCCATTGGAATGGTCATATTTATAAAGCTGTAATTTAATGTAATTTAGCACTAGGGTGGAGGCACAAAGCAGCTGATGGTTTTATTCTCTTTTTTTTTTTGGTCTTTTTTCTTCCTTAATTCCTTCTCTCCTCACTCACTTGGTGGCAGTTCCAAAGATGAAACATGACTGGAGGTTTTCAAGTTTATTTCTTCTCATCTTGCCTTTTTCTCTGTAGTCCAGAGGAATCCATGGAGCTGCTCCAGGGCTGGAGCCAGGCTGGGAGAGGTGGGAATGTTCCCCTGGAGCAGGGAAGGCTCCAGGGAGAGCTTCCAGCACATTCCAGGGGCTCCAGGAGAGCTGCAGAGGGACTGGGGACAAGGCCTGCAGGGACAGCACCCAGGGAATGGCTCCCAGTGCCAGAGGGCAGCCATGGATGGGATCTTGGCAATGAGGAATTCCTGGCTGGGCTGCAATTGCCAGAGCAGCTGGGGCTGCCCCTGATCCCTGCAATGGCCAAGGATGGGGCTTGGTGCACCCTGGTCAGTCTTGAATTTGGACTAGAAATAAGTGAAACAATTTCCCTGTGCCTTTGGAAATCTCTTTTAAGGCCGTTCAGATCTCAGGCTCTGTGTCAACAGGATGATTAAAACAAAATGCTCCCTATTATCCACAATTGGCTTTGTTAAAGATCCCGAGATGAAATGGCCACAAGTACAATTAAGGGAGAAAAGGAGCTTAACTGCAGCAGAAATGGATTTAAAAGAGGCCCAGAAAACTTCCCAATTTGCCATTCAGGGAACAGGATAATCTTTGCCTGCCGATGCTTTGAGTCTTTTCGTGGGGGAGGATGAGAAGGAGAGAGAAGTCTTTAAATTAAAAATTCTCTCCTGATTCTCAAAGGTGCCAAACAGCCCAAGCCCTTGGTTCCTTTGGTGGGTGGAGCAGGTGCTGAGCTGAGCTGGAGTCAAGCTGGGCTCATTTTTGTCTTTCCCAGCACTGACTTGAAGCAAAGGGCAGATTTGTCTCTTTTGTATGCAAGTCAAAAGTCTTTTCTTCTTTGTCCAATCAGCTGTTAACTACATAACTATTAAATTTAATTTAAAAAAATTAAATAGATTGCGTGAATGGTACTCTCCTAATGAATCTCTTCAGGGCTTTAAGGGTTTAAAAGCAAGAATTCAATGCCAAAATCAGTCGTGGTCTGTCTGCAGTAAAAAACAGTTTCACCACATTTTTAATAAAATAGTGCATATAGGTGAAGCATCTCTGGTGAAATTAAATGAGGGATCTCAAGTTCTCCTGGTTCTTTTGATAATCTTTTATCAGCTTGGATGACACAGGATCTCTCAGAACTTTCCCTGCTTGCAAATCTGAAGATTTTCAGCCCAGAGTGAAACGTGTACTTGTGCTTTGAGTCCCTCCATGCAGACAAATCAGTGACCTTCTGAGGGGCTCCAGGGATTTATTTTCTGACACAGACCTTTGAAATCAGAGCTCTTGAGAGAAAGAATTCTCCTCTTATTCCTCCAGCTTTAAGAAGCTTTTGCTTCCACTTTTTTGCTCAGGGAAAATTATTTCAGTGGCAAACGTGGTGAAAACACTTTCACCAGTGGGCACATCTCATTTTTCTCTTCCTGACTTGTGGCATTATTTATATTTTCTGTGGCTCTGTGTTTGTATCAGGGCAAATTGGATGGATTTAAAAGTGAAATTGAAATTTTCTTTAACTTCTCATTCAACCTCTGTTTCTTTCAGTTGAGTTTGAGGAAAAAGACACTACTTGTTACTCATTTTTACTGCAATATTTTCATTATCTTTGGCCCAAAATCGCTGGATTTGGGGTTGAAGGGGACTTTAAACTCATCCAGTGCCACCCCTGCCATGGCAGGGACACCTTCCACTGTCCCAGGCTGCTCCAAGCCCTGTCCAAGGTGGCCTTGGACCAGCTTGGACAGGTGGGAAGTGAATTTCCATTCTGCAGGTTGCTCCTTTGTTTTGTGGAATCACAGATTGGTTTAATAGTAAACCAATAATAACTGTCTGCCTTTATCTGGAGATGAGGAAATGATGCTACAGCCCCGTTTTTAATCTGTATTTAGGGAAATGACCACTGCAGTTTTATCTGAAGGATTAGGGAGGACTTGAAAAACAAAACTTCATCTCTGGGTTACAGAGAGTTTATCTCTAATAGAGAATCTGAGTGAGTTTCAATAGCAGACCTGAGCCCACAAACAGCACACTTCAGCTAAGATAACAAATGATTTCTTGATAGCTTGTAGGATTAAAACTTCTGGGCATAGAGAGCAGCACAGTTGATCACTTGAACTGCAATTAAAAAGCAGAACAAGTACACCCCAAATATTGTTTTTATGTCAGAAATGCTCCTTCATGCTTGAAAATGAGAAAAAATTGCAATCGATCCTTACAACTGTTGTGTTCATCTTTATTGACTGGCCCAAAGAAAGATAAATGGCAGCTAAATAAGATTCCAGTGTGTGCTGGCCTGGGAGGGGACAGGGGGTGATGGAGAACCATTCATCATCCCAGCCCTGCCCCAGCCACGCTCACCCCACTGTGGGCTCGTCCTGGTGCCTTCAGAATCTGAGCCAGGACAGAGACAGATGGAGTTAAAGAACAAAACAGGGATTTATGAAAAGGATCTCCTCAATTGTGGTGCTTGTGAGGGTCCCCAGGATGAGGTGAGAGATGAGAATTTGACTCCAAGTTATCAGAAGGCTGATTTATTATTTTATGATGTTATATTATATTAAAGAATGCTATACTAAACTATACTAAAGAATACAGAAAGGAGACATCAGGAAGCTTAACAAGAATGAATAATAAAAACTTGTGACTGATGCAGAGAGTCCAACACAGCTGATGGTGATCGGTAATTAATTAAAAACAATTCCCATGTTTGGATAAACAATCTCCAGACCACATTCCAGAGGAGCAAAACATGGAGAAGCTGAAGCTTCTCATATTCCCAGGAGAAAAATCCTGGCCAAGGGATTTTTCAGAAAATGCCATGGTGACACTCAATGGATGCACCTTGGGCAGCACAAGAGCCCAGCCAGGGCTGCACCCAAGATGAACCAAAATGGCCCCAAAATGAACCCAAGATGAACCAAAATGGCCCCAAAATGCACGAGCGCTCCCGGGCTCTGTCCCTGGGATCAGTTCTGCTCCATTTGCATCTTGCAGTTCATTGTCCCATCCCAGCTTTAGCCCAGGCAGTCCCACCCTGCTTGTTTTTCTCTCTGCAGCCCACGGGGTTTGTGCTCCTGGGCTGAGATTTGGGGCATTTGTCCTTGGTGCCCAGCTGGAGCAGGAATTGTTTTGTCTCCCTGCTCTGTGCACAGAGCTCACCATCCCATAATATGAAGCTCAGACCCACACACTAAAGCAGCACAGAATGTGAAAAATAGAAAATCTAAACCTGAGGCATTGCTCTGAACCTGCTAAAGCAAAATGTTGGTGCCCAGGGGTGTCCCCAGGAGCTGTGAAGGTGAGGATGAGCCAGGTGGGCACTTTCTGGCCTCCACTTTAAGTTTTATCTCTGACTCTTTTGTCTGTGCATTCAGGAAATTGTGCAGGGGGAAGATTTGAGATGCTGAACCTTGTTGAATTGTCCTGGATTTCATCAGAGAATACTTGTTGGCTTTTTTAGCACCCTTCTACTTCTTTCCCCTCACCTTGGCCTTTGTTTCACCCTCTCTGGAAGATCTGAGTTGTGTGTCAGCCCTCCTGGTTGGTCCTGTGCTGAGGAATTGGGGCTCATTTTAATCAAGGCTGAGCTGTCATTCTGGTCCCATGCCATGGATCCCATCCCATCCCATGGATCCCATGCCATGGATCCCATCCCATCCCATGGATCCCATTCCATGGATCCCATCCCATCCCATGGATCCCATTCCATGGATCCCATCCCATCCCATGGATCCCATTCCATGGATCCCACAAATCCCATCCCATCCCACAGATTCCATTCTATCCCATGCCATCTCATGGATCCCATTCCATGGATACCATCCCATCCCATCCTACAAATCCTATCCCATCCTTCCATCCCACAAATCCCATCCCACAAATCCCATCCCACAGATCCCATCCCATCTCATGGATCCCATTCCATGGATACCATCCCATCCCACAGATTCCATTCCATCTTATCCCATCCCACAAATCCCATCCCATCCCACAAATCCTATCCCATCCTTCCATCCCACAGATCCCATCCCATCCCATGGATCCCATCCCATCCCCTCCCATGGATCCCATCCCATCCCACAGATCCCATGCCACAAATCCCATCTCATTCCATCCCACAGATCCCATCTCATGGGTCCCATCCACACAGATCCTATCTCATGGGTCCCATCCACACAGATCCCATCTCATGGGTTCCCATCCACACAGATCCCATCTCATGGGTCCCATCCCACAAACCCCATCCCCCTGGGCCTGCCTGGGGTTGCTGAGTGCCAGGGGGTCACTGGTGTGAGGAGAATTTCGCTTTCATTTGCTCTCTGGACACCAATGATTTATGAAAAAATAAATGAGGGTGCGTGGCAAGCTGGGTTTGAGTGCAAATGAGTGATGAGGAGTGGGGCTGGCACTGGGGAGTGCAGCACAGCTCTCTGCTCCTGCTGATCCAGGCCTGACCTTTGCCTGCAGGGCCTCTTACCCAATTTGTTATCATTTGTGAGAAAATATTAACCCTGCAGTACAATTTTACTCCTGTCTGGACCTGGCATTTTATTCACTGATTTTGGTGCATTTCGAGATTATTGTTCGCAGGGAAGAAGCTTGGAGGATGAAATCTTAGAGTGGGAAGGAAAAATGTTTTTCTTTGTAGTTGGTGTTGCCTCTTTTGGAATTTCAGGAAGTGTTTTTGAAGGAGTGAGACCTGCACTACTCATAAAATGATAAATATTCCTCAGGACATGTTTACTCACCCAGTGACCAGACCTGTGTCATGTGTGACTTTTATGGAAGAGTGATCTCTCCACTTACAACCTTTTCCATTTTTTCCCCCCATAAAAATGATTTCATCATATTGCTTTTCCATACATCAATGTCATAAGCTAAGCTGCTTTATTTTACCCAAAATTAAAATTGGAATGCTGCTTCCCATGGACTGGATGGTGGCATCCATGTGTGTTATGGAATCATGGAGTGGTTTGGGTTGGGAGGGACCTTAAAGCCCATCCAGTGCCACCCCTGCCATGGCAGGGCCACCTCCCACTGTCCCAGGCTGCTCCAGCCCCAGTGCCCAGCCTGGCCTTGGCCATTGCAGGGATCAGGGGCAGCCCCAGCTGCTCTGGCAATTGCAGCCCAGCCAGGAATTCCTCATTGCCAAGATCCCATCCATGGCTGCCCTCTGGCACTGGGAGCCATTCCCTGGGTGCTGTCCCTGCAGGCCTTGTCCCCAGTCCCTCTGCAGCTCTCCTGGAGCCCCTGGAATGTGCTGGAAGCTCTCCCTGGAGCCTTCCCTTCTCCAGGGGAACATTCCCAGCTCTCCCAGCCTGACATTGGATCCATCTCCTCTCCAAGACATTCATGGACCCAGGGCCTTCACTTGGAATCTCAGCAAACCATGAAGGGTCTCCCTTCCCTTCTCCTCTCTTTTCTCTCCCCATTTTCCATAAAAATCCCTGGGGATGGATTCTGAGTGTCCCAAATCCCAGAATCCCAGAGCAGTTTGTGTGGGAAGGGACCTCCAAGCTGATTCCAGGGACACCTCCCCTATCCTGGAGTGCTCCAATCCTTCCTTGGCCATTGCAGGGATCAGGGGCAGCCCCAGCTGCTCTGGCAATTGCAGCCCAGCCAGGAATTCCTCATTGCCAAGATCCCATCCATGGCTGCCCTCTGGCACTGGGAGCCATTCCCTGGGTGCTGTCCCTGCAGTGTCCCCAGTCCCTCTGCAGCTCTCCTGGAACTCTCTCTGAGCTCCCCCAGAACATTTTCCTCTCCAGGCTGAACAATCCCAGCTCCCTCAGCCTGACACAAATTAAATATTTGGAAGATGCCAAATCAATATTGAGGCATCAATAACTCCAAAGCACAGGATGAAGTCCAGGTTGTTAAAAGAAGGGTTCAGCTGGTTTTGATGCAATCACAGTGTGGGATTGTCAGGGTTTTGTTGCCATGTTAACATCACTCCCTGGGATGCCCATGACTCAAAGCCACACCAGAGTTCTTGCAGTTCCAGCACAACCTTTTTGCTTTTCCATGTCCTGTTACAAGCAGCACTCCCAGGAAAATGATTTCAGAGGAGTTTGGAGCTGCTCAAACTTTGCTTTCTCCCTCCAGCTGGGCAGCCAGGTGCCTTGGTTATTACAGCTGAGGTCCAGCTGTGCCCAGGCTATAAAAACCTCCTGAAAAATGCCACCTCTGTGTTATTGAGACATGGAGCAAAACAGCATCCCAGTGATTTATCTCAGCCTGCAGGATCACAGAATTCTTCAGGCTGGAAAAGACCTTTGAGGTCATCAAATCCAACCATTCCCAGCCCTGCCAAGGCCACCACTGAGCTGTGTCCCCAAGTGCCACCTCCACAGGGCTTTAAATCCCTGCAGGGATGGGGACTCCACCCCTGCAGCTGTTCCTAAGCCTGACCAACCTTTCCATGAAGGAATTTTCCCAAAATCAAAGCTAAACCTTCCCTGGCACAGCATTTTCCCACCTAGAAAACTTCTGTGGCTTGGTGAGCATCTCTCACCTGTCCTTTGGAAATGAAGGATTTTGCAGAACTGAGTCAAAGCCATCCTTGGGTTTAGGGGAGATGAAAAATCTCTTCTGGCTTTAAAAATTGAAATGAGCAACTGATGGGAGCAATCTGGGAGTTTGGAATATTCCAGTAAATCCTCAGAGAGGCATTTTGAAGGCAAAGAGCAAAAGGAAATTCCAGGCATTGTTAATTTATTGTGGGATTTTGAAGCTTGGCTGGAGTGCCACCTGTGAGGCAGGGGGGTGTGTGTGAGGAACACAAACAGGGCACTGCAGAGAAGTCTAAAATCACTGTTTGGAGTTTAATTTCTAATGAAGAAGTTGCAAAGACTCCAGGAGCACCTTGTGCTAAATATGGGATGTCCTCATGTCCTTTTAGAGTTTCTTCCCCAAGGGCCATTCCTTTTGGATAATCAAGAAACACTTATTTTAAAAAAGCACCCTCAAAAAAAAGTGATTTCTGAAACTCTGTCATTTTATGGTTAATTTTGACAGTTCTTGAAACAACTTAAATCCAGCTTTATTGATTAGATATTCTAAATGATACTAACTGAAATCTGCATTTATTCTGTTGTTTTTTTTCCAGAGTGCCCAGTTCTACAAAGTCACCACTGAGCAATACCAGAAAGCTGCTGATGAAGTCTCAGCTCGCTTCAAGTGAGTCCCCCCTCCTGTTCTTGCCTGGCAGCTGGCTGAGCTCTTACCCCATTAAAATGCAAAATCATTCCCCTTCCCTCCCTCCCAGATCCTATCAGTCCCCCTGGCTGTGGAAAGGAGGGAATTTGGGAGAATCTGGAGGCCAGTGTGTAGGAACCATAAGCTGCAGAGAAATGGGATGCACCCTTTGTGTACATTTATTAATTTCCAGTTGATAACAAGCGTGAATGAGTCTAAAAATAGATTGGATGGAGCACCAAAAATGAGATTCCAACTTTGCATCACAATGGCACCATGGGAAGGATTTAAATGAGGAGTTTCACTCTGCCCTCAACAGTGAAGGTCAGATTAAATAATTTTTATTAGTGCTGAAGAAAGTGAAGTGAAGATCTGGTAATTGATGGATCAAAGTGACAGTGACCCTTGGCCTTGGACCTTCCCTTTGGGCTGCTCCATCCCTCATGCTCCAGGGTCCATTTATCATTTTACTGAGGACACAGAACTTTTTACAACCTCAATTCTCTCCTCTAACCAAGAGATGCTGCAGAAAAATGAATTATTCTGCCCCAATTTTTGTAGATTTGTGGAGGGATTTTCTTCTGGTTTTGTGTTTTGTTTTGGTTTTTGATGAGCAGGAAGAGAAAAATCCTTTCTGAGCTGCTGATCATGATAAAAATATAATTTTAAAGTATAAGAAAAACTCATTTTATCTCTTTAACAGCGGGAATTGTTGAATATTTTGGGTGTATATATAAAAATTTTGTACTGTTTAATGGTCAGAGTATATTGAGCACTAAATTCATCTGTCCCTTAAACAAGAGGGACATTGATCAAGGTCTGATTTAAACATAATTTGGAGGGTTTTCCATCATGTCTGCAAATCCAGGAAGGTTGGGATGAAATTCCCACCTGGGTGTCTCCTTCCTCTGTTACAGGGGGATATTTTCAGCTTTCTAAATCAAATTATTTGCTCATTTCACATGCATTATTCCAAAAGAAGCTTTTGGTGGGATTTGAGGGTTTTGCTGAAAGGCTCTGGGTGGGTTTAGTGGGCAGAGGTGGGTTTGGGATTGGGTTTTTCCTCCTGATACATAAAGGATTTCCTAAGTAAATAAAATTCTTTGGGTTCCTTTTTGTGCACAAATGGAGCTGTGGATGGAGCAGGGGCCAGTCCTGAGCATCAAAGAAATTAAAGAAAATTTAGAAATTTTAAAAAATTAAGAAAATGATTTTATAGGGGGCAGAAATCAAGGAATTTTTACTGAGGAGGATTTGGACAGGGAATCACTTTCCTAACCCTTGATGGGATTGGACTTTTCTTAATTTTCTAGAAACTAAAGGTATAAATTGAAATCATCCATTTGACTGCTCTGTAATAGCAACACTGCAATCACTGTCCTGTTTTTCCACTTGAAACCAAATTTCCTAAAAATTATTGGGAATTTTTACATCAGTGGATCCAGCATTGGTCCATTGCCTTCCAAGAAAACAAAAAGAAAGAAAAAAGTGCCTGAAATATGCACATAAATTGTGGCAGATTTGATGAAGTGCCTGAAATACCAATATTACTTGACAATTTCCAGGTTTTTCCCTTACATAAAATCTTTTTAAACACCGTGTCTTTTTATTGAAGGTTTCAATGCAGGAGGTGTTATTTTCTCACTGCCTCTTTTATGGAACTTGATGGATAAATGAGGAATGATTTAGTGAGACCTGAAGATGCTCTTTTGGCACTTCTCATGTGCAGTTTAATTGCACGTGAGGATTGAGAGGACAGAGGCTCCAGTGGTGTTTAAGGAGTTGTTTAATTGGCTGTAAAAGAAGAATTAAATAAGGTTGAGCTGCTAAATTTTGTTAATGCATGAAGCCATGTGCTGCCTGTGATTGCAGGTTCCAAGTGCAAGATTAATGGATCTAATTGTGGTGTTAGTAGCAAATAGTCTGACTTTATTTTAGGCATGTCTAGAATTAGGTACCCAGTTTTAGTGCTATAACTTGAATTTCTTCCACTTTTTAAGCTGCATCACTTCCCAGAGCAAGAAGGTGGATGGTGGTTTTATGTATTTAATATTTCCTGGATTTTCCTTCCTCCATTTAATCCCTGAAATTACATCAACTGTAGCTTCATCAGTCTTTTGGGGTAATTAAACCCTATTAAAAGGGGAAAAATACAAATATCCCACATGGCTTTGGATCAGAGACCTGGCAAGTCTTGTGTCTGCAGTTCCTATTGCTGCCTGCATTAAACTGATATTCCAAATATCCACGAGGAATGTTTTATCTCCACCAAAGCCCTGATTCACATTGATCAAATTGGGAATTATCAAATGCTTCATCTCTTTACCAGCCTAATTCCCATTGATCAAATCCTAAATGAGCAGGTTCAGGCAGTTCCTGCAGTCCCCAAATCACATTAAAACAACATTACAGGGCCATGCTGCCCCTCCTAAAGCTGGAATTATCTTCCCCCAGTTCCATTATAACCCCAATTATTCCATTATGAACATGGCTCTGCTCTGATGAGGAGTTTACACAAGGAGAGAAGAATGCAACGTTACAGGAAGAGCTGGGCTTTGGGCAAGGATTTGAACTTTTCCTAATCAAATTCTCCCTTTGTTTTGTGGGTTTTTGCCCTTAATTTGGAGGGCTGGGAGCGGGAAATTCGGCAGCTGCAGTGGTGACATTTTATTCCCCCGTGGTGTCTGGAGCCAAGTGACATCTTCATTATTCATTTCAGAAGCACAGAGGGCAAAGGCAGCCTAAAATAAATGTTTTTATCTTGGGTGGGTTTTGATTTCTGGTGGTGTGTTTAGAATTCATAGCTGTGCAGCAGTGCTTTCCCCTAAATATTTCTAAATATTTCCTAAATATTCCTCTCCTGCTCTGCTGTCTTGTGGAAAACATGGAATTCCTTCTTGCTGCTGGGTTTTTTGGGAGAAACTTCATTCCCAGCCATCCATAGTGATGGAAACACCAAATCCTCCTGAGGGATCAGTTTGATCAGTTTGGAGTGACTGATCAGTTTGGGGTGAGGTTTTCCCCAGTCATGGGATGAATTCCCCAAAGTTTGCTTGGACAGTGACAGTGGTGATCCAAAGGATGCAGCTGGAAGTGTTGGGTGTTCATTCTGAATTTGTGATTCAGAATAAGTCCAGAAAAATTACAGATTTGTAGTTAGGTCAAATTAGGTCAAATTGTAGTTAGGTGTAAATTTTTGTCAAATTTACACCACACTAATTTTATCTTTGGTGGTTTGATTTCTGCTGGTGTGTTTAGAATTCATAGCTGTGCACCAGTGCTTTCCCTAAATATTTCTAAATATTTCCTACATATTCCTCTCCTGCTCTGCTGTCTTGTGAAAAACATGGAATTCCTTCTTGCTGCTGGGTTTTTTTGGGAAAAATTTCATTCCCAGCCATCCAGAGTGATGGAAATGCCAAATTCTCCAGGGGGATTGACTGATCAGTTTGGAGTGAGGTTTCCCCCAATAATGGGATGAATTCCCCAGAGTTTGCTTGGACAGTGACAGTGGTGATCCAGAGGATGCAGCTGGAAGTGTTGGGTGTTCATTCTGAATTACAGATCCAGAATAAGTACAGAAAAAACAGTTTGGTAGTTAGGTCCCAAGTTTGGGCTCCTTCACTTTCACTGAGTATGTGTGGTGTAAATTTGTGTCAAATTTACTCCACAAAAATTTTATTTTTGGTGGGTTTTGATTTCTGCTGGTGTGTTTAGCATTCATAGCTGTGCAGCAAGTGCTTTCCCTAAATATTTCCTACATATTCCTCTCCTGCTCTGCTGTCGTGTGGAAAACATGGAATTCCTTCTTGCTGCTGGGTTTTTTTGGGAAAAATTTCATTCCCAGCCATCCAGAGTGATGGAAACGCCAAATCCTCCTGAGGGATTGACTGATCAGTTTGGGGTGAGGTTTCCCCAATAATGGGATGAATTCCCCAAAGTTTGCTTGGACAGTGACAGTGGTGATCCAAAGGATGCAGCTGGAAGTGCTGGGTGTTTATTTTGAATTTGTGATTCAGAATAAGTACAACAAAATTACATTTTTGTAGTTAGGTCAAATTAGGTCAAATTTTATCTTTGGTGGGTTTTGATTTCTGGTGGTGTATTTAGCATTCACAGCTATGCAGCAGTGCTTTCCCTAAATATTTCCTACATATTCCTCTCCTGCTCTGCTGTCGTGTGGAAAACATGGAATTCCTTCTTGCTACTGGGGTTTTTTGGGAAAAAATTCATTCCCAGCCATCCAGAGTGATGGAAACACCAAATCCACCTGGGGGATCAGTTTGATCAGTTTGGGGTGAGGTTTCCCCAATAATGGAATGAATTCCCCAAAGTTTGTTTGGACAGTGACAGTGGTGATCCAAAGGATGCAGCTGGAAGTATTGGGTGTTTATTCTGAATTACAGATCCAGAATAAGTCCAGAAAAAGTACATTTTTGTTGTTGGGCCCCAAGTCTGGGTTCCTCCACTTTCACTGTGTATTTGTGGTGTAAATTTCTAAAACTACTTGAGACTGTTTCTTCAAAAACTCTGTTTGTGCAGTTGCAAAGAGCTCCTCCACAATTAATCTCAGAATCTCTGAGCCCCTCTAAAGGGGCTTTATTCCTTTATTATGAATCTTTTGGACATGACTGTCTCCATCAATTCCCATAGAATGAATGGGAATAAATGACAAATCATCAATATCAAATCTCCTTTAATTAGGATTTCTCTGTCACGAAGCTGGGGTCATTTATGTTTACCAAAAATAAAATTTAAGGCATTATTATGATCAGAAAATCATAATAATGGGTGGTTTGACTAAAAGGATCTTGAGGATCATCCAGTTCCACCCTGCCATGAACACCTCCGCCATGAAGTTCTGTTTGATGCTCAGCTGTGAATATTTGAAATATTCCCCAATATTTCCTGGGTGTTCTGACTGATGCTGTTGTGAGCTGTGAAGCTGAGAAGGAGCACAAAGAAACCACAGTAAATTAATAACAGCAACACTTGGATATTCAGATATAATTGTCTCACAAAGCAGTGGTGCCAATTCTCTGGACACTGAGGGGAAAAAGCAGGGTAGAGAAAAAAATCAGCTTTTTATTGATGACTTTGGAGCAAGTCCAGGGAAGTGTGGCTTTATTTTCTGTCCTCGTTACCCTTCTGATGTTGGGGCACATATGGTGACTTTTGAAGGGCTCTTGCACTGCCTGTAAATTAAAAATATTGATAGTTTCTTAATGCAAATATCTTCAGTCACCATCATGCTGCACTCACATGCCTGTGTAACACAGAAATCTGTGGTGCAGAGGGCCAGGCAAAGAATTTCTGCTTTATTTCTCCTTGTGCAGAGCCAAGTTCCAGTTTGTACCTTAAATAAAATCATTGATTCCCAAAATGGTTTGGGTTGAAGGGACCTTAAAGCTCATCCCATTGCACCCCCTGCATGGGCAGGGACACCTTCCCTAGACCAAATTGCTCCAGCCTGGCCCTGAATTAAAAGCAGCTGCTTTTAAAACCTACAGTTAAAACTACAAATTACCAGTTATTTATGAAATACCACACACTGTTTTGTCAATAACAAAAAATAGGAAGCTACAAAAAAATCCTGCAGGCTTTGTGCCTTTAGTTCAGCTTTTTTTGCTCAACCAAGGGCAGTGAGCTCTGCACAAGAAACCTCCTGAATTAATGTTTTCTTTTACAAATACAGCAAATATAAGTGGTGCTTTGTCAGGAGAGAGAATCACTGCAGGGCTGTTGGCCTTGATGATGCTGTTGCTGGTGGTATCCTTGATTTTTTTGATGGTCCCAAGTTCCTCCTGCCATCCCTCAGAGAGGTGTGAGCTGTTTGTAAGTGATGCTGGGAATTAAAGAATGAAATACCACAGCTCAGCTCAGCCTTTCTTAGCAACAGAGGTACCCAAAGCTCTCATTCCTCCTCCTGCTCTTGCACCTCTTCACACACAGCTGTGCTGCCACCAGGAGAGGTTTTGAAGTGCTTCAAGCAGAGGTGTGTGATCTCAAACACGTTTCACTCCTCAAGCCAGGTGGAGGTGCAGCTTTCCAGCATGGAAGTGATGCTGTCACCCCTGTCAGCTTGAAACCAGCCCAGGTTCTGAGTGCACAGAGCTGCTGCAGCTGGGAGGAGACTTCAGTAAACCTTTCCAGCCTCTTGTTTATCCTGCACATCCCAAACCCTGCTCCTTTTGAAGAAACTCTTTTCTGTGCTCAGTTCTTTCACTCAGGGCTTGGATTCACCTGGGGGCTACAGGAGCAGAGCTCACTCAAGAAATCTCTTGGATCTTCAGCACCTTTGTACAAGAGATTGTGCTTTGACCCTTAAAAATCACCCAGTTCCAGTTTAGAGAGGGGATTTTGGTGGGCTGAGGGTTACAGGAGCAGAGCTCTCTCAAGAATTCTCTTGGACCTTCAGCTGCTTTGTATAAGAGATTGTGCTTTGACCCAGAGACCTTAAAAATCACCCAGTTCCAGCTTAGAGAGGGGAATTTGGTGGGCTGGGGGCTACAGGAGCAGAGCTGAGGGCAACAGGAGCAGAACTCACTCAAGAATTCTCTTGGGCTTTCTTTTGTACAAGAGATTGTGCTTTGACCCAGGGACCTTAAAATCACCCAGTTCCACTTTAGAGAGTGGATTTTGGTGGGCTGGGGGCTTTAGGAGCAGGGCTGAGGGCTGCAGGAGCAGAGCTCACTCAAGAATTCTCTTTGACCTTCAGCAGCTTTGTACAAGAGATTGTGCTTTGACCCTTAAAATCACAGTTCCAGTTTAAAGAGGGGATTTTGGTGGGCTGAGGGCTACAGGAGCAGAGCTCACTCAAGCATTCTCTTGAGAATTCTCTTTCTGCTGCATTGTACAAGAAATTGTGCTTTGACCCAATGACATTAAAAATCACCCAGTTCCAGTTGAAAGGGGGATTTTGGTGGGCTGGGGCCTACAGGAGCAGAGCTCACTCAAGAATTCTCTTGGAATTTCTGCTGCTTTGTACAAGAGATTGTGCTTTAATTCAAGGGCCTTAAAAATCACCCAGTTCCAGTTTAGAGAGGGGATTTTGGTGGGCTGGGGGCTACAGGAGCAGAGCTCACTCAAGAATTCTCTTTGACCTTCAGCAGCTTTGTACAAGAGATTGTGCTTTGACCCTTAAAAATCACCCAGTTCCAGAATAGAGAATGGATTTTGGTGGGCTGGGGGCTACAGGAGCAGAGCTCACTCAAGAATTCTCTTGGAATTTCTGCTGCTTTGTACAAGAGATTGTGCTTTAATTCAAGGACCTTAAAAATCACCCAGTTCCAGTTTAAAGAGTGGATTTTGGTGGGCTGAGGGCTACAGGAGCAGAGCTCACTCAGGAATTCTCTTGGACTTTCCTTTGTACAAGAGATTGTGCTTTGACCCTTAAAAATCACTCAGTTCCAGAATAGAGAATGGATTTTGGTGGGCTGGGGGCTACAGGAGCAGAGCTGACTCAAGAATTCTCTTGAGAATTCTCTTTCTGCTGCATTGTACAAGAAATTGTGCTTTGACCCAATGACATTAAAAATCACCCAGTTCCAGTTGAAAGAAGGATTTTGGTGGGCTGGGGCCTACAGGAGCAGAGCTGAGGGCTACAGGAGCTGAATTCACTCAAGAATTCTCTTGGACTTTCTGCTGCTTTGTACAAGAGATTGTGCTTTCACCCAGGGACCTTAAAAATCACAGTTCCAGTTTAGAGAGGGGATTTTGGTGGGCTGAGGGCTACAGGAGCCGAGCTGACTCAAAAAATCTCTTGGACTTTCTGCTCCTTTGTACAAGAGATTGTTCTTTAATCCAAGAGCCTTAAAAATCACCCAGTTCCAGTTTAAAGAGGGGATTTTGGTGGGCTGAGGGCTACAGGACCAGAGCTGACTCAAAAAATCTCTTGGACCTTCAGCTTCTTTGTACAAGAGATTGTGCTTTGACCTTTAAAAATCACCCAGTTCCAGTTTAAAGAGGGGTTTTGGTGGGCTGAGGGCTACAGGAGCAGGGCTGGGGGCTACAGGAGCAGGGCTCACTCAAGAATTTTCTTGGACTTTCTGCTGCTTTGTACAAGAGATTGTGCTTTGACCCTTAAAAATCACCCAGTTCCAGATTAAAGAGGGATTTTGGTGGGCTGAGGGCTACAGGAGCAGAGCTGACTCAAGAATTCTCTTGAGAATTCTTTTTCCTCAGCATTGTACAAGAGATTGTGCTTTGACCCAATGACATTAAAAATCACCCAGTTCCAGTTTAAAGAGTGGATTTTGGTGGGCTGGAGGCTACAGGAGCAGAGCTCACTCAAGAATTCTCTTGGACTTTGTACAAGAGATTGTGCTTTGACCCTTAAAAATCACCCAGTTCCAGTTTAGAGAGGGGATTTTGGTGGGCTGAGGGCTACAGGAGCAGAGCTGACTCAAGAATTCTCTTGGACTTTCCTTTGTACAAGAGATTGTGCTTTGACCCTTAAAATTCACCCAGTTCCAGTTTAGAGAGTGGATTTTGGTGGGCTGAGGGCTACAGGAGCAGAGCTGACTCAAGAATTCTCTTGAGAATTCTCTTTCTGCTGCATTGTACAAGAGGTTGTGCTTTGACCCAATGACATTAAAAATCACCCAGTTCCAGTTGAAAGGGGGATTTTGGTGGGCTGGGGGCTACAGGAGCAGAGCTCACTCAAGAATTCTCTTGGACTTTCCTTTGTACAAGAGATTGTGCTTTGACCCTTAAAAATCTCCCAGTTCCAGATTAGAGAATGGATTCTGGTGGGCAGCAGCTCCCCTGTCTCAGTTGCTCTGCACCCATAAACAAACCAGGGAATCCTTTGGCCCTTCTCCAGTGACCCTTTGGGATCTCAGAATTCCCTAAAGGCCCTTTGCAGTTTGTTTACCTGTGATTGTCACTTCAGCCACGACAATTTTGGGATTCCCTGCAGCCCCTCAGGTATTTAACTTTGTTTGTTTGATCAGTGCAGTCCATTGGGAGCAGGGGCTGGATAAAACAGGAATTGTGCATTTGGATGCAGATCCCTTCAGAACAAAGGGGAACCTGGTGGAATATTTGTGTGTTTGTTTTAAATAGAGAATCTGGGCATGGGGATGTGTTCTCATCACATCCCTGAGCTCTGATGTGAAATTTGAACGTGCTTGTTTGGTCAGGAGGCAGGATTGAAGCTCTGACAGTGTTTTTGAGAGTTACATTAACTTTTAAAATCCATTATTCAAAATTTAGCACATTAATAAAGAGGGCAAGTCAGTTCTTTCTATCTTTGGCATAATCTTTTTTTTTCCCTTTCTAGAAATCATGGATACATTCATTAAATCTCCCCTCAGGCTATCCCCAGCTTTTCCCACAGTGAGATCCTTTACTCTCTGTAATGGAGAAAGCAATCTTAAAATTAATATTTCCAAAGCACCAAGTCAGGAGTAGAAATTTTTATTAAATTTTTCTATGAATAAATATGTAAAATAAAAGATTTTTTGGGAGGGGGAACAGGTAGAACAGGATAATTATTGTAGGATGTTGTTGTGGGGGGATAACTGTGTAGGATATTGTGGGATAACTCTGTGAGACAGCAATCTTAAAATTAAGAAAGCAATCTGAAAATTAAGAAAACAATCTTAAACTTAAGAAAGCAGTCTTAAAATTAATGTCTGTAAGACACCAAGTCAGGAGTAGGATTTTTTTAAAAATTTTCTATGAATTAATAGAATTATTTTAAATTAACTGAGTAGGATGGAGTGGGATAACTGTATAGGATATGGTGAGATAAGTCTGTGAGAAAGCAATCTAAAAATTAAAAAAGCAATCTTAAGAAAGCAACCTTAAAATTAATGTTTCTAAAGCACCAAGTCAGGAGTAGGAATTTTTATTAAGTTTTGTATGAATTAATATGTAAAATAAAAGATTTTTTGGGAGGGGGAACAGGTAAAACAGGATAATTATTGTAGGATATTGTTGTGGGGGATAACTGAGTAGGATGGAGTGGGATAACTGTGTAGGATATTGTGGGATAACTGTGAGAAAGCAATCTGAAAATAAAGAAAACAATCTTAAAATTAAGAAAGCAGTCTTAAAATTAATGTTTGTAAAGCATCAAGTTAGGAGTAGGATTTTTTAAAAATTTTCTATGAATTAATAGAATTATTTTAAATTAACTGAGTAGGATGGAGTGGGGTAACTGTATAGGATATGGTGAGATAACTCTGTGAAAAGGCAATCTTAAAATTAAGAAAGCAATCTTAAAATTAATGTCTGTAAAACACCAAGTCAGGAGTAGGATTTTTTATTAAGTTTTGTATGAATAAATATGTAAAATAAAAGATTTTTTGGGAGGGGGACAGGTAGAACAGGATAATTATTGTAGGATATTGTTGTGGGGGGATAACTGTGTAGGATGGAGTGGGATAACTGTGTAGGATATTGTGGGATAACTCTGTGAGAAAGCAATCTAAAAATGGAGAAAGCAATCTGAAAATTAATGTTTGTAAAGCATCAAGTTAGGAGTAGGATTTTTTAAAAAGTTTCTATGATATAATAGAATTATTTTTAATTAACTATGTAGGATGGAGTGGGGTAACTCTATAGGATATTGTGGGATAACTCTGTGAGAAAGCAATCTTAAAATGGAGAAAGCAATCCTAAAATCAAGAAAGCAGTCTTAAAATTAATGTCTGTAAGACACCAAGTCAGGAGAAGGAATTTTTGCAAATTTTCTATGAATTGATAGAATTATTTTAAATTAACTGAGTAGGATGGAGTGGGGTAACTGTATAGGATATGGTGAGATAAGTCTGTGAGAAAGCAATCTAAAAATTAAAAACGCAATCTTAAGAAAGCAACCTTAAAATTAATGTTTCTAAAGCAGCAAGTCAGGAGAAGAATTTTTTATTAAGTTTTCTATGAATAAATATGTAAAATAAAAGATTTTCTGGGAGGGGGGACAGGTAGAACAGGATAATTATTGTAGGATATTGTTGTGTGGGGATAACTGTGTAGGGTGGAATGGGATAACTGAGTAGGATATTGTGGGATAATTCTGTGAGAAAGCAATCTTAATTTTAAGAAAGCAATCTGAAAATAAAGAAAACAATCTTAAAATTAAGAAAGCAGTCTTAAAATTAATGTTTGTAAAGCATCAAGTTAGGAGTAGGATTTTTTAAAAATTTTCTATGATATAATAGAATTATTTTAAATTATATATGTAGGATGGAGTGGGGTAACTGTATAGGATATTGTGGGATAACTCTGTGAGAAAGCAATCTTAAAATGGAGAAAGCAATCTGAAAATTAATGTTTGTAAAGCATCAAGTTAGGAGTAGGATTTTTTTAAAATTTTCTATGATATAATAGAATTATTTTAAATTAACTGAGTAGGATGGAGTGGGATAACTGTATAGGATATGGTGAGATAAGTCTGTGAGAAAGCAATCTAAAAATTAAAAAAGCAATCTTAAGAAAGCAACCTTAAAATTAATGTTTCTAAAACACCAAGTCAGGAGTAGAAATTTTTATTAAATTTTTCTATGAATAAATATGTAAAATAAAAGATTTTTTGGGAGGGGGCACAGGTAAAACAGGATAATTATTGTAGGATATTGTTGTGTGGGGATAACTGAGTAGGATGGAATGGGATAACTGTGTAGGATATTGTGGGATAATTCTGTGAGAAAGCAATCTGAAAATTAAGAAAGCAATCTCAAAATTAAGAAAGCAGTCTTAAAATTAATGTTTGTAAAGCATCAAGTTAGGAGAAGGATTTTTTAAAAATTTTCTATGATATAATAGAATTATTTTAAATTAACTGAGTAGGATGGAGTGGGATAACTGTATAGGATATGGTGAGATAACTCTGTGAAAAGGCAAAATTGAAAAAAGCAATCTTAAAATTAATGTCTGTAAAACACCAAGTCAGGAGAAGGAATTTTTATTAAGTTTTGTATGAATTAATATGTAAAATAAAAGATTTTTTGGGAGGGGGAACAGGTAAAACAGGATAATTATTGTAGGATATTGTTGTGGGGGATAACTGTGTAGGATGGAGTGAGATAACTGTGTAGGATATTGTGGGATAATTCTGTGAGAATGCAATCTGAAAATTAAGAAAACAATCTTAAAATTAAGAAAGCAGTCTTAAAATTAATGTTTGTAAAGCATCAAGTTAGGAGAAGGATTTTTTTAAAATTTTCTATGATATAATAGAATTATTTTAAATTAACTGTGTAGGATGGAGTGGGGTAACTCTATAGGATATGGTGAGATAAGTCTGTGAAAAGGCAATCTTAAAATTGAAAAAAGCAATCTTAAAATTAATGTCTGCAAAACACCAAGTCACGAGTATGAATTTTTTATTAAGTTTTCTATGAATTAATATGTAAAATAAAAGATTTTTTGGGAGGGGGAACAGGTAGAACAGGATAATTATTGTAGGATATTGTTGTGTGGGGATAACTGTGTAGGATGGAGTGGGATAACTGTGTAGGATATTGTGGGATAATTCTGTGAGAAAGCAATCTGAAAATTAAGAAAGCAATCTGAAAATTAAGAAAGCAATCTGAAAATAAAGAAAACAATCTTAAAATTAAGAAAGCAATCTTAAAATTAATGTTTGTAAAACACCAAGTCAGGGGTAGGATTTTTTTGCAAATTTTCTATGAATTAATAGAATTATTTTAAAATTAATTGTGTAGGATGGAGTGGGATAACTGTGTAAGATATTATGGGATAACTCAGTAGGATGGAATGGGATAACTGTGTAGGATATTATGGGATAACTGTGTAGGATATTGTGGGATAACTCAAATTTACCTGTGGAAGGGGAGCTGGAACTGGGTGAACTGGATGATCTTTAAGATCTTTTCCAAGCTGAACCACTCTGTGATTTTATGATCTGCAGGTCCTTTCCCTATTCAGAAAGTTCTTTTCATGTTAAGGGTGGATGTGTTGGAAAGAGAAATGTGTTCAGTCACTGCTGCTTTTCTGCATTTTCTTCATTTTCTGCATTTTCTGCATTTTCTGCATTTTCTGCATCTCCATTTTCAAACATTTTCTGCTTACAGAGGAATACAAAGTCATTTGAAAGACTTCCTGTGAAAGAAGTGAGTGAAATTCTGCCCTCACACCTTGGTGGCCTCCTGGAATTGGTTCTGATTCTCCTTTGTGGATTTATTGATAAAAGTTCATTTATTTATAAATAAATAAATTCTATTGGGAATATAGTTTATACTGGGAATTCTACTGGGAATCAGTGCTGGGGGAATTCCTGGATGCCCTCGTTGGGACAATCCCTGCTCTGGCTGCAGGTCTGGGAGCTGTTCCTGAGCAGTCAGCAGCTCCTCCTGCTGTGTTTGGCATTCCAGGGCACATCTGGCTGCCTCCACCCTCCCCAGGTTTACTCCAAACAAGGAATAAAACCTCTTGATTTAATACCTTATCCTTTGTTGGGATTTCCTCTGAACACCAGTCCCAGATTTCCCAATTACAGCATTAAAGCTGGGAGGTTAAACCCCACAGCAGCTCCTTTTTATTATTAATTTGTTCTGTATTTCCTAATCTTTTGTGGCTGAGATTTACAAATACCTTTTCTAAGGATGTTTTTAATGAGGCCAAGCCATCTGTAGGATCAAATCCTACAAATCTCACTTGGGAGCCTCCAGCACACACCTGCCTTTGGGGAAGGGAGAATATTTCCCAGAGCTGCTGGTAGGAATTTTTTTAAGGAGAATTCACCTGTTCCAGGGTACAGGGTGAAGAATGAATTACAAATTATCTCTGTTACCACATGACATGTGGTTCCCCTCTTTTATTTTAATCTCCTTTCCAGTAGTGTTGGAAAATCAGGGGAAAAAATACACCACAGCCATTCTGCTTGGAGTGCACCTGAGGGAAATCACAGTTTAAAGGCAAAGTGGGCAGTAAATATTTGGGGAAATAATCTCACATCATGGGGGTGGTTGCAAAGGGCTGCCAGACTTGGAAAATAAATGTTTGAAAAATGAGCATTTAGGTTTCTTTAAAGTGGTTAAATCACAGGATCACAGAATGGTTTGGGTGGGAGGGGACCTTAAAGGACATCCTGTGTGTCATGGGTGCCATGGCAGGGCCACCTCCCCCTGTCCCAGGCTGCTCCAGCCCCAGTGTCCAGCCTGGCCCTGGGACATTGCAGGGATCAGGGGCAGCCCCAGCTGCTCTGGGAATCCCTTCCCAAAATCCCAGCCCAGTCTCCCTCTCCAGGGAATTCCCTCCATTCCCAGCTCTCCCAGCTGCCATTGGATCCATCCCCACCCCGACTCCTCTCTGGGAAGGAATTTGGGGATCCGGGGGCTTCACTGGGAATCTCAGCACTCCAGGAAGGGTCTCCCTTCCCTTTGCCATCCCCAACTTGCATCAAAATCCCTGGGGATGGATTCTGAGTGTCCCAAATCCCAGAATGGTTTGGGTGGGAAGGGACCTTCAAGCCCATCCCATTGCAACCCCACCATCCCAGGCTGCTCCAACCCTTCCTTGGCCATTGCAGGGATCAGGGGCAGCCCCAGCTGCTCTGGCAATTGCAGCCCAGCCAGGAATTCCTCATTGCCAAGATCCCATCCATGGCTGCCCTCTGGCACTGGGAGCCATTCCCTGGGTGCTGTCCCTGCAGGCCTTGTCCCCAGTCCCTCTGCAGCTCTCCTGGAGCCCCTGCAGGCCCTGGAAAATACAAATTAACACAGATCAGGTCCCCCTTCTCCTTCTTCAGAGGTTATGGGTGCCTCTGCAATAAGTTTATTAATTCTGTCAGATCAGATTTTCAGTTCAGTGCCTGAGTATAAAACCCCTCAGTCCCACAGATTTGTGCTAAAAGAAATTCCTGAAATCCTCATAATTTCCCCTTCCAACTGCAGTCCCTTAAACACAACCCACGTTTTCCTGGGGTCTCTATTTTGTGTATTGTAGCACAATACACATTTTTTAAGCTGGAAGGGGAATAATTTCATCCTGCATGGAAAGAAATGAGAAAAGCAGTTATTCCTTTCAAACTTCCCTTGCCACTTAGCGTGGCTCCCACTTCCAAGGCATTTAGGAGCTCCATTAAGCCCCTGGGTTTGCTCCTGTGCATGCATTAGGAGCAGAGCTGGGGTAATATGGAACAGATTTGCTGTATCATGGACACATTTATGAAGATTGATAACAGCCAGGGCTCGGTGTTAACTTTTATTTTCAAACAGGCTGCAGGAGAAACTGCCTGGTATTGCTTTGAGGCTTTGATTTATGAAAAGGTTTGCTGCATGAAAAAGACATGCCATAAAGCAGCTCTGCTGGCAGGAGCATTATAAAGTAGGGTTGTGAGTAGAGCAAACAATAACTAACTGTAATTATGTTCATTATTGTCTCTATGAACTCCCTGTACCTTTTGGGGGGGTTTCTGCACTTATTCCCTCCTCAGCTTTTAAGTGGCCTCACCTTTCCCATGGAGTGGGATGAAGGTGAGAAAATCCTGCTGCTTTCTGGTGGCAGCACCCCCAGAGAGGCTTTTATTGTTTGTATGGCATGAAAGAGGTCACTGGAATTATACCTGCTTGCACAAATGATGCCAGGAGGAGGAGGAGGAGGAGGAGGAAAGGTCTGTGGTAAAAAATGCTGTTTCTTTTACAATTCCCATCACTGATTCATTTTCCCCTGAATTATGACTGTTCTCTGAGGGTTATTTCAGACTGTTGCATTTAAGCCCCTTCAAAACAAACCTAAAAATCCCAACATGATGGCAAAGATCACCAGGTTTCAGAACTATTTTCCTTCTCTCAAACCATCCTTTGTGACAAGATGAGCCTCAGGAGCAGCAAGATGAATTCTTCACTCAGCAGCAATTAGCAGAAAACTTTAGTGAGGACAAATTGAAATCAAGGGGCACGACCTAACTGGGAGAAATGTGAGTGGTTAATCTAAAGTTTGTCAAACTTGAGCTGCTTTAACTTGAAAGCATCCCTTTACCAAACCACCTGAAGACCTTGCAGGAAAAAAAAAAGAAATAGGAGGTTGGAAATTGTGCTGAGGTTATAAAACACAAGGATGACTTTTTTGGGGCAGAGTGAAGTTCTGTTAAATAAGCCAGTGTCTAATTAATGCTGCCAGCACAGGGAGGGGGTGAGGAGAGACCTTTGAAAGGTTTTTGTGAGCTGGCACTGAGCTTTCCATCAGGATCCTCTGCCTCTGACTGCTCCTCTGGTGCCCAGGGAATGGTTTGGGTTGGAAGGGACATTCCAGACCATCCAGTGCCGTGGCAGGGCCACCTCCCACCATCCCAGGGTGCTCCAGTGACAAGGTAGACAGGACACTTGCTCATCCGATGATGACCGACAAATCTCAGATTTATTGATTAACAGACACACTTTTATAATCACAGTAATAAGGCTCATACATATTGCAAAACCAGAGCTCTCTATTGGTCAGCTATAAAAAGTCAGTCCCACCTTTCTCAATGATGTTTGTGGCTTGTTTTTTACCTCCTGTTATCACATAATTTATTAAAGAAAAGCTCAAAGAAACCAGAATTAGGCAGCTGTTGCTTTCTCAGATGTATTTTCTCACATCAGTTTTTCCCATCGACTGTGTCTCAGTAAAAAACTGTCCACACTCCAGCCCCAATTTCCAGCCTGGCCTTGGCCATTGCAGGGATGCAGCTGCTCTGAGAGGGGCTGGGAACACAAACCCTGAGGGAGCTGGGGGTGCTCAGCCTGCAGCAAAGGAGGCTCAGGGCTGCCCCCATCCCTCTCTGCAGCTCCTGGAGGTGCTGTGGAACTTGCAGGCAACCCCAGCAAAGGAAGAGATGAGAATCTTGACTCCATGTTTCAGAAGGCTGATTTATTATTTTATGATATATATTATATTAAAACAATATATTAAAACTATACTATAGAAAGAGAAAGGAGACATCACAAAGCTATAAAGGAATGAATAATAAAATCTTGTGACTGACCAGAGTCAGACACAGCTGGACCTGTGATTGGTCATTAAATAAAAACAATTCACATCCTGGGTAAACAATTCTCCAAATCACATTCCAAAGTAGCAAAACATGGAGAAGGTGAAGCTTCCCAGCTTCTCAGGATTAAAAATCGTGGCAAAAGGGTTTTTCATAAAATATGTCAGTGACAAGGTGCCTGTGCTCAGCTGGGCTTGGGCTCTTTCTCCAGCAGCACGAACACAACCAGAATGCCCTCAACCACAAAGGATGTTGGGGGCATTCTGATTTAATGTTTCTGTAACACATGGTATATTTTTATTAAATTATTATTATTTTTAAAAGTTACATTGTTAATTTTATTAATAAAATAATATTATTATTAACATTATTATTATTAAAATATAAAGATTAAGTATGAGCTATCATACCTTAAATAAAATAACTCCACCATTAAACAATATTATACCAAACAGTGCTATTTTATTTTTATTGTTATAAACCAATTTATTATTTCCATTATTATTATTTTAAGAAATAATAATGATAAACTATCATGTCTTAAATAAAATTACTCCACCTTTAAACACTACTATATCAAACAGTACCATACCAAACAGTACTATTTTATTTTTACTATTAAAAACCAGGGAATGGTTTTTAAAAACTAATTTTCTATTAAAATTATTATTATTAAAAAATAAAGATTAACTGTGAACTATCATACCTTAAATAAAATAGCTCCACCTTTGAACACTACTATACCAAAGATGTTAAAACTCTAATACAACCTAGAATCCAGAACAACAAAATAACATCCTCCTATTAACATTACCAATACATTTTTCTCCATTTCCTTTAACAATAAAATACAAACCTCACTTTACTTTCACCTAAGAAAACATACAGTATACCTAAAACCAACTCTCCCAAAAATAAAAACACAATTTTACCATCTACCATAAACTAATCCAAACCACACCAGAAAAAAAGTAACACTCCAAAATATCTACAATAACATCATTGTGTAGAAAAACACAACAAAAGTATTTTAAAAAAGAGAAAAAATCATCCAGATTTCCTAAGGCTAAGATGTATTCTCAGCATTTTCTCAGTGGGATTATTGCTCTTTGTTGGAGTTGATGACAACATCTGCAATAAATACATCAATAACATCATTGTGTAGAGAAACACAACAACAAAAGTATTTAAAAAAAAAGAAAAAATAATCCAGATATCTTAGTCTTAAGAGATATTAGAGCAAGGTGCAGTGGCCCCTGGTTCTCAGCACCCTCTCAGTGTGATTATTTCTCCTTGTAGGAGTTGATGACATTTGATTGTTGAATCATTGCATTGATGAATTTGTTGTTGCAGCCCAGCTGATTCTGTTTTATGGAAAGGGTGGCTCGGCCTCATCCCACCCCAAGATTTGTGGAATCACACGTGGCCTTTGTGGCTTAGCAGAGTGAATCCAAGCCTGTTTTCTTAAATAACTTCATGGCCAAATGAAAAATTGGCATTTATTTTGCTTTCTCTTAAGATTACAACCTTCAGTTCCCTGGAGTAATCGTCGCCCACGCGAGCCTCGAAGTGTTTAACTGGTGATTGCTTTTTGTGGACGCTGCTTCTGCCCATGATATCTTTGATTTTTGTGGTCACTTAACAGAGGTTTGGGGCCTTTTATAGCTGAAGAGAATAGTTAAATATATATTGCTCTGGAGAGTAATATTTGGATAATAATGTGCCACGAGTTAGTGTCTTGTGGTGCTTTGTGTTGAGTGCTGTAGTTGACCTTTGCTAGAGAGGAAGAAAGTGCCTGCTTGTTAGAACATATTATTTAGCACCTTTAGAAAGGCAAAATTGTTGTTTTGGGTGGTTTTTTTTCAATGTGAGGCTCAGTGAAGATTTTATCACCAGGGTTTGGGGATGATGGTGTGATGTTAGGCCTTTACAAAGCCTGCAGTGAGTTGTAGCTCTTAGGAAATAAGTGGCAGTAATAAATCCACAATATGCTTTGCTGTCCTGCATTTGGTTTATGCTGCTCATTTGGATCTGTCTGGAGTTTTTTGGGTTTTTTTTGGTGTGTCTGTGTGCTTTACACACACAGTGATGTAAAGTTACTGTGGAAAATTTAATGCAGGGACAGGGAGAACACGAAAAAAATCATTTAAGTGGATGAAACTCTGTCTTTTTTGCCACCTTCATAGAGAAGCAGGTTTCAAACTGTTGCAGAATTATTTTTTCCTTTAAAAATTAGAAATATCAAGGTTTAATCTATCAGGTAATGGTTGTTAATATATCCAAGTAATCCTCCAACTGGCATCAGCCACTTCCATGAGAAATATCAGAAAAACATCAATTCAGTCTCCCAGAGCCTGGATCTGCCTTTCCACAGGCTGGAGCTGGAGCTGGGGAGAGTTTTGATTCCTTTGCTTCCCTAAACCTTCATAAACCTCCTCCAAATTCCTTTTTAGTAGTAAATAGTAAGGAATTCTAGCACATGCTGTTGTTTGCAGTGGTGATCCTTGACTTGTGTTCTCCTCATCAGCCAAGTGGAATCTTGCCAATCTTCATTAAATAATTCTTTTTCGGGTGAGTAAGGCCGAGCTCAAGTGATACCACATGCAAGCTCTAAAAATAGTCTGTGATCTGGGTTGACATGGTGAGGTTTGGATGCAAATGTTGCATTGCTGATCATGAAATTTGAGGGGTTGGCTCCATCCACACTGTGCTGATGGGACTCTGGGGCTGGGAAAAGTTTGGATTTTGTCCTCAGCAGTGATGGGACAGGCTTGGCCACATCTGGGATCATTCTTTGGCTCTGAACTTCTCAAAATTAGGAGCTGGGTTTGATCTGTGCAAGGCCAAGAAGTATTTCTCTGTATATTTCTATATATAACATTTAGGTACTACAAAATATTCCACAGAGTTAAAACTGCTCCTCCTTAAGTTCCTTCTAATTAAAGCCTGCAGTTGCTAAATTCTCTTTCCTACTTGGTAGCAGCATCCATGCCCCTGTTAGAAGGAATTTGTATCATTGCCATGCATGTGATTGTTTATTTTAGTATCCTGCTATTCACTAAAAACTGTCCCTTAAGCTAAAAAGAAAAGTGCATCCTAAATTTGGGTAATTCCAACACTCTGCTCCCTTTGCAGCTGCAGGAACCAGCTGTGGGAGAGGTACATTTGTGCATTAATGGTGGTGTGCTTTGGATTTGAAGAGGGTTTTTCTTCTATTTGAGGGGTTTTCTTCTATTTTTGGAGAGGAGGGGAATTTTATAAACAGATAGTGGTTTGGGATCATGCAAATCAGTTCATATCAGTTTAAATCAAAGTATTCCAACTCATTTTGTCTCTCAGGGTGGATGGGAATCCTGTCTTCATTTGTTAGCTTGCTTCTTGACATATTTGGAATTTAGGCAACCACAGCAGGTCAGATCAGAGGCTCCTGAGCTGGGAATGGGTTTTTAGGGAATGCTGTAAAAATGAGGGAATGGTTCATGGTACCAATTTGCCTTCAAACCAGTGGTGGTGTGGGGCTTTCCTGAGGCACATCTTGCTTGTAATCTCTTGCTGGGCATCTCACACCTTCCTGTGGAGTTAATTTTGAACCTAAATGTGCTTTTGATAACCCCAGTGTGCTCTGACAGTGAGTCCCAGCTTTTCATCAGCTGTTCTTTGGGAAAGGTTTGGATTATTGAGTCCCAGCTTTTCATCAGCTGTTCTTTGGGAAAGGTTTGGATTATTGAGTCCCAGCTTTTCATCAGCTGTTCTTTGGGAAAGGTTTGGATTATTCAGTCCCAGCTTTTCATCAGCTGTTCTTTGGGAAAGGTTTGGATTATTGAGTCCCAGCTTTTCATCAGCTGTTCTTTGGGAAAGGTTTGGATTTATTTTTTTTTTTGGCATTGTAAACCCACTGCTGGGAAACCTGTCTGGCTGCCTCTGCCTGTAATCCATTGATGATTTCCTCCTTTAATTCATTGATGATTGAGATCCAGCTCTTGCATTTGTCCTTCTCTGGGCTGAAGAGATCTGCTCCTCATGTGGTGTCCTGAGGGCCTGAAGGTTGTCCTTGTCATCCAGCAAATTAGGATTCACAACCAGGATATTTTTTCCTGATCCTCATCCTGTTGATTTCCTCTTCAGTCCTTGCCTAAGAAAGGCTTTAAGAATGTGCATAACTTTCCATGTGCAAATGTGGAATTGCTCAATCCTGGAATGGTTTGGGTTGGTTGAGACCTTAAAGCCCATCCAGTTCCTTTTCCTTTTCCTTTTCCTTTTCCTTTTCCTTTTCCTTTTCCTTTTCCTTTTCCTTTTCCTTTTCCTTTTCCTTTTCCTTTTCCTTTTCCTTTTCCTTTTCCTTTTCCTTTTCCTTTTCCTTTTCCTTTTCCTTTTCCTTTTCCTTTTCCTTTTCCTTTTCCTTTCCCTTTCCCTTTCCCTTTCACTTTCCCTTTCTCCCTTTCCCTTCCCCTTTCTCCCTTTCCACTTTCCCTTCCCCAAATTCCAAATGTCAGAATGTTTGAAGTAGATCTGTATTTGTTTTTGACAAGACTGGGTAAGAGATGAAATAAATGAGAGCATGACAAACATTTCCCTGGGATTTTGGGGTGCAGGGGTTTTTGGAGAAAGGATATAAAAATAACACAGGGAAGATTAACACTGGACTTGATTATGAGTAGCACAGAAAGTGGAGTAAGCTGCATTCCAACCTTTAAGTCATTTCTTTAGTATTCCTCTGTCAATTTTAAATTCTCAATTGCAGAGCAGAAACCACTGTGGTTCCCTTGCAGCATTTCAGCAGAGATTCATTAGGAAAATTCTTTCTTTGACACCTTTTGGAGAAGTCACACTCGGCACCCGAGTGTAAATAAAAGCAAGAATCAACTCTGCAGTACTTGATCTTTTGCTGGCAGCACTTCCCACGCAGTGATTGTGAGGGCTGTGTGTGGGCACAGCTTGATTAGGGCCCAGCATTTGTAGATATTCAGCAATCAGATCTGTGTTTTTCCTTCCCAAGCACTGGGAGAAGAACTGAACCATTTGGTTTGTGCCTCACACGTTCCGTACCCTGCCTTCGAGTCATCACCTACTGCATGTGCAAAAACAAGCTTCAAAAATAGTTTAATAGAAGGAGTAAATTAATGGAAAAACTAAAAATAATGGTGCAGCAGTGAGGACCTTCATTACCATGTGCCCTTTTGTCTTTTTTTTTCCCCTGGGTCCTGTTTCACAATTATTTTCTGTGCTACAAACCCGTCCTGTGGATTCACTCAGCAGTGATGCTGCTGGGAGAGGCTTTTTGGGTGAGGTGATGTTAAAAACAGAAGAATCCTCTCACCAGCACCTTTTTGGGTGGGGATGGAGAGCACAAGTGCCTTGCTGGTGTTTCAGAGGTGTCCTCCACACTTCAGCTTTGAGCTGCCCTTCCCTCAGGCCCTCCTGAGCTGGGCTCATGTTTCTCTTGCTGCCTCCATATGCAAAATCCCTCCACTGTGGCCTTTCCTGTCCATCTGCTCAGTTAATCCATCTCTGCTCAGGCTACCAACCTTTGTTTTACTTTTTTTTTTTCCCTCCTGGCCAAAAGAAATAGAATCTTGCCCTGACTGTGTCTGCTGAAAGCAGATTTTCCTACCCCAAATTCACATCATCCCCTTCCATCCTGCTGCTGGCTTCCTGACCAGTGTTCTCCAGGAAAATCACACATCTTCACTTTCCCAGCCCTGCCTGTCCCATTTCTGCTTCCCTGCTATGCCCAGTTCCCTGCTGACTTCTCTCTGAAGCATCTGTGACTCCACCTTTACCCCTCACTCATCCCCATTTCAGTTTCAATCTCATTTCCAAAACTCCCAGAGCAGCTGGGGCTGCCCCTGATCCCTGCAATGGCCAAGGCCAGGCTGCACATTGTGACTTAGAGCATCCTGGGACAGTGGGAGGTGTCCCTGCCATGGCAGGGAATGGATCTGGATGGGCTTTAAGGTCCTTTCCAACCCAAACCATTCCAGGATTCCATGAAAGATGTTCTGCTCTTTCTCAGAAGGAATTTCTGCTGGACACAGACAATGTTAATGGATTGAATTCCCACAAATCCTTCTGAAACCACTCTTCATAAAGCACCTGAAGACAATTCAGCTGTTGCACACTTCATGGGCTGCCCATGGGTGTGGATTGCCTTTTGTTTCCCCATTTGTTCTTCCTTATCCTTGTGTTTATTCTGAGAACACCGAGAAAAGAAACACCTTCCTTTTTTTGTTGTTTATTTTACATTCTGCCAGGCCTGGTCACAGCATGGCTCCTCCTCTCCATCAGGAGGACTAAATAAATAAACCAGGTCAGAACATCCTCTGCACACCCCCCTGTGCTGCTGCTGCTCTGGGCTCAGTGGGATCATGGTCATTTGTAGGGTTTTGTTTTCAAAGACTTCCCCAGCACAGCCCCATGCTGGGAACACCCCCAGTTTGTGGTTTGGATGTGCTGAGCTGCTCTGGGGAGGAGGCACAGCAAGATTTGGTCTCAGAGAGCTGCAGGTTGGGCTGGGCTGTGCTGCTCGGACACAGAGCACCAGTCTGCTCTGTTTAATTCACTGCTTCAGAAGGAGCCAAGGGTTACACAAATAAAATCAGCTGCCTTTGATAGGTGTCAGCACTTTAATGAGGAATTAAATTAAGCCCTAGGTGCTCCTGCCCATCTCATGGCACTATTTTTATCTCACGCTCTCCTTTTTTGTTGCTATTTTTTTTTTCCCCCCATATTTTATGACAATTGCTTGAAGTCTTGATCTAGGGGGGGATTATGCCAGATACCTGCACAGCTGGAAACTCATCAGCCATTCAGATTCCTTCAGTGAGAGTGTCAGTTTTAGCACGGAACTCGCAAAGCTCACCGTGGTGATTTCAGATTTCCTCTTTAGTAGACATTTTGTTTGAATGCCATGAAGGGGCTCCTCTCCCCAAGCCCCCAGGAGCACAATAAGCTATGCTCTTTGAGAGAGCCCAGATGAGTACAAAGTTCCCTTCATTAAATTTTCTTTTCATGCTTTAGCATAGAATATTTCCTTTTAAGACTGTCTCTCTCTCTCTCTCTCGTTTCCTTTTGTGTTTTCATCCTATTACCTTTATGAGGTTGTGATGCATCAGCTCTCTGGAGAAGGTGGGTGCACGGCTCCCTCAGAGGTTTATTCCAGCACTGAAAGATTATTCTGGCATGGGAGGTGCTTCAGGAGCAGCTGGAGAAGGGAAAGCAGATCAAGGAATTGCAAACTTAATAAAACCACGCTGTTCCTCACGTGCCATGTGGCTGCTGCTCATATTGACTGTGCTGAGAAAAGCAAAGATTGGAGATTCTGGGTGTGTTGGTTCTGTTAAGGAGTTCTGGAGTTGCACTGAGCTGGAGATCTGTCAGCATGCCCTGGCATTCCTGCTGCACTCCCATGGTTTGTGGTTTTCCTTCAGTTTAGTGGTGAAATCCCTGAGCAATTAATTAATTAAAGAAATGAATACAGTGTAGGACACAAGCTTGTTTATTATACGAGGTAGGACAAGGGGCAAGAGATTGAAACTGCAAGAGGGGAGATTTAGATGGGATATTGGGAAGGAGTTCCTGGCTGGGAGGGTGGGGAGGCCTTGGGATGGATTCCCAGAGCAGCTGGGGCTGCTCCTGATCCCTGGAAGGATCAGGGTTGGACATTGGGGTTTGGAGCAGCCTGGGACAGTGGGAGGTGTCCCTGCCATGGCAGGGTGGCACTGGAGGGGCTTTCAGGTCCCTTCCCACCCAAACCATTCTGTGATACTCTGGTGACACTTTTCCTGCTGCATGTCCCACAATACAGATCTGTCTCAGGACAGGGGATAGTTCAGGATCTCCTGCTCTGAGGATCTCCTGGCCCTGCCTGGGACCAAACCAGGTTGCTTTATCCACTCAGGCATTTAAAACCTCCCCATTTTCCCAACAGATTCCACATCATTGCTGGGTTTGCACTATTTACCTTTTCTTACCAGCTTTTCCCTCAGTCAAACCCCACGGATCCTTAAATGCTTCTGTAAAATGACCTTTATTCATGAAACCCCTGAATGATTTGGGTTAGAAGGGACCTTAAAGCCCATCCAGATCCATCCCCTGCCATGGCAGGGACACCCTCCACTATCCCAGGGTGCTCCAAGCCCCATCCAGCCTGGCCTTGGACACTTCCAGGGATCCAGGAGCAACCACAGCTGCTCTGGGAATTTTGGAAATGAGATCAAAATTGAAATGGGGAGGAGTGAGGAGTAAAGGTGGAGTTACAGATGCTTCAGAGAGAAGTCAGTAAAGAACTGGAAGTAGCAGAAAAGCAGAAATGGGACACTGGGACACCGGGACACCCTCCAGTATCCCAGGGTGCTCCAAGCCCCATCCAGCCTGTCCTTGGGCACTTCCAGGCATCCAGGGGCAGCCACAGCTGCTCTGGGAATTCCATCCCAGCCAGGAATTCCTTCCCAATATCCCATTTAGGTATTAAATGATGTAATCATAGCAGCTTCAGGGAGATATTTCATTCCCCTTTGGAGGAGTTTCCTTGCTGTTGTTTCTGACCATCCATCTGTGAGTGAGTGCAGAAATCAATGGGAAACCCTTCAGAGGGGTTCCCATAATGCACAATGGAACCTCCTTTCCCAACAGGAGATCCTACAGCCCGTGGTTTATGGCCCTCTAATGCCAGGCAGTAATTTCATTCAGTGCTTTCCCAAAAGTGCCAACAGAGCATTAGGGGAGTGGAACAAGCACAGCTGATCAATACACAGACAGTGCTCACCTTCACATTAATCCAGGAAATGGAGTTGGCTGCCTTGAAGGAAATGGTCTTGTTGTCACAGGGACAGAGCTGAGAGCAGATTTACAAAAATCCCCCCTGAATGGGGGAAAAAAATGAGTGTGAAAACAAATCTCTGAGGGACAGGAGATGATGTGGCTCACAGGGCTCCCACATGGTTGGCAATGTACAGAATCCTCTGGAACATTCAAATAAGCAATATAATACCTGGATTTTGGTCACTGATGGCGTGAATTTGGGAAAAAAAACCCACAATTTAAAAGCTGTTTATCATGGGTTAGAGAGTCCCCCATTAAAATGGCTTTATTTACATTGACAGAATTTATGCAGCCATGCTAGAGCAGCCATTCCTTTCTCTCTTCAGATTAATCCAGGAAATGGACTTGCTTGGGTTGAAGGAAGTGGCTGTGTTCTCACAAGGACAGAGCTGAGAGCAGGTTTACAAAAATCCCCCCTGAATGGGAGGAAAAAATGAGAGTGTGAAAACAAATCACTGAGGGGCAGGAGATGATGTGGCTCACAGGGCTCCCACATGGTTGGCAATGTACAGAATCCTCTGGAACATTTAAATATGGAATAATACCTGGGTTTTGGTCACTGATGGTGTGAATCTGGGAAAAAACCCCCACAATTTAAAAGCTGTTTATCATGGCTTAGAGTGGAAAAAACCCCACAATTCAGAAGCTGTTTGTCATGGGTTAGAGAGTTCCCCCATTGAAATGGTTTTATTTACACTGACAGGATTTATGCAGCCATGCTAGAGCAGCCCATTCCTTTCTCTCTTCACCTGTATATAAGAATTCACTTTAAAATCACTTGTGAATAAAGGCCCAGCAAGGTTTACTGTGGGTATTTTTAGTTAATTCAGGCTCTCTTGTATTGATTTATCAATTCAGACCAGGAGTTTGAACATTTTAATGGAGCTGTGGTTTAGCTGGACCTAAATCATCACTGCTGGGAGATGTGTACAGAGAACATCCCTGCTGTTTCTGTGTTCCCTGTCCCAGTGCAGACCTTGCCACCCTCCCTCCATGTGCAGCAGTTTGTGGTTGCACATTTTGATGCCTGACATGCCTTTGAAGCACGTGCTGATCTCAGCACAGGGGGGATTAAGGGAAAATCCTCCCCCGTAAGAGTCTGCAGAGGTTTGAACTTGGAGATCATAAAGTGTGGAAGCACCTGGGAATGCATTTAAATTCTGGTTTAGATTTCACAGATTCAGATAATGAATGAAAGGAGGAAGAGATGTTTTCTATAGGTACATGCTGTAAAATCAAGGTGACTTAACAGACTCTTTATTTTAGCACCACATCTTCAGTGATTGTCAAGAAATCAATTCCCTGGAGGAGCAGCGTTTGTGCTTCGTGTTCCATTTCACTGATGGAGGAAATCTGCCTTGGCCAATCAGCAGAATGAGAATCAGAATCACAAAATGGGCTGGGTTGGGAGGGATCTTGAGGATCACCCAGTTCCAACCCCATTTCCATGGGCAGGAACACCTTCAGCTATCCCAGGGTGCTCCAAGCCCCGTCCAACCCAGCCTTGGACACTGCCAGGGATGGGGGTGATGGCTTGAGAAGAGACTGGGCAGAGTTCCAGAATAAAGCAGGGATTTATTCCAAGGATCTCCTGCATGGATCCACCTTGGGCAGCACCAGAGCCCAGCCAGGGCTGCACCCAAGATGAACCAAAATGGCCCCAAAATGAACCCAAGATGAACCAAAATGGCCCCAAAATGCACGAGCGCTCCCGGGCTCTGTCCCTGGGATCAGTTCTGCTCCATTTGCATCTTGCAGTTCATTGTCCCATCCCAGCTTTAGCCCAGGCAGTCCCACCCTGCTTGTTTTTCTCTCTGCAGCCCACGGGGTTTGTGCTCCTGGGCTGAGATTTGGGTCATTTGTCCTTGGTGCCCAGCTGGAGCAGGAATTGTTTTGTCTCCCTGCTCTGTGCAGAGAACTCACCAACACTTAATATGTACCTCAGACCCACACACTAAAGAAGCTCAGAATCTGAAAAATATAAAAGCTCAAACCTGAGGCATCAGGGCAGCCCTGAGCAATCAGTGCCAGGACCTCACCACCCTCACAGGAAAGAATTCTGTCCTCTAGAAGTGTCCAAGGCCAGGTTGGACAGGGCTTGGAGCACCCTGGAAGGTGCTTTAAACTCCCTTCCAACCCAAACTGATTCAATAATAATAATAAGAAGAAGAAAATAATACAAGTTTTTTGTCTTTGCTGAGCTGTTTTTAGAAGGAAACCCTGAAGCTGTTCTCTGTTCCCACAGGAGATATGAGTCCCACCCCATCTGTGGGGAGCTGCAGGATAAAATCCTCCAGTGCTACCGGGAACACGCCCAGGAGACCCTGAGCTGCTCTGCCCTGGCCAGCCAGTACCTGCACTGTGTCAATCATGCCAAACAGGTGAGCTGGGCCTGTTCTCACTGGAAAATGATGGAATGATGAGCAGAGGGATTTCCAATTAGTCCTTCCTCCGTGGCTGAGCATCTCCCAGTGTGTGCGTTCCCAGAGCTCTGTGGAGACCACTCAGAGTTGATTTAAATGCTCAGGTTTCCATCTCTTCCCCTGGGAAGGTGTTGTTTAGTGTAGCAGCTCTTGCTGTTGGCAGATGTTTCCTGTTATCTACAGTTTTAGCAGTAAAACAAGGGGATTAAGATACCTGGTAGTCTTTGCCATAAGTATGAGAAACTCATGGATGTCTCAAACTACATCAGTGACCACTTGGAATTCTTGATTTCTTCTGTCCTGTGTTATGCAAGGCTCTAAAATTGCTCTTTACCTGCTCTTGCCCTCCTCCCTTACTTTTGTAAGTTATGGATGCTACTGCCAATTAAAATCTTTATGCTTTATTAGTGCAGCATGAAGGGAAATGACAGTAAAACATAAATCATTAAATTAAAAGAAGCTACAATTTCTCAGTTTTACTCTTTTTCATCAGCTTACCTCTTTCAAATGCAGAAATGCATATATTGACCTCAATTGTGTTCTTAAACAAACCAGGAAATGTGCTCACAGCCCACATGCAGGATGTGTAAAAAGTGCTTAAATCAGTCTGTTGATCTTTATTTCTGCCCACATCTGTGAGTTAATATTTGAGCTCGTGAGCACACCCATCTTTATGTGATAGCAGAGACCTGGTGAGTACAACTGGTGTTTGATCATGGTAATCACCTTCCCTGGGCTTAGCTCTGCCTGGGCACAGAATCCCTGAGACTTTGCCTCTGATCCTTCTCTGTGACCTTTTGCTTTCAAATGCTGCAGCCTCGAGCTGCTATTCCCAAAGATCTGCTGGAATTAACACTGCTCGTTGTGCCTTAGTCACTGAGAGCTCCCTGTCCCTTCTAATTCACTTATTTTAATATTTCCTTTATTGGGATTTGTTGTGCCATCCCTTGGAAGTGTCCAGGGCCAGCTTGGAGCACCCTGGGATGGTGGGAGGTGTCCCTGCCATGGCTGGGGTGGCTCTGGATGGGCTTTAAGGTCCCTTCCAACCCAAACCCTTCTGGGAATTCCATGATTTCTCCTCCTGCCCATTTTGGAATGCACCAACATGAGAATCACAGAATCATTAAGAATCTTTAGCCCATCCAGTCCAGCACAGCCAAGGCCACCACTGACCCTGTCCCCAAGTGCCACAACCACAGGGCTTTGAAATCCCCCCAGGAATGGGGACTCCAGCCCTGCCCTGGCTGGAGAAGCCTCTGAGTGAAGAAATCTTGCACAATATCCAACCTCAACCTCCCCTAGGCCGTTTCCTCTTGTTCTGTCACTTGTAGCCTTGTTTTGGTTTGTTCTCTAATGGATTTCCCCATGGCCCTGCAGCATCTGCAGCACTAATTAACTGCATGTATAATTTTTTTTTATTATTTTTAAAGTAACCAGAAAAAAAATGGATTAATTACTTAGACATGTTTAAGCTCTAAGTCGAGTTTGTATCTGATAGGAATTTCTTCAGAAGACTCTGATGGGGATGAATTAATTCATGTTCAGAAGGTGCAGGAAAAGCAAATTGCATAAATATGAGCATTAGGTTTTTGAACCCTTTTAAACACCTTTTTTTTTTTTGTTGAAGATCTTCATCCAAGCCTGTCAAGTAGTTAAAAGTGTTTCCTAAATGTTTCTTATTCTGTTTCACACATGCTTCAAGATGAGAATTCAGAGAGGCTTCTCTCATGATAACAGAGAAGGAGAAGCCTTTTATGATGGAAATATTTGCAAGCAGGAGCAATTGTTTTTCATAATGAACTCCAGCCCATCCTCCACGTGCTGCAGCTGTAATTGTAATTATTTTTACTCACTGTTTGCCCACATGTCCAGACAGTTCCTTTGAAATAATTCCTAAACGCCGCTATAAAATCACTTCAAAATTACCTTTTCTGTGTGCCTGGTTGGGAGCCAGAGGAGGGGGATAAATGGCAGATTCAGAAATGAAAAAGTTAACTGACACTGGCTACAAGAAACAAAGGGAAGAGGAAAATTTGCTAGAGGGAATAGAGCAAGATATTGAAAAGCAAATAAGTGAACTAATCCGATTTCCTGGCGGTGAGTCTGGGCACTTGTGCTCGGGCTGAGCACACTCTGTGCTTTTCATAAATTGAATTTATTGACTCCTCTTTCTTCCCTATCTTGCTTATAATTATCTCCCCCTCTCTTCCGTGTGCTCCTTATTTCTCATGCTGTCTGTAATCTCATGTCTCTATCTGTCCTTTTCTCCCCTCTTTAGAAAAGCCCCCAGAGTTGTTAATTCAGAGGGGTTTGACACGTTGGTGTATCTTCCCTTGAAATCTCTTTCCAAAGTCCTGAAAGCTGGGCAGATAAATTAAACTCTGTTATTAATGTTTGCATGTTATTGTAATGATAATGCCAGTAATGGAGAGGAAAACTTAACCTAATGGAGCCATTAAGGGGAAGATATTTGGATTGTGTCTGGCATTTATTTCTGCTGAAGTGACTCCAGCCAGACCATCCATGGCTTTTCAATCCTTTTTTTATGGACTTTCACTGTTAAAATACACATTTTAGGGGTGTTTTTCTCAATTTTTCCCCCTCTTGGGTTACAAGAAGTTCTGATCCTTACATAAAAACACAACTAGTCCATGGTTTAACAAATCTGTGCAATAATTTCATGTTAAACCATTGAATTCCAGAAGGATTCAGGCCTCTGCAGGCAGGTGAGGTTTAAGAGTACTTAAAATAACAAAACCAGCAGCTGCTGGTGCCTGGCAGCCTGGCTGCAAAATGTTATCCTTTAGCCTTGGATAAAGTGTAAATAAATAGTGTAACCACTATTTTCATTTGTTGGATCAAGTGGGTCCTTAATTATGTCTCCTAAATGGAATAAAAACGGGATTTTAGTCTCATCCTCCAGTATTTTACTTGATCCCAATTTCCAGTCTAAGAGAAAAATACATGGAATTTGTGTATCTGGAAACAGTGAATTGAAATGAAGCAAAAAGACCTCATCATTCAGCACTGCCCTCATTGAAGGAAGTTTATTATGGACAAGCTTCCCTCCTTGGGGTTATGCAGAAAAAATAAAAATTAAATGCATTAATTTTAAAAGGCAAGGAAAAAAATGCATTAATTCAAAAAGGGATCAGCTTCCCTCCATGGGATTAGGTTAAAAAAAAAAAAAAGAAATATTTAAAATACATTACTTTAAAAAGGCAAGAAAAAAACACTAAAAACCCCCCAAATGTAGATAAAACCAAAGCAAAGCTTGGAACATCCCTGTTTGTCTGAAGGTGAAATTTTGTGGGCAGAAATGTGGATATGATGAACAAATATCTGCATGTTCTTTCCTTAGGACACTAAACAAAAGTAGCCCATTTTTTCTCAGATCCTCTGGGAATTTCCTCTGTTAACTTGTGCAGTGTTAAATCAACATAAAGTTAATATTCAACTCAGAGATGGCTTGGAGTGGGTCTGTAATTCCTGTGCAAAAAGGAATTTTCCAGGTGGAGCTTTCCAGAAATCTCCATGGGGGTGCCATGGATTGGAGGTTTTGGTAACAGGTGAAATTTCCCCAGATTTTTGTTTGTAAATGCACCCAAGGAGCTCAAAACTGGCTCCTTTTATTCCATCAGCCTCTCCTTCTCCTCTGTGGGTGCTGGAGGATTTTGTGGGCACAAGGACAGGCACCCCCTGTTTGTGTGGATGCCCTGGAGAATTTTACAGTCAGGATTATTAAGGTTGGAAAATTCCTCCAGGTTCATGGAATCCAAGAATTCCCAGCACTGCCAAGGCCACCACTGACCATGTCCCCAAGTGCCACATCCACATTTTAAAGGGTTTTAAATCCCTAAAGAAAGGGGAACTCCACCCCTGGGCAGCTGGGCCAGGCTGGACAATCCCTTTGGGAAAGACATTTTTCCTAAAATCCAGTCTGAGTGCAGCTCCTAACCCTTGCAGGAGCTGGGTGGAATAGCACAGTTTGCTGGGTTATTTAAATAATAATATGAGAATTTGGTTGAAGCCAAACTTGACATGGTTTTAATTCCCTTTATTGTTAATTTTCCCTAATTTCCATGGCTGTAACAATGCAGTCCAGACCTCCAAGCTGTGTAGTGTTGCTCAGACATATGAATCAGCTGTTTGGAGGATTTCAAGGTTTAAATTTGGGTTTGTTCCTGACATAAAGCCTCAGAATTATCAAATCTCTTCCTGCCATTTCTTGCAAGGAGAGACTCATAATTAGTCCTTACTCATTGATGGGTTTTGTGGTAAGAAAAAGGGTTTGGGTTGGGAGGGGCCTTAAAGATCATCTCATTCCAAACACTATCACCTCCCACTATCCCAGGGTGCTCCAAGCCCTGTCCAGCCTGGCCTGGAACATTTCCAGGGACAGAAAACCTGGTTTAGTGAAAAGAATTAAATGGTTTTTAAGGTCCTTTCCAAGCCAAACCATTCCATGCTCTGTGGTTCTGTAATGAAGCCCAAGCTGATTGCAGCATGTTCAGAGTGTTGGGGTTTTGATTCTGACTCAGCACCCAGGAAGGAGCCAGGTGGGGGATACTCAGTGTTGGATGTTTTCAGGATATTTTTCCTCAAGAGTTTAATTGCTGGGAATGGGATTTTTCTTACTCTAAGCTCAGGTGTTTTAATTTCCTTTAATAGCCACAGCACTAAAGCCATGATAGTATGAGGGGAGATGAAAATGGATCATTAGTGAGACTCTTCAGGCTTCCAAACCACTGCCTTGTTGAGTGCTCAATCTGCTTCATTCTGCTTCTGGGACTTGTCTCTGGCATGATGTGTTTATCAACAACATTTTTGTTCTGCGTTTTTATTTTAAAAAATTGCAGATCCTAGGAAGGAATTGCAGCCAAACTTCAGAATAACTTGGAGTTACTGAAATATGTGTTTCTCCCTGTCTCTCCCCTCCCCTGTGATCATTTTTGCAGCAGAGAATGCTTGGGAGAGGAGGATAAAGGCATTGTCCGAATCAAGCACAAGACCATCAACTAATTTCAGCAGAAGAGCTTTTTTTTTTTTTTTCCTCCCCAAGAACGACCCAGCAGCCCATTTGCAGGGCAGCCCAATAAAGAGAAGAAGTGGAAGAGCCATCTGAAGGGCAGCACACTCAGGGCTCAATCAGCAGGAGCTGGGGAAGCCAGGCCTGGATCTCCTTCCATCACAGCTCGCCCGTCCGAGGCCGCATCAAAGCCCACTTACTGCTGATTGAAGGCAGGCAAAGAAAAGAGCCTTTCTCTGACCTCAGAGAGGGGAAATATCCTTCAAACGCTGCTGTTTCACTGGAGGATCTCCTCAGAAACATCTCTCTGGCAGAGGCAGGGGTGTAACCCTTGCAGCACCAGAGCGTGGTCGTTCCTCGGAGCAGCCCCTGGTCCCGCTGTCAGAGTTCTCCTCACAGTGTAGAGTTGTAAATTGTGATTTAACTTATTTCCCAAATGGCCTGGCTCGATGGAGTCTCTCTCTGCAGGCCTTCTGCTGGAATGATGTTTGTGACCCACCACTTAGGGTGCTCCATGGCCTTTGTTTCCATGGGATGGTTCTGTTGTGCTCCTCGCTCGTATCAAGTGCTGACGAGAATGCCTCACTCTGTACCAACAATAAATCTATTTTATGCACAAGATTGATGCTGCAGTCTGTCTCCCTTCCCACTCCTCGGGGGTGGATGGTGTTCCCTCTGCTGTGTCAATCACGCTTTCCCAGCAGATGTTGTTGCTGAAGCTTTTCAAGCACAGACTTTCATGCACAACCAGCCCTGGTGTCAGGAAGGGGGCTTGGATTGAGCTGTTTTCCATCACAGCCACCTAAAAGGAGCCCACGTGATGGGAGTGTTGTGATTTATCCAGCAGCACTTCCCTCCCTGGCAAATGCTTGTGAATGGAGCAGCACAAGCTCTCGTTGCCTGAGAGGGTGTGGGTTCCCCATCCCTGGGATTGTCCCAGGCTATGGTGGATGGGGCTTGGAGTAACCTGGGACAGGGGAAGGTGTTGGAATGACAGGGTCTTAAGGTCCCTTCCCACCCAAACCATTCTGGGATTCTGTGAAAGAGCAGAAACCCCCTAAAATCTCCAAAGCAGCTTTGTGCAAGCACCCAGTTTCCTTTAATTCTTTTTCTTCAGGCAAAAGCTGCCACACTCCCTGTCCCAAGCAATCTTAGAAGGGACTTTTTACACAATAGTGAAGGTAATGATGTCAAATGAGCAGCGAGTCTGGAGCCTTCTGCTGTTTATTTACCTGTTCTCCCTCTCTAATTGGCTGTGTGTGAACCTCATCCTGCTGAACAACTGCGGGTGCACCTGTGGATCTCATTTATTATTCATGCAAAATATTACCAGTGACTTTCCTAATTATCAAGATGCTTTGTGAACACTGTTTAATTAAGGATTTTTTTTTTTAATGCTACCCAGAGAAGCTGGGATTTTTTTAAAATTTTTTCTTACATGCCAAGCAACTGTAATGTTGGTGGGAGGGGAGGATGCTGGAGTTCAACATCAGGTGCCAGGTAAACTGCTCAGGAGGAACAACAGGGACATCAGCACCGTGTTTACACGGTGCCTTGCTGTAGTGTTTACAAATCAGCTAACTCACAAATCCTTCTCTCTAATGTTCTCTTTTGTAACAGAGAGCCAAGAAGTTGGCAGAGCCAGCCTTGCCAGACTCAGAATTGGCAGCAGAATACAGCATAGAGGAAAAGCAGACGTTTTTTCAGGCCAGATGATGCTGTAAAATCAGGGGAAGAGCTGTGTCGGGAAGGAAGGTCTCTGTTACTGCCAAATGTTTATTGGTTTCTCATCCTGACAGCCTTGAGCAATGAGAGTCAGCCTTGCCTGCTTTGTTCCAACTGTGTTTGAGGTGTTGTGTTCTTTAAACATCTTCTGTGGCATCAGGGCTGGCATCTGCAGCCTGCCTGGCTTGGCCTTGGGCGAGGCTGGTGGCAGCAGCAGGGTAAGGAGCTTAGAAATGGCCTGGTGGTGGTGTGGGCTTCAGAACTGTCCATGGTGTGGGCTTGAGAACTGTCCATGGTCTGGGCTTCTGAACTGTCCTTGGTGTGGGCTTCTGAACTGTCCTTGGTGTGGGCTTCTGAACTGTCCTTGGGGTGTGCTGCACAACTGTCCTTGGTGTGGATTTTAAAGCTGTCCATGGTGTGGGATTCAGAACTGTCCACGGTCTGGGCTTCTGAACTGTCCTTGTGCTGCACAACTGTCCATGGTGTGGGGTCAGAACTGTCCATGGTGTGGATTTTAGAGCTGTCCATGTTGTGGGCTTCAGAGCTGTCCATGGTCTAAACTTTAGAACTGTCCATGGTGTGGGGTTCAGAAATGTCCATGGTGTGGACTGCACAGCTGTCCATGGTGTGGGTTCCAGAACTGTCCATGCTGTGGGCTTTAGAACTGTCCTTAGTGTGGGTTCCAGAACTGTCCATGCTGTGGACTTTAGAGCTGTCCATGGAGTGGTCTGCAGAACTGTCCTTGGTACAGGTTCCAGAACTGTCCATGGTGTGGACTTCAGAACTGTCCTTGGTGTAAACTTCAGAACTGTCCATGGTGTGGGTTTCAGAACTATCCATGGTATGGATTTTAGAGCTGTCCTTGGCATGGGCTGCACAACTGTCCTTGGTGTGGAATTTAGAACTGTCCATGGTGTGGGTTTCAGAACTATCCATAGTGTAAACTTCTGAACTGTCCGTGGTGTGGAATTTAGAGCTGTCCATGGTGTGGAAAACCTCTGCCTTTAAAGCAGAGCAGTAATTCTGGATATTTCTGGCATTTCACCACCACATCTGCTTGTGCCACCTTCACCTCCTGTGTACCTGCATCCCTGTCCTGCTGCAGGTGTTTGATTTTTTCCTTCTCCCCACTTGCTGGTGTGGGTGCTCAAATATTAAAATCCTGGAAGTTTCCTTTTTGGCATGGAAAACCTATGGAGAAGTTTCCCTCCTGTTCATGATTTTGTGATTCTGTGACCTTTTTCAGCACCTGCAGATCCCAATCCAGCACCAGCTGCTGGTGACAGCAGGAGCTGCTGGGACAGAGCAAGGCCAGCCTCCTTCACCACCAGCAGGGACAGAGAGAGTGGAGAAGTGCCAGGATTTTTGTCCAGGGTGTCAGATGTGACATGCAGGACCCAGAAGTCGTGGTTTGTCCTGTGCCAGGTGACAGCACCCTGCAGTTCCCTGCCTGTGGTCAGTCCTGTTCCATCAAAAGCAGACCAGGATTTAAATTTGGGCACAAACAGCTGCAGATGTGGATTTTGTGACCTGCCCAGTCCATAATTTGTGGTGGTTGTGCTGAGCTGACACTCTGGGGGTTGGCTGGAGACACAGGAGGGGCTGTGGGAGCAGAGAGCAGAAGAGGGAGAGGTCCTGCAGCCAGGAGGGTCCTTTGGTGCCTCTCTTCCCACAAAACCCTTTGATGGTGACACCACCATGTCCCTGCTTTCCAGGACAGGAGCTGGGGGCTGTTGCCAGTGTGACAGCAGAGCCCAGGACAGCAGTGAGTGAGCCAGGGCAGGATTCCCTGGGGCAGGGGTGCTGCTTTCAGCTCAGTGTCCTGCTTTCAGCTCTGTCACCTCCCTGCTGCTCTCACAGGTGTCACACAGGGCCTGGCAGCAAAGGGCAGCTGTGCTTTGATCCCCAGTGCTCTGGAGCTGCATCCCCGGGGAGAGGGACAGGACCTGAGCTTGGCCATGCTGTGAGGGACAGGACCTGGGTCTTCAAGCCCTTGAGAGAGGCAGCAAAATTCCAGGGGAGCTTGGGGCACTGAGCCAGGGCTCCTCTGCAAGAACGTCAGCTCCACGTGAACAAAGACACCGGGTAATTAGAGAGGTAATTAGTTTGGTAATTACTAAGGTAATTAGTTTGATTCTCTCTCAAGCCAGTAACTGCTGGGAAGTGCTGGAGGGAGCACCTTGAGTTTCAGGCTGCAGCACCCCCCGAGGTAAACCCTTCCCCCCCTGCTTGGGAAGCTGCAGCTGGCATCGGTGGAAATGGGAAAATTTGGAGGGAAAATTGCCCTAAACCCCCAGTTTGTCAGAGGTTTTGTGCCCAAAAACTTCTGAGCCACCTGCTGATGGCACCCAGAAGTGCTTGTGCCATGGTCAGGGCAGGATTTAAGGCAGCTCACCCAACAGTGGTGTGTTTATTGCAAGGTTTTATATTTCCTTTAGAATGCTGGGGACACCTTTAGGGTGGGGACACCTCCTGGGGAGCTGCTTGGCAGTGTCCCAGTGTCACTGCTGAGGCTGATCCCTCCTCCTTGTATTGGATCCCTCCCATCCCTTCACCCTGGGCTGCTTTGCTGCTTCAGCAGAGGCATTCCATGGAACCCCAGACTGGTTTGGGTGGGAAGGTCTCAGGTTTCTGTGGTTGAGATGACCCCTGAGGTATTAAAAGTCTTTTTTCCCAGCCCCATAACCAAAGAAGAAGTCGAGATTCCTCAGCTCTGCTTTTCAAGGTTGTTTATTTTACCTGCTGAGATCTGTCCAGCAGGTTGGGTTGTGGCACAGTCCCTGCCCTTGGGGTGGTGTTGGATTTTTATACTAAGAACTACATGTACTTTATTTACAATAATTTTCCAAAACCTATCACCTATGTTAGACAGTCTGTCTCTACTCTAAACCAATCCAGAAGTGTCACCATCCCAGCAGAAGATGAAGGACAAGGAGAAGGAGAATGAGGAGAAAGAGAAGGAGAATGAGAAGGAGAAGGACAGGACATGCTCAGATTCCTCCATCTTGCTTCATTCTAAAACCCCAAAATTCTACTTTTTCACCCTGTGACAAATTCACTGTCATTCTACTCAAACCCTTGTGGCTTGTAACTCCTCACACAAAGTTGGGAATTGTTTCCATGGGCTAAAATCAAAGGCACAGGTGTTTGTGACTCTGTGCCAAGGTCTCTGAGCCCCCTGCCAGGGTCTCAGGTCCTCCAGGGCAGCCAGAGGAATGTCCTGGGTCCCACCAGGAAGGGACCTTCCAAATCATCTCATCCCACCCCCCTGCCTTGGCAGGGACACCTTCCACTGGGCCAGGCTGCTCCAAGCCCCATCCAGCCTGGCCTTGGAGCCATTTCCAGCTTGGGGTGCAGCTCAGCACCTGCAGTTGAGTTTTTCTGCCTGTGTCCTATGAAACCAGGTATTTTCTGCCCAGGAAACCATCCCTCCTTCCTCACCACGTCCTGTGGGTGGACAGGGCAGTGCAGCTGTCCCTGCTGATCCCAAAATGAAGCTCAAACTGCCCGTGCTCATTTGGGAGGCTGGAGCTGCAGGAAGTGGATCTAATTCCCCAGCAAACTGCAAACGAAGCAGATTCTTCCTCGTGTTCATCTGTTGCTGGTACAGAAATAGCAGGGCTGGGAGGGACTTGGCACATGCTGGAGTCCACTATTCCATAAAAACTGATGGAGGAAATTCACAGGTTCCTTCAGCTCCTTGCCACGTTGTTCACAAGTTTGATCGTGGTGGAGGGATCAGCTCTGCAAAAGGTTCAGTGGGTGAAGTGTAGTGGAAGCAAAGAGATGAAAGTCCATTAATAGATGAAATATTTTTGCCAGACATGAGAATTCACTGGGTCTCTCTCCTGTTTGTCAGGTAGTGAGAATTTTTTTCTCCCCCTTCTCAGTTGTAATGTTATTAACACTTGGCCTGCTTTGAAAAGGTCAAAGTCAGCTTGAATGTCTTCCAGTCTGACTCTTGGTGAAAAGCAAACAAGAAATCTGTATCCCAGAGCTGCCTTTAACCAGCAGGGCCTGGTGAAGCAGTTTTCAGCACTGAGTGAGGTCTGGCTGATAGCCAGGGGCTGTTGGAGGCCAGGGAAAGGGCTCTGAGCTCTGTTTTTGCTCAAAGTCCCATCCTGGAATTGGGCAGACAAATGAAACTTCTGTTTTTGCCTGATAAAATTACCTTTGCCACGAGAAGTCTGTGACCAGGATGCAGCTGGAGGAGCACAGGAAAGGGACAGAGCAGGAGAGATTTGGGGTTTTACACATGGAAGTTGATCCTGTTGATGGTTTTGGGAATAATGTGAACTGCTGGGAAGGGGACACCTGAGTGAGGCTGGAGCAGGTAGATGAAAACAATTTAGAAAGAAAAACACTTTTCTAAGCATCAAACAGAAAGGAAATGTCCCAGCTCCTGTGCCTTGGGCCCAGTTTGGTCTGGGAGGAGCAGCAAGGGCACGTTGTGGCAAATGAGTGCCTGAGTTCTTTGTTCCTGCAGGTCTGGGGGGAAATTGCTGGAGAGAGGAGGTGGGAGAGGGACAACATGGGATATTAAATATCCTCCAGTAAAGCCAGAGCTGGCTGTGATCCTCTCCAGGCCCTCTGGAGTGGCTGTTCTCCTGGGAAGCACCGTGAGGTGTGGGATGTGCCTGTGATCAGAATCATTCACTCCAGCAGGGAACTCTGTGTGCTGCTTGGTGTCAGAACCCAGGACATTGCTCTGGCTGTCCTGAGTGATTCCAGACCCTGGCAGGGGCTCAGAGACCTTGGCATGGAGTCACAAACACCTGTGCCTTTGATTTTAGCCCATGGAAACAATCACCAACTTTGTGTGAGGAGTTATAAGCCACAAGAGTTTGAGTAGATTGATAGTGAATTTGTCACAGGGTGAAAAAGTAGAATTTTGGGGATTTAGAATGGGGGTTCAAGAGGCAAGATGGAGGAATCTGGGTGTGTCCTGTCCTTCTTCTCCTTCTTTTTCTCCTTCTTTTTCTTCTCCTTCTTCTTCTCCTTCTTTTTCTCTTTCTTCTTCTCCTTCTCCTTCTTTGTCTTCTTCTTGTTGTCCTCCATCTTCTGCTGTGATGGTGACACTTTTGGATTGATTTAGAATAAAGACAGACTGTCTAACATAGGTGATAGGTATTGGAAAATTATTGTGAATAAAGTACAGATAGTTCTTAGCATAAAAATCCAACACCACCCCAAGGGCAGAGACTGTGCCACAACCCAACCTGCTGGACAGATCTCAGTGGGTCAGAGAAAGAACGGAATAGATAAGAGCAAATAAACAACCTTGGGAACCAGAGCCAAGGAATCCTGACTTCTTCTTCAGTCTCAGGGCTGGGAAAAAGAGACTTTACAACACCTCGGGGTCATCTCCACACCAGAGACCTCATCACCTTGGGTGCCAAGTGCACCCTCAGGGAGGGTCTGAAGCAGCATCACTGTCAGCAGCAGAGTCACAGAGAGCCTGGCCTTGCTGTGGGGTTGATTTTCCTTTAAATGGAAGGATTTCAGCCTGATGTCACAATACTTTGGGGGGTTTGAGCAAAGCTGTTACCAAGGAGAATCAAACCCGTGTGTGTCATCAAGGCTTGGTGACTCAGGGCTCCCACAGAGCCCCTGCCCTTCTCTGGCTGCTCCTCACAAAGCCTCTGGGACCTGGTGGCCTTGCAGGTGCTTCCCTTCTGCTGCCCAGAGAGGTTGGAGCTTCCTGCAGGTCCCAGAGGACCCCGTGCTCAAGGTGAGGTCATGGAATCATTTAGGTTGGGAAAGATCTTAAACACCATCAGATCCAACCCTCAGCCACAGCCACATCATGTCCTCAAGTGCCACCTCCAGCAGTTTTTGGAACTTTCCAGGTGGTGGGACTCAAGGTGGTGTCACCTCCCTTCTTTCCCCAGCTGAACCAACCAGAATTTGAATTTTGGTCCATGCAGGAGATGCCAAGTGCTCCATGGGTGTCACCCACGTTGGGCATCAGGAGGAATTTCCCCATGGAAAGGGTGGTCAGGCCTTGGAAGGGACCCCAGGGAGGTTTGGAGTGCCCATCCCTGGAGGTGTCCCAAGAATTCCTGGAGGTGGCACTCAGAGCTCTGGGCTGGGGACAAGGAGAGCATCAAGAACAGCTTGGACTTAGTGGTCTCAGAGATCTTCTCCAACCCTGTAGGGGGACACAGTGTGGGTAAATGAAGGTGTATAGAATGTAATCTTATCCCCAAAGAGTTGCAGCTGAACCAATTACTGAAGATTAGGAGCAGGCCTGATGTTAACAGGCCACACCTGTAGCCAATAAGAGCAGGGGTATAAAAGAGTGGGTTGGTGGGATCTGGAGTCAGTTGGCTGCTGTGAGGACCAGGAACAGTCAGTGCTAGAGGAGCTGCCTATGAGAAACATTGAGGTGATATGAGACTCTGGGGGTATGGAACCCTTGTACTATAATGATAATGGAACTCTTGATATATAAGACAACACCACCCCAATGATTCTGTGATCAGAGGTTGTGGTTTCTGATTTCAGCATCACTAAATTCAGCCTTTCCATGCCTCTGTGTCCTGGTGGGAATCACTCTGCCAGCTGGAGAATGCTCCATGGGCTGGAGGACACAGAATGGGCAATGGACCCACCAGGGTGGGCTCTGGCTGTATGGGTGGCTGTGTCTCTGCTGTTTCTGAGTTTTCCTTGGACAAGCTGAATTAAGGAGTGGTGTTGGATCTCTCCTGGGGCTGTGTGGCCACCAAGTCCTCCCTGGGACACCCTGGGTTTGCTGGGAGAGCTGAAATGGTTTGTTCAACTAGGGAAAGAGGGGAGGTGACACCCCCTTGTCTTGAGTCCCACCACCTGTAATGTTTAAAAAAGCTGAAATAGTTCAGCAGCTCTGCTCTTGAGCTCGGCAGGTGAGAAACAGCAGAGTCCAAACAACCACTTTACCCAAAAAAACCTCAAAAATTATCAGTTTTGATATTTTGATCAGTTTGTCACTGCTGTCCCTGATGTGGATCATGTGGTGTTTTTTTCCCTTGGATCTCAGCCTGCAACAATCACCTGCTCAAGACCACGAGGTGCTGAGGCCAGGCAAGGGCCCCAAAAGTTACCTGTAAGGAAATTCATGACCCTCAGACACGGAAAACCTTTTATTAAATGTGTTAATGTCGTTGGATTAAGGGGAAAGCTGCTCTTTTTTTCAATGATTATTTTATTTTTTAGGGGGTGGTGTGATGGCATTCACAGGGGTTTTAGGATGAGGGAAGAGATGAGGATCTGACTCTGTGTTTCAGAAGGCTGATTTATTATTTTATGATATATATTATATTAAAACTGTACTAAAAGAATAGAAGAAAGGATTTCATCAGAAGGCTAGCTAAGGATAGACAAAGAAAGAATAAATAAGAAAGGCTTGTGTCTCTTAGAGAGTCTGAGCCAGCTGACTGTGATTGGTCATTAATTAGAAACAACCAACATGAGACCAATCACAGATCACCTGTTGCATCCCACAGCAGCAGATAACCATTGTTTACATTTTGTTCCTGAGGCCTCTCAGTTTCTCAGGAGGAAAAATGCTAAGGAAAGGATTTTTCAGAAGATATCATGGCTGCAGGGGTGGTGTTCAATGTGCCACACTCTGACTTCCAACCAACTAAACACAAGCAGCGGAAACACCAAACTGGTGCTCTGGAGGTTCAGCACTTCTCCTGGGTTTGTTATTCAGTGATCTCTTTCCCCTGCCAGAAGTTGTTCTCCACCTGATTTAAGGGATTACAAACATTGCTTCTGCCCAGCTGCCCCTGGGGATGCCCCAGTTCCCTCCCTGGTGCAGGAAGGGGAAGGCTCAGGATCCCTGAGTGGGCTCCTTCATTTTTAAATGGAGTTTCTGCTCAGAGGTTAAATCATTTCAGCTCTGATCCTCCTTAAAAGAGGTGATTAATCCCCTCACACAGAGCAGGATCATGCACAAAAATCACCAACGTGGCCCTGGGCATTTTCCCCCCCCCAGTAATGAGAGCAATTCATAACCCAGCATCCCTTAAAGATCCCAGTTCCCCTGGAGGAGACAGCTCTGCTCATAAAAACAATCCTGAGATGCTCTGCCCCCCAGTTTCTGGTGGGGAAAAAAGTCTGCAGAGAAAAGTAATTGTTGGTTTAAAACTTCAGCCTGCATTCAGCAGCAATCCATCACCTCCCAGCATGTTTGGGAGCTCAGGTTACTCAATATTCAGGCTGGGAATCCTCAGCAGGAAAAAAAGGGACTGGGGGAGGCACTGTGAAATATTGCCAGGGAAATTCTCTCTAACCTGCTTGCATTCCACACCCTCCTCTTTGCTGGGCAGGGAGGGAAGAGGAACCAAAGCTCAGTTCTTGTTTCTGATCCAGCCCTTGGAGACGCAGCAGGAGTGTGGGGATGTGGATGCAGCTCCATGGCTGGGATGCTGCAGGGCCCTGGAGCTGCAGAGGGGCTGAGGTGCTGAGCTCACAGCTCCTGAGCACACCTGGGCTGTGGATTCAGGTGTTAAACACACCTGGGCTATCGTGCTGAGCTCACAGCTCCTGAACACACCTGGGATGGGTTTACAGGTGTTAAACACACCTGGGATGTGGTGCTGAGCTCTCAGCTCCTGAGCACACCTGGGCTGTGGATTCAGGTGTTAAACACACCTGGGCTATCGTGCTGAGCTCTCAGCTCCTGAACACACCTGGGATGGGGTTTCAGGTGTTAAATACACCTTGAGCTGTGGATTCAGGGGCTAAACACACCTGGGATGGTGTTGCAGGTGTTAAATCCCCCTGGGCTGTGGCTTCAGCTCCTAAACACACCTGGGCTGGGGTTACAGGTGTTCATCCCTCCTGGGCTGGGGGTTCAGCTCTTAAAGACACCTGGGCTGTGGTTACAGATGCTAAACACACCTGGGCTGTGGTTTAAGCTGTTAACTACACCTGGGCTGGAGTTTCAGGTGTAAAACACACCTGGGCTAGGGTTTCAGGTGTTAAATACACCTGAACTGTTATTACAGGTGTTGAACACACCTTGGGTCTGGTTTCAAGTGTTAAACACACCTGGGCTGTGGTTTCCAGTGTTCAGTACACCTGGGCTGTGGTTTTTCATGCTAAACACACCTGGGCTGTGGATTCAGCAGTTAAATACAACTGGGATGTGGTTTCATGTGCTAAACACGCCTTGGCTGATGTTACAGGTGCTAAACACACCTGGGCTGGGGTTTCAGCTGTTGAAAACACCTGGGTTGGTGTTGCAGCTGTTTAACACACCTGGGCAGGGCTGTCAGCTCCTAAACACACCTGGGCTGGGGTTTTGGTGCTGCACGTGTCTTGGAGCCTGAGCTTGGAAAAAACAGGTGAGAGTGCACAGAAACAGATTTCAGAGATTTTCTGCACAAAACCAACATCCCTTTGCCCTCAGTGAGGACCTGGGGTGGTTTCCCAAGTGCTCCATCCCTGGTAGTGTCCAAGGTCAGGTTGGACAGGGCTTGGAGCACCTTGGGACAGTGGGAGGTGTCCCTGCCATGGCAAAGGGTGGGACTGGATGAGCTTTAATGTCCCTTCCAACCCAAACCACGGGTTTCCATAATAATGGAATTTCCATATTCATGGGTTTCCATGGGTTGCATCATTGTTTTCTCCATCCTGCACCTGATGAACTGGATGCAGATGGAACCAGCTCCTTGCCCTGCTCTGGGACCTCCCTCAGCTCACTCCTGTCTCTGCTGGGAGATGCTGACACTGCTGGATCCCCATCCCTGCAGCCCCCAGGAATTCTGGACACCCCCCATGGCCCTGCACTCATCCCTGCTGCCCAGAGCTGCCAGCTCCTCTTGCCTTGGCCTCCCCTCCTGCTGCAGCCCCAGCCAGGTGATGGATCAATGATGTGTGGCAGAAAGCTGGACTGTAAAGCTGAGTGATGGGGCAGATCACAGAGCAGGGGGATTGAAGGGGCCATCCCCTGGGGCATCACAGAGCTTTATGTCTGGTAATATCTTGTGGAATAAAAATAAAACCTGACACAACATGCTGAATTATGCTCTGATGGGGAAGAGGGTTCCTGGCTGGCTGCAGTTGTTGCAGTGATGTCCACAGGGTTATTGTTGGTCATATTAATTAATTCCCATTCCAATTAATTCCCCTGCTGGCAGGCTGAGCATGGAACCTGCTTCTGCATCCCTGACTCCTCTTTTCCCTCCAGCAACAGGATCAGGGCGTGCAGGATGGTTCCAAAAGGAGCAGGAAATTATTTTTTGGGTGCTGTTAATTCAGACCCAGGATGAAACAGCCACAGCAAAAGTTTTCACTCAGCTCTTTGTAAAGGGAAGGAAGGGACAAAAGCAGCGTTTCTTACACCCCCACAAGTTGTTTATTGGATGAGATTGACACTTCTGGGAACAACCTGTTTGCACACCAACCCCTCTCTTGTTAAACATCTTCATTAATTAACTCCATCTGCCTCGCCTGCCTTTGGATAGAAAAGCTCCCTTGCTTTGATCATTTGCTGTTTACATCTTTCTTGCCGTTTGGTAAAACACACAATAAATACTGTGTGGCACAAAACAAACAAAAAAAAAACCTCCTGAAACATGCTGAAAAACTGTCAAACACTGACAAAATGTAGGTTTTCTGATCCTGCTCAGATCCTGATCCAGCTCAGTTTCCCTTGAGGACAACAGAGCCCAAAACCACGTGGATGGTTCAAGGTGGGGTTTGCCCTCCAGGTGTTTCTGGAGCCCCTCCAAGAGATGATGGTGTGGCCCCAAAATTCCTTTCCTGCAGAACTGGGTCTTGCAAAGACTTGGGAGCAGCTGCTTGAGGTGATGGTGGGGTCTGGACGTCCCACCTATCCTCCATCCTTCCTTCACCACTTTCCTGGGAAGCACAGTGGGATTTGCACAGTTCCCTCTGAACTCCCTGTGAGTTTTGGGAGGTTTTTCTGTGCCCAGGATGGTGTTGGCTGAAGCATGGGGTGGAGAAGGGACCAGGGCTCCTCAGGATGTGATGGATGCCTGAGGGCAGCTGCTGCAGGAGGAAATGCTGAGCTGAGCATTTTCATGGAGTATTTTCCCTGTCCCGCTCTCCTGGTTTTGTGGCAGGTTCCCCATGGTGGGTAACTCCAGAGGATGGGACTGAAGGGAGTTTCTTTATGAGCCTTTATCAGTTTGCAGCACCCTGGACTGGCCCTGTTCCCCTCTGTGTCCCCCAGGATGTCCCTGCAGCTCCTCAGGGGTGCCAGCCCTGCCAGGCAGTGCCAGGGCTGAGCAGGGCTCTGTGCCATTCACATTCCCTGAACATGATCCCTTTGCCCAGGATTTTTCTCCTGGGAAGCTGAGAAGCCTCAGAGAAAAGGAAAGCAATGTTATCTGATTTGCTTCTCCTGTGTTGTGCTCATGTGGAATCTGTTTGGAGATTGTTTATCCAACAGGTGATTGTTTCATTGGTTTCATGTGAATTGTTTTGACTTAATGACCAATCTGGGTCAGGCTCTGTTGGGACTCTGGAAAGAGTCAGGAGTTTTCATTTTTATCTTTTTAGCATGAAGTAAGAGTATTTTCCCTGTCCTGCTCTCCTGCTTTTGTGGCAGATTCCCCATGGTGGGTAAGGCAGGGCTCTGTGCCATTCACATTCCCTGAACTTGATTCCTTCACCCAGGGTTTTTCTCCTGGGAAGCTGAAAGGAAGAGAGAGGCCTCAGAGAAAAGGAAAACAAGTCTTATCTCATTTGCTTCTCCTGTGTTCTGCTCATGTGGAATATGGTTGGAGATTGTTTACCCACAGGTGATTGTTCCATTGGTTTCATGTGAGTTGTTTTCACTCTTTGGCCAATCAGTGCCAAGCTGTGTTGGGACTCTGGAAAGAGTCACGAGTTTTCATTATTATCTTTTTAGCATTCAGTAAGTATCCTTTCTGTATTCTTTAGTATAGTTTAGTATAGCCACATTTCTCTTCACAGAGAAAAGCAAGGCACAATTCTTCCTAAGAATATTTCTGGAATTCACATTCTCAGAACCTCAGAGAAAGGAAAAACAATTCTTATCTCATTTGCTGTGCCTTTGTTTGTGCAAAAGTAGAATGCAACATGGAGATGGTTTACCCACAGTGATGGGGTTTGGTTTCCTTGGCCTGTCAGGGCCAGGTGTGTGTGGGGGGACTGTCGGGACAGTCATGAGATTCTGTGCAGTGTGTGCAGAGTTGAGTGCTTGGCAGATTCAGTTTAGATGTAATGTAATGTAATATAGAATAATATAGTATAATAAAGTAATTAATAAACCTTCTATTACCCATGGAGTCCTCCTCATCATTCCTCCTTTGTTGAGGCTTCCTCAGCACAGCAATAGCATAGTTTAGCATTCTTTAATATAATACAATATAATAAAATAATAAATTAGCTTTCTAAGAACATGGAGTCAGATGCATCATTGTCCCCCCTTGTTGGGCTGCCTGCATTTACAACAGGGCCCAGTTTGCCCCTTCCCGTGGCTGGGATGTGCAGACTGACCCTGTCTGCTCCTGTCCTGCTTCCCTTGTCCTGTCCCTGTTCTCCTTCCCCTGTCCTGCCCCTGTTCTCCTTCCCCTGTCCTGCCCCTGCTCTCCTTCCCCTGTCCTGCCCCTGTTCTGCTTCCCCTGTCCTGTCCCTGTTCTCCTTCCCCTGTCCTGCCCCTGCTCTCCTTCCCCTGTCCTGCCCCTGCTCTCCTTCCCCTGTCCTGCCCCTGTTCTCCTTCCCCTGTCCTGCCCCTGCTCTCCTTCCCCTGCCCACTCCCACCCCAGCTGCTCTCCCAGGGCTCTGTGGCCCCCATGAGCATCCCTGGGATGCTGGGGAAGGGGTTTCCATGGTGACAGCACATTGAAAATCTCTCAGCACGTTCTTTCCCCCAGTTTTTCCCCCAGCTTGGGTGGCAGGAGGGGAGGGGGCAGCCAGGATCCCCCCAGGCTCCCCAAACCTGCCCCATCCAGCTGGGTGGGCTCCCATCCCAGCCATTCCCCAAAGATGGGAAGGGGCTCCTCCTTCTTCCCATCTCCTCAGGGAAAATGTAAAAGCATCAGGCACTGAAGTTTGGGGTGCAGGGGTGGGGGGGATTCGTTTCAGCTCTCCCAAAGCTCTCCTGAGGCTGAGTGAGGCTTTCCCTTGGCCAGGAGCTGTGCAGCCAGGGCTGATCTCAGGGCAGGACTCAAGGGCCATGCTGATCCCAGCTTTGGAGCTCCTGGGGAACAGCCTGGAGTCTGTTGGGTATTTTTTACAAAATTCCTCCTTCAACCCTCTCTGCCCCTTTTCTGTTTGAACAACTTCCACCCTTGGAGTGTGAGGAGGACTCTGCAATAAGGTGCCATTTCCAGAGCAGAGGGGGCAGAAGAGCCCAGGGCTGTTTGTCCATCACAAATAAAACAGGAAAGAGATCATTCAGCATGGCCAAGCTGTGTTTCCATGATGAAATTTGTCAGAGCAGGGTGACCAAACCCACTCTGTGTTTTGGGAAAGCCAGGCTGGCCAGGGCTTGGAGTGGGACAGTGGCAGATGTCCATGGAAACAAGATGAGCTGTAAGGTCCTTCCCACCCAAATCATCCCATGATCCAGAGTCCTTTAGCCCAGGAAAGACCTCCCAGAGGCTGAGAGGCTGCTCAGGGTGCTCTGAGGCTGTGACAGAGCTGCCAGAGATAAAAGGATGTGCAGCTGTGAGCTGGAGTTTGCTCTGTGCCCTGACCCTGTTGGGTTTGCTGGAATAGATGGAGCTGGGCCTGTCTGCCCCTGGGGAATGGCAACAGCTGGGATTGGCCTGAGGACACATCTGGCCACAGCTGCTGGGCTCTCCCCAGGGGCCACTGGTTAAAAAGGCAAATGTCTATTCTGGTCCTTTTCTGAGAGTTCCTGAGAGGTGACAGCCATTTAAAAATTGAGATTTAAGACATTGAAAAGAACAAAATACTGGGGGCTCCTGTAATGGAGATAAGGAGCACAGGAAGGCTGGGCTGGTAGGGATCAGGGAATCAGCACCCACATTTTGAGCTGGGGGAGCATGGGGTGCTCAGGGAGAGTTTTGGGGTAACTGCTGGGCACTGGTTTGATGTTCTCTGGTTTGATATTCACTGGTTTGGTGGGCACTGGTTTGATCTTCACTGGTTTGATTTTCACTGGTTTGTTGGACACTGATTTGATATTCACTGGTTTGATATTCACTGGTTTTCTGTGCCCTGGTTTGATGTTCACTTGTTTGATGTTCTCTGGTTTGTTGGGTACTGGTTTGAAATTCACTGGTTTGATGATCTCTGGTTTGCTGTTCTCTGGTTTGAAATTCACTGGTTTGATGGCACTGGTTTAATGTTCTCTGGTTTGAAATTCACTGGTTTAATGTTCTCTGGTTTGATGTTCTCTGGTTTACCCTGCACTGGTTTTCCCTATTGGCCCTGTGTTGGCAAAAAGGGAATATCAGCAGGTGAGCCTGGGCATGGTGGGCAGAGGCTGAATGAGAATATCTCTGTGAGAATGGGAGCACAGCCCTGTTCTACAGATTTCTGACCTCCCTGCAATTTCAAATATCCAGTAAAAAACCAAAATCACCTTTTGTTCACACCCAGAGCTGTTGTAATTTCTAATATCAGGGTCTGAGTGCATTTTCTGTGGGACAAAGAGACCCCTGGGCCTGGCAGGCTGGGGAGGGAGAGGTGTCAGAAGGAGATGTCACAGAAAATGATTTGGATGCTTTGGATGAAGCCCCTGTGTTGTTCCAGACAGCTCCAGAAGATCCTTTCCCACCCTGGGGCAGGATGAACTTCACCTCACCCTTCCTGGCAGATGTTTGGCCAGTTTGCACCAGCTCTCATTCTGCCCATTAAAAGGGAATTATTTGGGATCACTGAAGCATCTCTGGTCACGCTTTGGTGGCTGGCACCACATGGGCTGGCACAAAAGCTGCTCCCTAAATCCAAGAGTTTACAGTGCCCTTGATGAGTCCATTTTCCAAACCTTCTGTTTTCACACCAACATTGGTTCAGAGAATGCTGCACTCACAGCCTGGGCTGGGGAAATCCAGGAGAAGAGCTGCACCCTGGTTTTGGGGAAAAGGGAGGGATTGATGCCCTCTGCAACAGGGATTTTATAGGGGCAGCAGGGAGCCAGTGCTCCCCAAAAAATGTGTCCTGATCCTTGTAGGGAACATGGGAATCTCCAGGGAGATGCTTCAAGTTTTCCCTTTTACTGGATCCCACAGGAATTTGAAAGGTTTCTGCTCCAACCTTGTGAGTTGGGCAGTGACCCCAAAGTGTTGCAGGTTTAGAAATGAGTTTGTGATTACACATCTGAGTTTAACTCTGATTAAATCCTCCCAGTCTCTTTGTGTGACCCAGGTGAGCCTTGGGTATGCTCAGGAGAGTGTTTTTAATGGATTTCAATGGATTTCTGCATTGGTGTTTCTGTCCAATATTCAAACCAATGGATCTGGGAGCTGGAGGTTGGTCCTGGTGCTTTTCTCTCCCAATTTGGTTAAAGGGAAGAAATTCTTTCTTGGCAGAGCTTTCCCAGAGCAGCTGTGGCTGCCCCTGGATCCCTGGAATGTCCAAGGCCAGGCTGGACAGGGCTTGGATCACTTTGGGACAATGGAAGGTGTCCTTGCCCATGGCAGGGGGTTGGATCAGGCTGACCTTTAAGATTCCTTCCAACCCAAACCATCCCATGGCTCTGTGATAAATCCAAATGTGCACTTCTGCATTTTCCTGGGCAAAGTCAGGTCACAGCCATGACAAAGCAGGAGCAGGCTGGAAGTGCCCACCAGGGTGTGCAGACAGACAGAACCTCTGCAGTGACTTCTGCCAGCTGGGAAAGCCTCCCTAAATGACTCCCACTATTAAGAACCTCCTCGTTAAATCTGATTTTCATAATTTTTTCCTTGTTTTTAGGCTCTTTGAAACACTTGGATCAGCCTGACAGCCATGATCTTAATAACAGTTGTTTATTAGGGTGGATGGCTTGGAACTTCCAGGAGGAAGAGGATGGCTCAGCCTGGGAGAGGTGGAACATTGGGGTGTTTCAGACATCCAGGCTGGAGGATAGACAACATTTCCCTGTGGTATTGCCAAAGTGCCCAGTGTCAGATAAAAGTGACCAACCAAAGTTCTCAGTGTCAGATAAAAATGACCATCCAAGCCCTCTGGAATTTCCCTGTGGTATTGCCTGTGGTATTTCCAAAGTGGTATTATTTCCCTGTGGTATTGCCAAAGTGCCCAGTGTCAGATAAAACTGACCAACCAAAATGCTCAGTGTCAGATAAAAATGACCATCCAAGCCCTCTGGAATCCAGCTAAATGACTCCCACTATTAAGAACCTCCTCATTAAATCTGATTTTTATAATTTTTTCCTTGTTTTTAGACTCTTTGAAACACTTGGATCAGTCTGATAGCCATGATCTTAATAACCTTAAACAAACTGGTGCAGCAGTTGTTTGTTAGGGTGGATTGCTTGGAACTTCCAGGAGGAAGAGGATGGCTGAGCCTGGGAGAAGGAGCAGGCTGTGGAACACTGGGGTGTTTCAGACATCCAGGCTGGGGAGAAGACAACATTTCCCTGTGGTATTGCCAAAGTGGCCAGTGTCAGATAAAAGTGACCATCCAAGCTCTCTGGAGTCCAGCTCCATCACCTTCATGAAATGGGGACACAGAGAGGGACAGGAGGTCCATGGGAGCCTCTTCCAGAGCTAGGAAAAAAAAAAAGAGGATCTGTGGTGTGGTCTGGCTTCTTATCCCTCTCTAGAATCTTGGAATAGTTTGGGTTTAAGGCTAAGGAACCCTAAAATGGTTTGGGTTTAAAGATAAGGAACCCTAAAATGGTTTGGGTTTAACGTACCTTAAAATGGTTTGTGTTTTAAGGTTAAGGAACCTTAAAATGGTTTAAGGTTCAGGAACCTTAAAATGGGTTAGGTTTAAGGTTAAGGAACTCTGAAATGGTTTGGGTTTTAAGGTTAGGAAACTCTCAAATGATTTGTGTTTTGAGGTTAAGGAATCCTAAAATGGTTTGGGTTTAAGGTTAAGGAACCTTAAAATGGTTTGGGTTTAAGGCTAAGGAACCCTAAAATGGTTTGGTTTTTAAGGTTAGGGAACACTAAAATGGTTTGGATTTAAGGTTAAGGAACACTAAAATGGTTTGGGTTTAAGGTTAAGGAACACTAAAATGGTTTGGGTTTAAGGCTAAGGAACCTTAGAATGGTTTGTGTTTAAGGTTAAGGAACATTAAAATGGTTTGAGTTTTAAGGTACCATAAAATAGTTTGGTTTTAACCTTGAAATGGTTTGAGTTTAAGGCTAAGGAACCTTAGAATGGTTTGGGTTTAAGGTTAAGGAACCCTAAAATGGTTTGGGTTTTAAGGTTAAGGAACCTTAAAATTCATCTCATTCCAACCCCCTGCCATGGGCAGGGACACCTTCCACCATCCCAGGGTGTTCCAAACCCTGTCCAACCTGGCCTTGGACACTGCCAGGGATCCAGGGGAGCCACAGCTTCTCTGGGCACCCTGTGCCAGGTATCCTCACCCTCCCAGCCAATAATTCCTCCCCAATATCTTTCCTAACCCAAATTTATTCTTCTTCTCCACAGCTCAGCCACGGGGTAGGATTAATCCCCTCAGTGTCCCTTCCTTAAAGTGGGGATAAATCCTTTTTTTTTAAAGTGAAAATTGTGTATCCCAATGATGAGACTGAAGGTGACTGGGAAGAATTTTCCTCTTAGTGAAGGCAAAGGGACTTACCATCCTTTGAATGCCCACCCCAGCCTGCATTAATGCAGCTGCTCCAGTGCTCCAAAGCTCTGCCAGCTCGAGTGGATGTGTGCCAGCATGTGATGGATGTGTTGATTTTCCCTTTCTCTCTGGAGTTCAAACACTCTGCATTGATTTGTGTCCTCGTTTGGGTGCTGGCTGAGCAGCCAGGCTGGGCAGCAGCTCTGCCTGTTGTCCATCAAACCCTCCCAGGGCTTTGTCTTCATTCCCACTCTGCTGCTCCTGCATGGGGCTGGGGCTGGGCCCCTGCCAAGCTGTGCTGGGAACTCTTCACCACAGCCTGGGGAAACTGGGACAGAAAAATGGCATTTGGGGTGTTAAACCCTGCCCTGTGCTCTGTGCTCTGTGCTGAGCTCAGCTCTGCATCCAGGGGCTGGGAAAGCTCCTCTCTGTGCAGAGGGGTGGGTGAGAGCCCTGGGATGCCCTCAGTTGTTCATATTTTCCAGATTCTGCATTAGAATGTGACTCTGAACTCCACATAAAGTGTCAGCAAGTTCTGCTCATAGCTCAGTCACACAGAACAATCCTTTTCCAGCCCCAGAACCAGGGACAGCTTGGTTTTTGGACAGATTTGGGCCCAAAAAGTGCAAACAACAGCAAATTGAGGAGAGCAAACTGGGAGGATGGGACAGCATAACCTGGAGCTGTAACTGGACAATTAACCCCAATATGGAAATGGACCAAAACTTATAAAAGTGTGAAAACTCATGACTCAGAGTCCATCCATGGCCAAGCTCTTGCACTGCCCAAGGTGCATTCTTTGAAGGCCTTTTAATAAATCTCCACTTTATTCTTTTAACACTGTCCAGCATCTAATAAATATAATATAATATAATATGATATATAATATAATATAATATAATATAATATAATATAATATAATATAATATAATGTAATGTAATGTAATATAATATATAACATAATACATAACATACTATGATATGATATAATATAATATAATATAATATAATATAATATAATATAATATAATATAATATAATATAATATAATATAATATAATATAATATAATATAATATAATATAATAATATGGAGTCAGTTTCTCATCTCTCACCTCATCCTGGGGACCCTCACAAACTCAGCAGCTGAGGTGACACTGGGGACATCTGTCCATGCTGGCAAGGCCATAACCAGTCAGAGCCAAAGAAAAAGTCAGATTTGTCACCTGGGGTGCTGAGTCACTGGAGGAAGAATCAATTCTCCCACTATAATGATAATTATGAGGTGTATCTTCCCCTCCTACCACCTGGGAAGCTTTATTAGGAGTATTGATTAGGTTTTATTCATTAAACAGCAGTGGTGGGAAAAGGAAAAGTTGAGGAAAAGCTCCCACAGCAAAAAACTTGCAGGCAAAACCCCCAGGGGTCTGCCCTGACATTGGGAAGACCCAGTGAGGGTGGGAGGGGAAAGCTCCCAGTTTGGCTGTATTGTACCTTCCCCCAGTCAGGGTGTGGGTTTTATATTCTTTGCTTGATATGCTGTTGTTTGTTAGGATTTTTTTTTTTTTACTACTTTGATGGTTGAGGGGTTTTCCAGATTAAAATATTCCCCTGTTTTTTTTTTTTGTTGTGTTGTTTTGTTTTTTTTTTTTTTTTTTTTTTACTTTCAAGGGATGCACTGGAAGTTTTAAATGGTTGGGAGTTACATAACAGAGTTTGATTTTGTTTTTACAGCGACAGGCTAAGCTCTGTAAGCCTCCACAAGCTTAAAGGATACATCTTCCAGCATCCTTGTGTGCTGCCCATGCCACCCAGCCCTGGGCTGTCCCTGGAATTTATCCCAGCAGCTCCATTTGCAGCCTTGACTGTGCAGGGAAGGATCTCCTGTGGCTCCCTGTGCACACACAGCCCTTTGCTCACCCCATGGATTTGAGATCTGGGCTTCTCTGAGCTCGCCCATCCTCCACAGAGCTTAACAACACCAATCTGTGTTTGCCAATGTTTACACCCCACAGAAAGTGGGAATTTCAGTGTCCCAGTGACTGTGGGGATGCTGCTGAGCTGTTCTGGCTGTGGGTGATGCCTTGAGAAGGCTGAGCTAGGACAGAGGCTGGGCAGAGCTCCAGAATAAAGCAGGGATTTATCCAAAGGATCTCCTCCATGGATGCACCTTGGGCAGCACCAGAGCCCAGCCAGGGCTGCACCCAAGATGAACCAAAATGGCCCCAAAATGAACCCAAGATGAACCAAAATGGCCCCAAAATGAACCCAAGATGGACCAAAATGGCCCCAAAATGAACCCAAGATGAACCCAAATGGTCCCAAAATGAACCCAAGATGAACCAAAATGGCCCCAAAATGCACGAGCGCTCCCGGGCTCTGTCCCTGGGATCAGTTCTGCTCCATTTGCATCTTGCAGTTCATTGTCCCATCCCAGCTTTAGCCCAGGCAGTCCCACCCTGCTTGTTTTTCTCTCTGCAGCCCACGGGGTTTGTGCTCCTGGGCTGAGATTTGGGGCATTTGTCCTTGGTGCCCAGCTGGAGCAGGAATTGTTTTGTCTCCCTGCTCTGTGCACAGAGCTCACCATCCCATAATATAAAGCCCAGACCCACACACTAAAGCAGCACAGAATGTGAAAAATAGAAAAGCCAAACCTGAGGCATTTGGGGTGTTCTCCTGTAAATTTTGGGGATTGCAGGATTGCAGCCAGCAGAGCAATCCCAGCTCTGGGGACACCAGGTGGGTGTGCAGCTTTCCCAGGCGTGCAGGGAAATCCCAGATCCAGCTCCCTGGGATAGCAGGGAGGGATTTTCCAGCACAAAGAGAAAAAACCAACAAACCCACAGTGCAGAACCCTGAGGGGGAACAAGCTCTGACCTATTTTTATCTCATGAGCTGACTAGACATGAAGGCTCCCCTCCCCAGAGGACAGCCACCTCTCCAGGCCAAGTGTGGCCTGTCACTTGAGGGAGGACGTGGTTTTCCCCTTGGATGTCCCTCCCTGCCTCAGTTCAGCCCCAAATGTTTCTCTGGGTCTGGACTGAAGCACTTGGGATGGGGTGGCTGCTGCACCTCAATGTTATTTTTGTGTAAGACACAGCCCAAGCTCCAAGGGCATTTCTTTCATCACTTTATGCCATGTTGTGGGATGAGATATTTGCTGTTAAATCTTTGTCTCATTTGTGCCTCTCTGCACTCAGATTAACTCTTTGGTGGGACATTAAGAAATCAGCAATAGAACAAATAAAATTCTGGAATGGGAGGGATTTTCTGGCTGGGAGGAGTTCCTGGCTGAACTCGGAGTCAGGATGGGCAGGATTTGAATGTGAGTTATTGGCAACACTTCCTAAAGTGCTTTGCAATTTGGCAAACCCTGGGGTTTGTGATCACTGGATGTATAAAAGCTGGATTTTATAGGTTGTCCATGTATTTAATCTTTTTTATTCCTTTGTCCTTTCATTCATGTACCACTTTTTTCAAGAGTCAGGTTCCCAGGAAAGGAAAATAAGGTTGGAATAAGCAAAATAAACAGGTCAAGATGAGTCAGCTTAGGTGGTTAGTGGAGATTGGATCTTCTGTACTGTACCTAAAAATGAATAAGGATGAAAATAATCCAAACCCAATCACAAAATCTTTAATCACCTTCTTTTTTTCTTTCTTTTTTTTTTAATCTTTTATCTTTTTTCTTCTTTTTTCTTTTTTTACTTTTTATTTTTTCTTATTCCTTTTTTCTTTTTCTTTATTCTTTATACCTTTTTCTTTTTATCTTTTATCTTTTATCTTTTTTCCTTTTTTTCCCTCTTTTTTTCTTTTTTTCTTTTTTTTTTCTTTTTTCTTTTTTCTTTTTTTCTGTTTTTTTTAATTTTTTTACTTTTTTTCTATTTTTCTTTTTTCTTTCTTTTTTCTTTTTTTCTTTTTTAATTTTTTACACTTTTTCTTTTTTCTCCTTGTCTTTTTTTTTTTTTTTTTCTCTTTTTCTTTTTTTTTTTTAATTTTTTTTTTTAATAAATAACTGGGATATCAGACTGCAACTACAAGCAAGACGAAAAGCAGAGGGTGGGAAAACAACACAGAAATTACTAATTGCCCCCCAGGAAAAGCATCCATCAGGAATATGCCCAGCAATGGACAGATGGCAATTCTTGAGTGATTTTAGCTTTGGATGCTGAACACAAAGTTCCTGCTGAAAGTTTCCTCCAAACCTTCCCATGGAAACTGTTTGTTTAGAAATATTGGCATTTTGCACAGAATAACAATGTCAAGGGAAAAGTCCTCCTGGAATATTTGCTATTAATTCCCCCGAGCCTGTGCATTAATCCAGGTACCATGTTCATTTTTATCAGGTTTATTCTTCCCTAGAGGCTGAGCCAAAGAGCTTCCAATTTACCCAGGTCATTAGTGATTTATATGATAATTGGATCTAAGTTGATTTTAACTATTTGCTTTAAATCTCCAGGGATTTGTATTCTTGGACATTTTAATGCCACTGGAAATTTCACTGATTAAGCAAAGACAAGTATATGTACTTAATTAGTCCTGAAAGCAATTAGTCCTTTGTCAGTCAAATTAATCTTGCATCTGGACTTTAAATGAGCTCCAAGAATTTTGGGGTTTGACCTTTGTGAGCTCGAGGGTGGAGTTCAGCACATTCCCCTGGGATGCTCAGCTTTGTCCCCCTTTGTTCCTGCTGCCATGGAATGTCTGAAATGCACTCGTGGGTGACCATCAAAACGGGAAAAGGGACATGGGGATGGTGGTGGAGCTGATCTCCTGAGGGTGGAAGCAACAGGAACATTGGAGGGCTCTGTTGGGCCTTCCTGCCCTGGTGGCAGTGACCAAGAGGGTCTTTGTAGTTCCAGGGGTGGTCTGGCTGCAGCCTCCAGGATTAGGGGGCTCATCCTAACAAGGTTAGGCTCTGTAGGAACCTCAGCCTAACAAGGATTAGGTTCTACAAATGAGCTGTTCAAAAAATTAAAGACACATAAAGCTTTGCTCAACCTCACCTGAGGTGTTGCTTGGGCCACTCCTCCCATGTTGATCCAGGATTTTAGAGTGTGGTGTGAATTTTTAATAATTGTCTGACTTGTGGGGGAATAGGGAATTCTAAAAGTGTGGTGAACACTTTATTAGAAATGTGGGTAATTTTTGAGCTGTTCTTGTTTGTTTTACTTTTTGGGGTACATTTAATGAAGTAAAAATTTATAAAAATATATTGGTAAGTGTGATTGGTTGTTTTCCTTGTGAGTGTAGAGGTAAAGCTGTATTTGTGTACAGTGTAGGAAATGTGCTCATCTTCCCATGCAGAGTGCAGGTCAATGCCTTCTCCCAGTATTTTTTCTTTAGGATGGGGATGGATATCCCAGAATCACAGAATGGGGAAGGGTGGGAGGGTGGAGTTCAGCACATTCCCCTGGGATGCTCAGCTTTGTCCCCCTTTGTTTCTGCTGCCATGGAATGTCTGAAATGCACTCGTGGGTGACCATCAAAACGGGAAAAGGGACATGGGGATGGTGGTGGAGCTGATCTCCTGAGGGTGGAAGGCAACAGGAACATTGGAGGGCTCTGTTGGGCCTTCCTGCTCTGCTGGCAGTGACCAAGAGGGTCTTTGTAGTGCCAGGACAGACTGACAGGGGTGGTCTGGCTGCAGCCTCCAGGATTAGGGGGCTCATCCTAACAAGGTTAGGCTCTGTAGAACCTCAGCCTAACAAGGATTAGGTTCTACAAATGAGCTGTTCAAAAAATTAAAGACACATGAAGCTTTGCTCAACCTCACCTGAGGTGTTGCTTGGGCCACTCCCCCCTGGTGTTGATCCAGAATGGATTTTAGAGTGTGGTGTGAATTTTTAACAATTGTCTGACTTGTGGGGGAATAGGGAATTCTAAAAGAGTGGTGAACACTCTGTTAAAAATGTGACTAATTTTTCAGCTGTGCTTGTTTGTTTTCACTTTTTTGGGTACAAATGAAGTAAAATGTTGTTAAATATATTGGTAAGCATGATTGGTTGTTTGCCTTGTGAGTGTAGAGGTAAAGCTGTATTTGTGTACAGGGTAGGAAATGTGCTCATCTTCCAGAATGCAGGTCAATACCTTCTCCCAGTTTTTTTCATTGGGGTGGACATCCCAGAACCACAGGATGGGAAAGTTGGGAGGGACCATTGGAGATCACCCAGTCTAACCTGCTCCAGCAGCTACTCAGGATTGTGTCCAGACAGCTTTTGAGTATCTCCAGGGAAGGAGACTCCACAACTTCTCTGTTCCCAGATCCCTCCCATCCTTGCAGGACCTCCTGAGGATGGTGATGACCCACCTGAATTTCAGGACCCAAAAGTACTCTGGCAAGGTGAGCATCACACCCCCACTCATCAAACTCATTCCTTTCCTTATTTGGCCTGATCTGGTTTTGCCCACAAAAAGTTTTTGGGTGCAGGACCCAAACTCTCCAAGAATGTGGCCTGTGGATCCAGAGGCCAAGTCTGACACTTGAGAAATGTCAAAATCTTGGTTATTTTCCAGGTTTGAAGTGTGCAGCAATAGGTGGAGGGGCATCAGTAAGAGCAATGTCCCCAGAGATGGGGAGGAAGGGCAGAGGTGGGGTCTGGGTTTATCCTGCCCAGAGGAGGAGGAGGAAGCTGTGCTGGGAGGGTCTGGGATGTGCTGGTGGAAAAGGTCTGGGAGATGAAGAAGGTGTGTAAATCTGTACAATTCCTCTTGTTTCCTTGCAGTCCTTCTGAGATTCTTGGAAGGCCAGATTTGGATTTTAGGCTCAATTGCAGCAACACTTGTCCACCCAAATTTATCCTTTGATCCTCTTCCTGCTATGAGCACAACTGCAGCAGGGAATAGACAGAGGAGGTCATTTGGCCAAGGGTCAGGGAGGAAGTCTGAGATGGAGCCAAGAATAGACCCCTGCTTCATTCAGCTCCCTGTCCTTCCCAGCAAGACAAACAGCTGGACACATCCAGCCCGCTGGGACCAGGAGCTGAGCCAGAGGTCAGGGCTTGGGCACAAAGATGCTTCTGTCTGCAAGGCTCTGATCTGGGCTGAGGCTGGCAGCCAGAGCTGCCTCAGATGCAGATGGGGCTGGGGGCTGGGAGGCTGAGGCAGAGCAGTGAATATTTGGGAAAAGAAGCTTGGAGAGAGAGGAGTGTGAGGGGATGGACAGGTGGAGGTGGCTGTCCATGGGACAGCTCATCCCAGGGCTGGGGTCACCAGGAGGAGCCATGGGTGGCTCAGATGCCCCTCCTGACCCTGATTCTTGGTGTCACCTTGCCCCACCTGAGCAGTTTGCACCTGCACAGCCTGAGCTCTCCTCCCTGCAGGTGATCCCACCATGATTCCCTGTGGTGGTGTTCACAGGGGTCCCAGGAAGGGAAGAGATGAGGATCTGACTCCATGTTTCAGAAGGCTGATTTATTATTTTATGATATATATTATATTAAAACTACACTAGAAGAATAGAAGAAAGGATTTAATCAAAAGGCTTGAAAATAAAGGAAAGGAATGGAATGAGAACAAAAGCTTGTGACTCTCAGAGAGTCTGAGCCAGCTGACTGTGATTGGTCATTAATTAGAAACAACCAACATGGACCAATCAAAGATCCATCTGTTGCATTGCAGAGCAGCAGATAATTATTGTTTGCCTTTTCCTCTGAGGCTTCTCAGCTTCTCAGGAGGAAAAATCCTAGCAAAGGGATTCTTCAGAAAATATCATGGCTACAATTCCCATCATTTTCAGGAGAGGGCCTGCAGGACTTTGTGCTGCTCCAGCCTCGTGGTGAGCCCGGGGTCTGAGTGCCCTTGCTGGGCCACAGCTTCCATCCACCCTCTCATTCCTCAGTGATGGGGCTCTTTGTCTTGGAGGAGATGTTCAGGACCATCCCTCTGACCAGGGAAGGATCTAGAGGATCCCTTAAAATTTTATCTGTTATTTAGATACTCATTTTTGGAAGGTGAAGAGCACAACACCCCAATGTAGATCCACCAGAGTGAAAGGCAGGGAGAGCAGACAGGGGAAGGAAGCCAAACCCACCCTGTTGGCTTTGAGGTTTCACTCAGGCTCTCTCTCTGTAGCATCTCTTTAGTGTTTTTAACCACTGAGAGGCCTTAAAACACATGAATTAATGACTGGCCATTCTTTTCCTGTGATAACCATCCCCACTGTGCAGGACAGGACCTTGCCTTCCTGTCACTCCTGCTGCCTCCCCCATTCTGATCCCAGGACAGAATTTGGCTGGTGCTGCCTGGTCAGGGGTTTCTGTAACTAAACAGTGACACCTCTCCCCATAGGATAAACCTTTTGCAAATCACAAATTAGGAAATCAGGAATTTGGGAAACTCCTGCAAACATTACCCAGCCTCTCATGCAGCTGGAGAGGAGCTGTCTGCAGGGAGCTGGGGTTTAATTCACTCCTGAGCCTGGATGGATTCTCTGCTCCCCCACTGCAGTTGTAAGCCCTTTTCTAGGATGTCTGAGAGCTGTCATTTATTACCCACAGAAACTATAAGCTGTAATCTATAGCTGCAGCTTCACTGAAGGGTAATTCCTGCTGGAGCTGATGCTGTTAAAAGGAGACTCTTCCTGCACAAAGCAGCCCTTTAATGACTCTCAAATGCAGCTCAGACAACAACCACACCACTTACACCCTCTCCAAAGATCCAGGCTCTGCTAAGTGGATTAACTGCTCAGGGAACTCTCCCAGCATGGTGGCCAAGCTCTGACCTTGTAATGGACCAATTAAAAGGTCATTGTTACTTAGGGCTGCAGGAAGAGCTTCCACACTCCCCTCTCCCACCCAAGGCCAATATTGACATTTTAATGTGTTAACAACAGAGCAATAAATTAATCCTTTGGATTCCTCCTTGCATTTTGGAAGGCACCAAAGAGTTGATATCAAAGCTGGGAAGCACAGGCAGCAGGAAAACCTTGTCAAGGCTTTGTCAGGAAACTCCTTCCATGGGGACAGATTCCCTGTCACCTGCTCTGACAGTGGCTCCTGGGGCTCCAACTGGAGCCACCCTGGCTTTACCAGCAGGAAAAGGCATTTAATGTTGTGCTGGCAGCACAAAGCCACCATGGAGATTATTCCACCCTAGCCATGGGGAGGTTCCCAAGTCCTTGCATGTGTGCTGCCCCCAATCCATGGCTGGATTTGATGTCCCCTGGCAAGAGAGCCCTGGACATCCTGCTGTGACCACACCAAGCCACCCAAATGAGTGATTCCAGGGCTGCCTGTCTCCCTCCAGGCTGTTTGAGGAAACCCTGCTCAGGATGGGACACAAAACTGTTGAGAAGGATGAAAATTTGACAAGAAGGTCTCACAGATATGTGTGCTTAGCAGAAAGATTTTTAAATGTAGAGTCTGAAGGAGGAATAGAGATGGAAGCAAGTTTTGATATAGAAGAAAAGAATTGCTGAGCCAGTCTCACTGGATAACCAAGGAGGCCAAGGGTGTGTTAGTTAGAAGGGGTTTTTATGGCTTAGAGCAAAGGATAAACCCACCCCAAACAAGAAGATGTTTTTACCAAGCACAAAGAGAGCACAGGCAAACAAGGCAGCAAATGGTGCAAGTAGAAAAAAGGGCTCAGAATTTTCCACTGCAAGAAAACTGAAAAACAACTTCTAGCTTCAACTGTAATGTACTGACTGTGAGTGATTGGAGAACAGTAACATGAATATGGTAATTACAGTAGTTGTGATAGGCTGTAGGTAAAAGTTAAGGTATAGATTGGTTCTACTGCATGAAGATGCTCAGCAAAAAAAAGTCTAGAATGCAGTGTAACCAAAAGAAAAGTCTGTAATGCACTGTAACCAAAATCAAAGGGTCTCCAGGCCTGCCTGAGCTGGAGCTGACAGCTGTAGGCACAGCTCTGTCACCCACCACCCTGGACTGCTGTGACACCTTGGATACAATAAACTGCATTTTGGATACAATAAACTGCATTTTGGAGAGCCCCTGGAGTCCCACATCCCTCATTCTGGCTCTTAAACAAAACTTTCTCATCTTTAGAGGATTCTCCAGCACCTTTTTAAAAAAATATTACTTTGGCAAGCAGGGAGATGGGTATGGAGGTTAATTCCGAGCAGAAACACTGCAATCCTTCTGCTGTCACCTGCCTGTCTGGTCCCTAACCTTGAATGATGCACCCTGGCATCCCCAGGGGCTTCCTCTGATTGATGGATCCCTGTCTGAGCTGGCAGATGAAGGAGGATATTTACTGCCCAGCAGAGAACCCTTCAGAAAGATGTTTTATTGAGGCTGCTCAGAGAACAGGAAATGCAATAAAGCACCAAGAGACAAAGGAACAGAGGGAAATACAACCTGCTACCTGTTGGGAGAGAGGGAAATACACCCTGCTACCTGTTGGGAGAGAGGAAAATACACCCTGCTACCTGTTGGGAGAGAGGAAAATACACCCTGCTACCTGTTGGGAGAGAGGAAAATACAGCCTGCTACCTGTTGAAAAAGAGGAAAATGCAGCCTGCTACCTGTTGGAAAAGAGGAAAATAAATATAGCCTGCTACCTGTTGGAAAATAGGAAAATACACCCTGCTGCCTGTTGGAAAAGAGGAAAATAAATATAGCCTGCTACCTGTTGGAAAATAGGAAAATACACCCTGCTGCCTGTTGGAAAAGAGGAAAATAAATATAGCCTGATACCTGTTGGAAAATAGGAAAATACAGCCTGATACCTGTTGGAAAAGAGGAAAATACAGCCTGATACTTGTTGGAAAAGAGGAAAATAAATACAGCCTGCTACCTCTTGGTAAAGAGGAAAATACAGTCTGATACTTGTTGGGAGAGAGGAAAATGATATTTGTTGGAAAAGAGGAAAATATATCCTGCTACCTGTTGGAAAAGAGAAAAATACAGCCTGATACCTGTTGGAAAAGGGGAAAATAAATACAGCTTGATACCTGTTGGTAAAGAGGAAAATACAGTCTGATACTTGTTGGGAGAGAGGAAAATATACCCTGATATTTGTTGGAAAAGAGGAAAATATACCCTGCTACCTTTTGGGAGAGAGGAAAATACACCCTGACAGCTGTTGGAAAAGAGGAAAATACAGCCTGCTACCTGTTGGAAAAGAGGAAAATAAATACAGCCTGATACCTGTTGGAAAAGAGAAAAATACAGCCTGCTACCTGTTGGGAAAGAGGAAAATACAGCCTGATACCTGTTGGAAAAGGGGAAAATAAATACAGCCTGATACCTATTGGAAAAGAGGAAAATACAGCCTGATACCTATTGGAAAAGAGGAAAAACCCCCTCCTGCCTTCCAGGCCAGCCCAAGAGCTGGAACAGCCCATGGTGCCCACTGACACAGGTCAGCCTCTGGCCATCACCTGCAGAAAGGAATGGCTGCTGTTTGCCAGCTGATGTATGGAGCCAATAAAAGGCATTATCACACTGCCCATCACACTGACAGCAGCAGAGTGCTCTGCAGAGAGTGATGGCTCCCTTTGGAGAGGCTCAGAGCAGGAAGGGGTGGCTGTGGGTGTGTGTCAGCACGGGAGATTCCTCGGTCTGGAGGGAGCAGGGCTCTCCAAAGGCAGTCAGCAGGAACAGCTGCTTCATTCTGGAGTGGATTTTGTAGAGAGGAATGCAGCTTTCTGTGTTTTAAACTGGAGTGCAGAGCACTCCAGGGGAAGGGAGCCAAACCCACCCTGTTGGCTTTGAGGTTTCACTCAGGCTCTCTCTCTTGGAGAGAGAGGAGTGTGAGGGGATGGACAGGTGGAGGCTGGGCAAGGTGCAGCCCTGTCTGTGGGACAGCTCATCCCAGGGCTGGGGTCACCAGGAGCAGCCATGGGTGGCTCAGGTGCCCCTCCTGACCCTGACTCTTGGTGTCATCTTGCCCCACTTGAGCAGTTTGCACCTGCACAGCCTGAGCTCTCCTCCCTGCAGGTGATCCCACCATGATTCCATCATTTTCAGGAGAGGGCCTGCAGGACTTTGTGCTGCTCCAGCCTCGTGGGGAGCCCAGGGTCTGAGTGCCCTTGCTGGGCCACAGCTTCCATCCACCCTCTCATTCCTCAGTGATGGGGCTCTTTGTCTTGGAGGAGATGTTCAGGACCATCCCTCTGACCAGGGAAGGATCTAGAGGGTCCCCTAAAATTTTATCTATTACTTAGATAATCATTTTTAGAAGGTGAGGAGCACAACATCCCAATGTAGATCCACCAGAGTGAAAGGCAGGGAGAGCAGACAGGGGAAGGAAGCCAAACCCACCCTGTTGGCTTTGAGGTTTCACTCAGGCTCTCTCTCTGTAGCATCTCTTTAGTGTTTTTAACCACTGAGAGGCCTTAAACACATGAATTCATGACTGGCCATTCCTTCCCTCTGATAACCATCCCCACTGTGCAGGGCAGGACCTTCCTGTCACTCCTGCTGCCTCCCCCATTCTGATCCCAAATCCTTGGGATTCATCTCATCCTGTGAATTACCTGTTGGAAGAGGGGAAAATACCCCCTGCTGCCTTTCTGGCCAGCCCAAGAGCTGGAACAGCCCATCCTGTCCACTCACACAGGTCCACACCTAGATCCCAAGGATGGATGTTCACCTGTTGGTTTCAGCAAGGCAGCTCTGAGGCTGTTTTGATCAGCAAAATTGACTGCAGCGTTTTTTATTTATTTTATTTTATGAAATTTATTTTATTTTATAAATTTAATAAAAATATTTTATTTATTTTATTTTATAAATTAAATATTTTTAAATTTACTTCATAATTTTTATAAAATAAAATATCTTTTTAAAATATTTATTTTATAAGATTTTATTTATTTTATAAAACTTATAAAATTTTAAAAATTTTTTATTTATTTTCTAAAACTATTTATTTTATAAATTAAATAAATAATACTTTTATTTATAATGTTTTATAAAATAAAAAAAATATAAAATAAAAAAAATTATAAAATAAAAATTTTATAAAATAAAAAATTTATAAAATAAAAATTTTCCCTCCCCTCCCCTCCCCTCCCCTCCCCCTCCCCTCCCCTCCCCTCCCTCCCCTCCCCTCCCCCTCCCCTTCCCTTCCCTTCCCTTCCCTTCCCTTCCCTTCCCTTCCCTTCCCTTCCCTTCCCTTCCCCTTCCCTTCCCTTCCCTTCCCTTCCCTTCCCTTCCCTTCCCTTCCCTTCCCCTCCCTTCCCTTCCCCCCCCCCTCCCCCCCCCCTCCCCTCCCCAAATATTTTATTTATTTTATAAAATTTAATACCTCTGTTCCATCATTACAGGGACCTGGCTGGTGGCCCCATGGCCTCATTCCTGGAGCTCTGTACCTGGAATTTGTCCTGAGGAGGCCCCAGCTGTGAGAACACAGCCCTTGACAGGATAATCCTCCCTCCTTCCCCTGCCACAGGGCCCAGGACAGCTCCAGGGCAAAACCCAAGGGGATTATCTGGATTTGTGGCTTTGTCAGTGCTCGGGAGGTGCAGGGATTACACGAGGCACCGTGGCTGGTGAGTCAGCACTGATTATCCCATTCACAAAAACGGCTCCTTTCGAACTTCAAACAGCTCCGAGGAGTCTCAGGGAGACACACAGGGATGCTGAGCAATTCAATGCACGGCTTTTGTGCCCAAATGCCCTGAAAATGCCAGAGATGTAAAGATTGCTGCACATTCCCAGCCTGGCAAACACCCCTGTGCCTCCCCTTCTTGCTAGGTTTGATTTTATATATATTACATTTGGTTATATATATATATGTATATATATATATATATATATATATATATATACACACACACACATATATATATATATATATACACATATATATATACACATATATATACACATATATCTATTACTATTAATATATATATACTATATATAGTATATAGTATAGTGTATTACCAGTATATATATATTCTGTATATACTAGTAATATATATATATTACTATATATGCATTTCTATTATTATTATTGTTATTGTTGTTGTATATTGTATTAATAATGTAGTATTATTTTAATATAATAAAATAGTAATTCATGCTGTATTTATATATAGGATGAATTTAATTTATATAATTTTATAGAATACATAAATTATATATATAATGTATTTGATTTTAATTATTTAATTATATAAATATATAGAATAGATATTTAAATATTTAAAGATGTATTACATATAAATATATAAAACACATTATAAGCTTATATTTATATATATTATAAATATATTTTATATTTATTTTATATATATCTATAAATATATATACATATATATTTATTTGTAGATAAATATATATGTATATATATCTATAGATATATATATAAAAGATATAGTTTCAACATTTAAACATATATAATATAGATATTATATATTAAAATATATATATGATATATATAAAATATGTATTTATTTATATTTACTATAAGAATAATAAACTCTTCATTTTATTTACATATATATATAAATACATAAAATAAAATGAAGAATATATATATATATATATATAAAAATAAAATTAAGGTTTACTTTATATATCTATTTCATACAGGCAGACACACAAACACTGAGAGCAGTTTTAAATTACAAAAGGCATTTCCCTGCCCATAACTCACGCAGGAAATTGTCAGTAACAGCCCCAGAGAAGCCCCCTCCCCTCTGTGGCTGCAGGCAGAGGACACCCGGGATGTGCAGCCCCCACTGCTCAGCCAGGGCTCCCTCTCAGTGCCCCCGCCCCATTTCCAGCAGAGGTCAGAGCTGGTGCAGCAGCAGCCCCAGGTCATTGCAGATGAGCTCTGGCTGTAACCTGGAGGTGACACAGGGAGAGGAGCTGTCAGGGAGGGAGTGTTGATGGAAGTTTCCACCTCTGGATGAAAGCTCCTGGTGGTCTTGAGTTACCCCTGACGAGCCCTCGTGCTGCTGGATGTAAAATAAGTGCCAAAGGCAGGTCACAAACAGGGGGGCTGTGCTTGGGGCTGGTCCCCTCCCAGCACAGGGTCAGGCTGAGGGCTCTGCTCTCCCCCTGTCAGAACCCAGGACATCCCTCTGGCTGCCCTGGATGGCTCCAGCCCCTGCCAGAGGGCTCAGAGACCCTGGCACAGAGCCCAACGCCCCTGTGACTTTGATTATGACCCATGGAAAAAATTACCAACCTTATATGAGGATATGCAAATCACGAAAGTTTAAGTAGAATGATAGTTAGTTTGTCACAGGGTGAAAAGTAGAATTTTGGGGCTTGGGGTCCCAAGATGGAGGAATTTGGGTGTGCCTTTTTCTTCTTCCTTCTTCTTCCTAGCCTCCATCTTCTGGGTGATGCTTGCAATTTTTGATTGGTTTAGGGTAGAAGCTCACTGTCTAACATAGGTGACGGGTATTGGAAAATAATTGTAAATAATATACACATAATTTTTAGTATAAAAAGACAATACCACCCTGAAGATGTGTGCCACTGACTGACCTGCTGGACAGACCTCAGATGGCCAGAGAAAGAATTTTATAGACAACAGCAAATAAACAACCTTGAAAAGCAGAACAGAAGAATCCTGACTCCTTCTTCAGTTGCCAGGCTGGGAAAAGAGACTGTCTGACACATCTCAGGGTCATCCTGAACACAGAGACCCCCAAGATCCCCCTTTTCCCCTTATTTTCCACCTCATGCTGCCTCTCCAGCTCTCTCCTGTTCCCATGAAGCTGGGAAGAGGCAGAGCAGCTGCCTCAGTGCTGGTCCCAGGACTGGGGCTGTACTGAAGCAAGGGACAGAGAGATGTGGATTAGAATTAATACAGAAAACTCTTAGAGATTATTGTAGTGGCTACATGAAGTAAAAGCTAGTAGAAATCAAAGTGGAATGCAGGGCATTGCAGAATGGGATGAGCTTCCCACCAGTTCCAACCTGTCTTTCCAGCACTGGGTGTATGGAGGGCTCCCTCCAACATCTCCTGGCTTGGTGTACAATGAGCAGTGCTGAGAGGGGCTGGGTGAGGCCTTGGTGCTTTGGAAATTCCCCAAGTTTTGCTCTCCCAGTGTCTTGGTTTGGAAAGCCAGGTGTCTGCTGAGGAAGGCAGGAGCCTCCCTCTGAATTATTATCATTTTGAAATTAAGGGGCTCTCAGGCAAAGATATGGGAGCAGGAGCAACAGTTCCTTATTAGGGGAAAAAAAAATGCAGTAATATAAAACAACCCAGTCAGAGTGAGAGCAGTCCCTGTCCCCTGTGTGTCAGGGTGGTGTCCCAGCCCCATCCCATGGGGGCTCAGCCCTCCTGCAGTGCCAGCTGTGGTTCTGCTGCAGCAGGGATCCTGCACAAGGGAGGAGTTTTCCTCTGCAGCTCCAGGGCTGCTGCAGATGGGCCTGGGCTCCCTCTGGCAATGCAGGGCAGCAGAAAGCTGCTCCTCTGGCAATGCAGGGGGCAAAGGCTGCTGTGCTGTGCCAGGCTCAGCTTGGATCCAGGTAGGAATGCTTGGCTCCTGCCCTGGGCGCAGCATCTCCCCATGAGATGGTGGAATTGGATCAGCCCTGCAGGGACACTCAGTGGCCATGGACAGCAGAGATCTCCTGGAGGGAGGGTTGGCTGTGGGAGAGAGAAAGAAAAAACTGCCCCATGAACAGAGAGAACTGCCCCAGCTCTGACAGATGGGGACAGAACACACAGCCCCAGCCACATCCTGCATTTCCAACCTAAAACACTGAGCCATCCAGGGATGGTTGTGTTGGCAGTTCCCTGCATCATCACTGTGCTGCATCTTTCTCACAGCAAAAAATACCTCTGACTTTCAAAAAATACCTTGAAGGCATCATCTTGGCTCATTTCCTTTCCAGGATTTTTTTTCCTTAGAGGGAACACCCCCATGTCCTCTAAAGAACTGATGTTTTCTCTGAACCTTCTGCCACACCATACCTCTGAGGAAGGAATTTCAATACTGACATATCAGTGTCCCTAAGTCCTGTAAAGTGTTTTAAAAACCAGCCCTAAGGGTTTGATTTACCTGAAAGGACCTGATGGATGCCCCAGCAGGTTGGAGATTCTTGTCTTTCCCTCCTAGTTCCCCAACAATTGAACCTGGACTTTTTGTCCATCATACTCAGCATAATTAAAAAGCAATTTTTGTCTTTTTTCTTTTTTTTTTTTTTTTTGCAGTGTCTTGATGATTTATAGACAATGAGATTTTATCAGTAGAGCACCACATTAAGAAAATGCTTGTTAATTATCTTCTGCTTAATATGATAATTTAGCAAAAAAACAACACCTATTAAGAGCTCCTCATTAGGTGAAACGCTTCTCATTTTTTAACACACAAAGTGTCCAAGTTAATGAGGTTCACCTTCGATTTGTAGCTCGCTGGGAGATTAAAAGCTCCCTCCATTTATAACTCCTCACACAGCTCTGTTTCTAAAGGCTCCAACTCCTGGCTGGGGCTCTGCCACTTCAAAGGCAAGGTGACCAACCCCTCTCTCTTCCTATGAAAGCCTTTCCAGCCTCTCCCACACCCTCCTGCTGCTTCTGTTTTTGTGGGGTTGGTGCTGCTGAGGTGGAAGTTGGACAGGACCAAAGCCAGCCCACAGTGCTGGGGACAATCCAAAGCCTGTTCTGTATCACTGAGCCCCACCTCTGATCTCTGAAACTGGTGCAGTTTGCCACTTTTCAGGAAAATCACACTTTGGCTGCATTGGGCAGAATTCCCTCCTTTCATTCTGTGTTGGAGGAGAAGCAGTTCTGGGGAATAAATCTGGTATTTGTGTTTTACCTTGGGGTGGGGATTATTGAGAAGGAGGGGTCTTGCCTTCTGGAAAAGTGGTTCCTTCATGAGATCCCTCCTTGTGAGTGTCATTTTTACAAATACAAGCAAATACAAGCCACATTCAGGTGTTACTTCATCCTTTTCTCCCCTTTCTCCTGGATAAGGCCATGTGGCCATGCCAATGATTTTTCCCACAGGATCACATCATTTTCATGGATCACATAATTTTTCTCTCCCACCCTCTCCTGCTGCTTCTGTTTTTGTGGGATTGGTGCTGCTGAGGTGGAAGTTGGACAGGACCAAAGCCAGCCCACAGTGCTGGGGACAATCCAAAGCCTGCTCTGTGTCATTGAGCCCCACCTCTGATCTCTGAAACTGGTGGAGTTTGCCACTTTTCAGGAAAATCACACTTTGGCTGCATGGGGTGGAATTCCCTCCTTTTATTCTCTGTTGCAGGAGAAGCTATTTTGGGAAGTAAATTTGGTATTTGTGTTTTACCTTGGGGTGGGGGTTATTGAGAAGGAGGGGTCTTGCCTTCTGGAAAAGTGGTTCCTTCATGAGATCCTTCCTTGTGAGTGTCACTTTTACAAATACAAACCAAATTCAGGTGTTTCTTCATCCTTTTCTCCCCTTTCTCCTGGATAAGGCCACGTGACTGTGCTGATGATTCTTCCCACAGGATCACATCATTTTCATAGAAACCTTTGCAGGTGAGGCAGGAGGCTGCTGCTACAGTTCAGGAGAGTTTTTGTAATTCCAAGGTTCATCTTAACCACTTTATCCAGCTGGAAAATGCTCTAAAATCCCAGTAAATGCTCCTAAATTCCACCTCAGTTTCCTCCTTTCTCATTGCAGGGCTGGGAGTTGAACTTGAGAGCCCTCCTGGGTCCCTTCTAATTCAGATTATTCTGTAATTTTTGAGCAGATAGTTATTCCATCTGTGTACCAAAAGCAGGCAGAATCCAGCATTTCCATTATAAATGTTTAGGGAGAATATTTGTGACCAGACAAACTACCTCAAGTTAAGATTTCCTATTTTTCCCCCTCACCATTTCTCCCAAACTTTGCCACTCACCATGAACATGCAGCCTGGCTTTGTACAAACCAAGAGATGAAAAGAAATTCCTCCATCCTCCCCTTTTGCACCCTTCCTTTTCATCCCTCAGCCATTCAAGCCTGGCCTCTCTCCGAGCAGATCAGCCAGTTTAATTTCATAGTGGCCCGTGGATTAACGATGGTATCGAGCCTGTGAAACGCCTGTGAAAATCAGATTGAGAGGACCCACGTTTATCTCCCTTGGCGAGCAGCATCTTAGATAAGCTCCACACTGACGAGAAGGGCTCTTGCTGGTGTGGGTTTTTAATTTTTTTTTTCTTTTTCACTCTTGCAAACTCATCCTGAAGCGCGAGATGCGAGTTGGGTGCTCTCTGTTTTACAGCACGTCACGAGTAATAAAGGCTCGGCAGCCCAAATGAAGAACTTCTTGACAGCTCTGTAAAATATCCTGTCTTCAAATTATGCCTTTGGGGACCCGTCTCCCACCTCGCTGCTGTCAAGAGCCTGGTGAGCGTGGAGCTGCCTGGAAGTGAGTCAACAATTTGAGCGGGCAACTGGAAGGAGTAAAACCCAGCGCGGGCTGTATTTGATTAACGCCGAGGCGATGAGAAGGAAGAGTGGGAAAAAAAGCTTCCTTTTGTCACTGCAGTTAACAAATCTGTCTCTGAGCACAGGCAGCAGCTGCAGGAAGAGGGCACTTTATGCATTGCCCTTTTTCAGGACAGATCACTTGAAACACTTTAGTCACGCTGCTTTAATCATCTTCTGCAAAGCCCCAGTAATCACAGTCTTCTCACGCAAGCCTTGTAAGCGAGCCCCTCCAGGCTGCACGGTCGTGTAAATAAATAATTACATCCCAAATTCTGCATTAAAAGGACATTAAGGCCACAAAGATGAAGTTGGGAAAGGGCAGGATGCTGGTGGCCTGTGCCCACGTGGGGACAGGCATTAGGAAAAGAGCTCTAATTGCACGAGGGTAAAGGATGGGAGGATGTCACCAAAGCTGCCCCTCATGAGGTGCTCCCGTGGCCTGGAGCATCACCTCTGTCACACCTCTGGCTGGTGACACGCTCAGCACTCATTTCCTTCATATACAATGGATGCAATTAAATGTGTTTTAATTATGAGGGCTGTGAAGTTCTTCAGGGAGAGCAGGGAACGTGGTTTGGGTTATCCCACCACAAAGTAAGGCAGTTTTGGTCACAGTTTGCAAAGCTGTGACATTTTTGGATTAGGGCAGTGGAGGACACATCCATGTCATACAGATGGGATGTGGACAAGACAATTTATTTCTCTGGTGAATCAGGACATGTTTATAGCCAGGAACCTCCTGTGCAGAGGTGGAAGAGCCCCTGGACAAAAGTGTCTGCCCATGATTGAGGAGCCTTTCCAAGGGAAACCCCTGCATGTGCAGCTTTTGGCTGGTGTCAAGTAAATTTTCATCATAGCAGCTGGAATTGGGTTGTTTTGAATTTGCTAACAATGGTTACTGCTCACAGGAGCTTGGGAGGGGACAGCTGACCCCAGGGACCAAGGGGACATTTCCAGACCAAGAGTTTGCGGGGGGGTCAGGGCCAGGACAGCTGACCCCAGTGATCAAGAGGACATTCCAAACCAAGAGCTTGGGAGGGGACAGTTGACCCCAGGGACCAAAGGGACATTCCAGACCAAGAGCTTGGGAGGGGTCATGGCCAGGACAGCTGACCCCAGTGATCAAGAGGACATTCCAGACAAAGAGTTTGGGAGGGTCATGGCCAGGACAGCTGACCCTAGTGGCCAAAGGGACATTCCAGACCATGTGGTCAGGATTTAAAGCTGGGAGGAGGAGAGGGATGTGGGGATGGTTGGAGTGATGGTGTTTTGTTCCCAAGTCACCATTCCATGTGATGGAGCCCTGCTGTCCTGGCAGTGGCTGTGATGGGAATTGGGCAGTCAATTCCTTGTCTTGCTTTGCTCCTGAGTGGCTTTTGCTTTCCATATCAAAATATCTCCATCCCAGCCCATGAGTTTTCTCACTGTTACCCCTCCTGCTGTCTCCCCATCCCATGGATGTGTGGAGCTGTTTCCAGCTGGGATTAAACCCCAGCTCAGGATTGTTTCTCTGCTGAACCCACAGCCCAAGGAGACGACCTTGAGCAACCTCATCTGAATTCAGAGCTGATCCAGCTTTGCAGCTGGCCTTGCTTTGAGTGGGGAGCTGGGCCAGACACCCTCAATGTCCCTTCCAGCCCAAGGCATTCTCCAATTTATTCTTTGTTTCTTGCTGTCTGTGCAGCATTTCACTTAAAACTTTGGGGTTTACCAAATCTCCAGTTTCCTTGACTTATTAAAGGAAGAAAAACTGTCATAAATATACAATTTTTCTTTTTTTTAGACAAGGTCTGTTTCCTCTACTGCAGAGAGTTCTGTGGTCGGCAGCAGTGGCTTGATTCAGATCAGGGACTAAATTTTGGCCTAAACTCATTCCAGAAACTCAACCTGACCACGACTCGACTTCTTTTTGCCCTCTCATCCTTTGTAAAAGGTCTCAGATTCATTAATGCATTTCAAACATTTAAATCCTGATTAGTAAGTTAAAAAATTAAATCTTGATTTTTCATTTCTCCTCCTTCAAAAGAGAATTTTTGGGTTGTGACCAGCCCTATTTCAGCCTTGGCTCTCCCACAAAAGTCTCTTCATCTTGCACACACAGAAAGCAATTTAGACTAAAATCTTCTTTGTTGACCATTCATTGAAACCAAGCAATCCACTTTGTAAAAAATGTTGAATAGCTAAAATTGCAGCTAAAACCTAATGGTACCTTAGAGATCTAACAAAGAAAGCTCTAAAAAAGGCTCAGCCTTGGAAAGAAATGAGTTTTTGCAGCTGAAATCAAGCAGCCCTAATGGATGTGTGTTTTTTTATCTATGTATCAACTCCAAGAATTTGATGTGAGGATCACACCACAGCTTCATCTCAGGAGAGTGTTTTGAAAGGAAATTCATAATCCCGTGGAGAGAAGGGATGGGGTCACCCCCTGAATGACAGGGAGAAACCTGGTGCCTGCCTCAACAAGAAAGTTGTGTCCTGGGAGCCAAACTCTGCAGACAAAACCCATTCATGTAATCAAGATTATAATGTAATAATAAATATGAAAGGGGTTGGATTCAAGTATCCACACTGGCAATTTGAGCCTTTCCTAGCTTTGATTTTAAAATACCTATGTTCATTTTGCTCAGGGTTATAAACATCTTCTTTCTTCTTTTTAGCTTTTCTCCTTTTTTTATAAGGAAAAAGGCTTAATTTCCATGAATTTCCATTTCTGTTGGTTGTCACCAGGATTCATCTCTGAGATTCATCCTGCAGAGTTGTGCTGAGTGTGATGGGTGCTCTGTGTTGAGCAGCAGGTGAGAGTAGAAAAATCTCATTTCTGTCTCCTGACAGTGGAAAAATTGTGGGATGGGAGCACCAGGCTAGGTCAGTGCTGACAAACACGGGCCAGGATTTGGGCTGGGAGCAGGATTCCTGGAGAGGTTTTGGCCCAAGCCCAACAGTGCATCCCAAAATGATGCCTTGTCATGGTTTGGACAATCAATATCTGTCCTGTCAATCCAGAGACTCTCAGCCAGCATCTGCTTGTGTCAAGTTCTTCTTCTCTCTCATTCCTTCTCTGTTTTTTACTCTTGCTGGTGACAGAGCTGTAAGGAATGCCCTGCAATGGATGTCCAAGGACTTTGGGTTTGTTTAGTTTGGAGAAAAGGAGGCTGAGGGGCTCTCTACATTTTCCTGAGGATTCAAAGCAGAGAGGGAGGTACTGATTTCCCTGGTATCCACTGACAGGACATGTGAGAATGGTTCAAAACTCTGCCAGAGGAGCTTTAAACTGGATATTGGGAAGAATTTCTTCACTGAAATGCTGGAAGAGGCTTCCTGGAGAGATGATCAATGTCCCAGACCTGTCAGTGTTGAAGAGACATTTGGACAATGCCTTTAAAAGCAGGAACTTTTGGACAGCCCTCAACTGGTCAGGCAGTTGGGCAGGATGGTGACTCTAGGGCCCTTCAAACTGAAATTATTCTATTCTATTCTAATCTGTTCCATTCCATTCCATTCCATTCCATTCCATTCCATTCCATTCCATTCCATTCCATTCTATCCTCCTTTTTTATTCTAAATTCTATATTCCATTCCATTTCATTCCTCAGCCATTTCCTGGGAAGCCAAAAGGGGCCCAGTTTATGAGTTTATGGAGAAAAATGTTCTTGCTCCAAATTCTTGTCCTAAATAAGAGGGGACCATCGCTGGGGTGGGCTATCAAGGCAAATCTTCCAGGGTTTATATCCAGCAGCTTTCCTGGATGGGTGAGGGAAGGAGCATGGCCAGTGCACACAAATGACTCAGGGAATGTGGTCACCATGTAGTAACAAGCTTTTCTTGAATAATTGGAAAGCTGAAGTTTTTGGAGGATTTTTATCTTAGCAAACACACATCTCCCAGGGAGTGGAAAAAGCCATTCCCCAAGTATCAGAATGACTCCATCTCTATTTTCTGATGTCAAAACCCTATTCCAAAGCATGGAAGAGCCAGGCCTGCTCCTCTAGAAAGCTGAAACAATCTTTTCTCATGGTTTTTCCCATGTATTTTCACTCGGAATACGCTGGACTCATTTTGTATTGAAACCTGAGCTCCCTCCCCTCCTCCCTGATTCCACCTCCTCTGGCAAACAACAACACAAATCACCCCAGCCTGCAGCAGGCACTCAGCTTGGGAAGCATCAGCTGGGCCAATTAAACTTTGGCAAAGTAATGAAGATCAGGAGGCAGGGTGTGAGCAGCCCGGGTGGGCTGACAGCTTCGAGGAGCAGCTGAGGATGGGCCTTGGCATCAGAAAGGGAAAAAAAAATGAGTTTTCCTCTAACTACCTTAGGGGTCATTAGCTGAGCCTGCTGGTGCCCTCACCTGCTTCTCCTGCTGACCCCCTGACCCCCCAGACATTATGTTACATCCCTGTGCAATGCTGGGTCTGTGGGTGAAATCTGAATTTTCCTTGTCTTGCTCATTCAGTGTCATTTAAGCTGCGCTTAACTTGAGACTGCTCCTACCCCTGTGAGTTACTCCACGCTTGGTCACAGTAAATTTCATATTCTACTTGTCACCTTCTCTGTTGAGATCAGCCTGCAAAATGGTTGTGTCCTCCTGAATGCCCACAATTGCCCTCACTTGATTGTCTCAAAAAAATCCAATGATCTCCCATGTCTGAACCAGTAGTAAAAAAAAACACATTAGAGGGTGCCAGGCCCAAATTTGGTGATTTGCTCCAAAATTTGGAGATTTGATTTCAAACTACCTTTGTATGAGCCAAGATTAAAAATATAATTAAATTATAGTATCACAGGGTGGTTTGGGTTTGAAAGGACTTTAAAGACCCTCTTGTTCCAACCCCTCTGCTATGGCAGGGACACCTTCCACTAGGCCAGGTTGCCCAGAACAGTCATGCCTGCATTTCTTCCTTTCTATATTTATATATTTATTTCTCTAAATCTATATGGATAATGCTGCTATAAACATGCTTCCTGGTTTTCAGAGGAATGGTTTGCTCCTCACAGGATGTTGCAGCCATGGAGGGTGGTTTCAAACATGAATTTTTATCTAGCAATGACACATAATTTTGGCCACAACTGGGCTGGCATCAGGTGTTATGGTTTCTGTTTATGGGTCCCAAATGAGGTCAGAGGTTTTTCTTCAATCCCTATAAATCCAGGCTGAGGGATCAGCTGCATCCCAAAGACAGACCCTGCTGCTCCCAGCTGGTTTGATGGGAAGTTCTCAGGCCACTGCCTCGCTTTAAATCAACCTGACTTTACCAAGGCTTGGGCTAAGTGTGGGACATTTTGGTGCCATCCTCTCAGGCACCTGCAAGGTGTCTGCACATGGTGGTAGCACATATTCAGGGTGGAAAACACTATTTCCTGGAATGATCTCTAAATAAAAGTAGTTTTCTCTTGTGTACCTACCTCTAAATGACCAGTGCTGGTAATTTGGCACAGTATAACCTGAATTACTTTCACAAACCAGAAGTATTCAGGGAAGAGCAGTGAGAGGATCAGGGAGCAGGTGTGTAATTCCACTAGGCAATGACAGGTAGGAGCACATCCTACAGCAGATCCTAAAACCACTAGATGCCTGAAGTCTGTAAAAACCAGAGAAGGAGAGAAATAATATTGGGTAGTAAACTGGGTTATGACTGGGGAGAGTAACACTTCAGGTTAAATATCAGAGGCATCAATTCCTGGTGGCCAGGGAAAGAAAAATGAACACTCCAGCACCTGGAATATTTAAATGTGTCCTAAACAGGACAGTCCCACCATGCTGCTGTGATTCTGCCCCTGGCTGGACACCCAGCCCTGAACTAATTCCCAATCCAATTTTGGAAAGCCAGCTCACTTCTCTAAGTCTCTTGTTCCCTTCCCACATTTTCTTGACTATTTGAATTTTAAACTTGACAGGGCAGAGATTAAACTTTGAATTTAAACCCCTCAAACTCTGTTGTGCCTTGCATTGTGGCAATCACATTCTCTGAACAGAGAGAGACCAAATTCCCTCTCTCAGTTTTTTTCCTGGAGAAGCACAGAGGGAAAGCAATTTTAACCTCTGTTTACTGGTGTTTTACACATGTGGAATGTGTTGGGAAGATTGTTTACCTGAAGGAATTTAGTAATTAGATTCTGGTGGAGATTGTTTATGTTAATTAGCCTATCAGGTCCAAGCTGTGTGGACTGTGGGTCTGCAGGCAGTCATGAGTTTTCAGTATTAGTAAGTATGATATAGTATAGTACAGTATATGATATAGTATAGTACAGTACAGCATCTCTCTTTAATATAGTTATAATATAATATAGTATAGTATTAACAAAGTGAGTCTCCAACATTCAGAAACCTTAGAGTCACATACCAATCATCACCTTCATCATTTTACTATATTGCATAAGGTGGCCTTTATTCTTGGGCACTGCTGAAATAAAACCTGTGCTCTCCAAGATGCTCTGAGCAGCAGCAGCCTTGCTTTTTGGGCACTGCTGAAACAAAACCTGGGTGTTCCAAGGTGCTCTGAGCGGCAGCCTTCATTTTTGGGCACTGATGAAACAAAACCTGAGTTTTCAAGATGCTCTGAGCAGCAGCAGCCTTGATTTTTGGGCACTGCTGAAACAAAACCTGAGTTTTCCAAGGTGCTCTGAGCAGCAGCCTTGATTTTTTGAGCACTGCTGAAATAAAACCTGTGTTCCAAGGTGCTCTGAGCAGCAGCCTTGATTTTTGGGCACTGCTGAAATAAAACCTGAGTTTTCCAAGATGCTCTGAGCAGCAGCCCTGCCACGAGGAGCCAGTCTGCCTGCAAGGAGGGTTGATTTTATGAATACAACACAAAGTTTGCCCTGGGGATCCCTCTGTCTGTTGTTGCTAATGATCAGTGATTTTCCTGCTCATCCTGCTCATCGAAAGCAACAGGGAGAAGCCGTGAGCAGCCCAAGCTGCATTATGGATGAGCTGGGATTGAGATGGGCTGCCCTGTATCACTGAGATGTCACTGAGATGTCACCCTCGCTGCTGGCCCACCCCTGGAAGTGCCATTGGTCACTAATTGGCTCGGTGGGTGTGGAGCTGGCTGGAATATTGTAGGGATGTGCTCCCTGTGGATGGAGTGACAAAACTGTCAGAACCTAGGACATCCTTCTGGCTGTCCTGGATGGCTCCAGCCCCTGCCAGGGGGCTCAGAGACCCTGCCACAGAGCCCAAGACCCCTGTGCCTTTGATTTTGACCCATGGAGCAAATTACCACCTTTATATGAAGAATTACAAGTCAAGAGAGTTTAAGTGGAATAATAGTTAGTTTGTCACAGGGTGAAAAGTAAATTTTTGGGGTTTTAGAATGGGGGCTCGGGGTCCCAAGATGAGGAATTTGGGCATACCCTGTCCTTCTTTTTTCTTCTTCCTAGCCTCCATCTTCTGGGTGATGGTGGCACTTTTGGATTGGTTTAGAGTAGAAGCTCACTGTCTAACATAGGTGATAGGTATTGGGAAGTTACTGTAAATAATGTACTTGTAGTTTTTAGAATAAAAGACAACACCACCTCTGAGGGTAGGCAGTGAGCCTCTGTCTGACCTGCTGGACAGACCTCAGCAAGCCAAAATGAGAATGTTATAGATAAAAAATAATAAACAACCTTGAAAACCACAGCCAAAGGATCCTGACTCCTTCTTTGACTGCCAGGCTGGGAAAAGAGACTTGTACTTATCTCAGAGTCACTGTGACCAGCAGAAGTCCCAAGACAAAACCATCCTTTGTCCCCTTAAAAAGGAAATAAGCCCAGCTCCTCCATTAGGTGAAAAGATCTCTCATAGGCTTGGGGGATTTCACCTCAAACTTAAGGATGGCCAATTGGACAGGAGCCAAAAAGTCCCATTTGGGCAATTCACTAGAAAAAGAAGAGAACAAAGAAATTAATCGCTTTTGTGAGGTGTTTTACCAGGGGCAGGAGATCCTCTTGCACCTGGATCGGTTTTTCTCTGTAAAGAGTTTTGTTATTTTACCTTTTATTAAAACCTTTTTGTTTCCAACACTGCCACAGAAGCCACCCTGCTGATTTTATGCCTCCAAAAGTAGCTGAGCTATCTTGGGTGTGAAATAGACCTCCAAGAGCTTATGAGACCTAAAAACTCAAAAAAGCTGCTATGTCAGAATACAGAATGTGCCAGCCCTGGGTTCTGCTCTGTGAGCAGAGGGGTGGGGAAGCAGGGCTGGAAGAAAGGCTGGCCAGCATCAGAAGGAGCAAAAGGAGCCTTCAGGCTTGGTTTGGCTGCAGGGAGAGGTGTGTGTGGGAGGGTTTGAAGCTCTGGTATTGATCAGGAGCCCAGAAACAAAGGCTTCCTCCTCTTTAAAGTTCACTTGCAGAAAATAGTAGGACTTGTTCCTTGGGAGTCTGCTTCCCAGGGAAAGGTTGATGCGCTGCACGTTCCTTGCACAGGAGGGTGGGAACAACACTTTGTAGCATGGAGGAGGAAGCACTTGGAAAAAAGGAGAGAGATGTCTCTCTTCAGCCCCTTTCTCCACCTGAATTGAGAGGGAAGGAAGGAGAGGCCTGGGAGGGGAGATTATTTCTCTCTAATCAACTCCATTGACCATCTGCCCCAGAAATGCTCCACAGTGTGAGGGATTCCCTCACAGAGACTCTCTATGGGTAAGGTACTTGGTCAACTTCATTTTGGCCTCTTTGATGGCAAAACTCCCATTCTTCTGCCAGGCTGCTTTAAAATCCTGCATTCTGTGCAAAAGGAAGGCTGCAAATGCAAATCCTGCAGTGGAAAGAGGACACCTGGATGTTCTCTATGTTAAGATACAGGTTATTGTGGGAACAGGTTGTCCAGAGAAGCTGTGGATGCCCCTGGATCCCTGGAAATGTCCAAGGATGGGGCTTGGAGCAAGCTGGGAGAGTGGGAGGTGTCCCTGCCCATGGCAGGGGGTTGGATTGGGATCATCTTTAAGGTCCCTTCTAACCCAAACCATTCCATGATTCTGTGATTGGAAGCTAAGCAAGTGTCGGAGGTCCCTACATTGTGACTGTTGCTGCACAAAGCACAAGCAGGGGATGGTTAGAGTTGGATAGAAGGCAAAAAAAACAGTGAAGAGAGCAGAAACCAAAATCAAGGAGCAGGGAAGGGGCAGAATCTGGCATCAGGCACTGCATCAGGGAAAGGCTCTGTGCAAGCAGAATTCCTGGTCAGGGGCAGACAACAAGGAGCAGAAGGCTTCAGTAAAGAAAGGATATGGACTGGGGTGGTGTTGGGGAAGATGAAACAGGAAAGCCTTATAAATATGATTGCCTGGCAAAAGATTTGGAGAATATGGAAACTATAAGCAAGATTGAAATGAAAGCAAGCTTTGAGATACCTCATTACTGAACAACTGGAAAACAATGGTAGAGCCATTGAAGGTAATCCCCTTTTGATGGAACAACACCCTCTGCTTGCAGGCAAGTCCAAGGTCAGAGCAGACCCTACTGGCTTGGCAGAAGGGATCCAAAGAGGAGATTTTAGGGTTTAAAATGTAACACAGTATGGTAATGTAGTGATTCTTACAGGCTGTATGTAAATGCTGTAGGATTTGTATATTGTACTAGATTGGTTAGTGAGAATCAGAATATTCAACACAGAAGAAGATCTATGGTATTGTAACGGGAACTTCATGTTCTTACCCTTTTTACTCTCTTATGCTTTTTCTCTCTTACCCTCTCATCCTCTCTCCCCCTCTCCTCTCTCAGGCCTGCTCCAGCTGTGCCTGGCAGCTCCAGCAGGGCCCTGCACCCAGGCCCTTTGCAATAAACCCCAAATCCCAGCAGGGCCCTGCACCCAGGCCCTTTGCAATAAACCCCAAATCCCAGCAGGGCCCTGCACCCAGGCCCTTTGCAATAAACCCCAAATCCCAGCAGGCCCCTGCACCCAGGCCCTTTGCAATAAACCCCAAGTTCCACCACCTGGCTTCAGAGATCTCTCATCTCAGTCTGTCCCGACCATCCTACCCCTCGACACTTCTACAGGGTGGGTTCAGAGCAGGGATTCAAAGCACAGCACAGCCTTTCAAAGCTGCACATCACAGAGGTTCTTCCCCACCAGCACCTGCTTGGTGTCTGGCTGCTGGGTGTAGCCCTGGTGGGTCTGCCCTGGGTTGGGTGGGCAAACAGCAGCCCTGTGCCTGCACAAGGACTGGTCCCCAGATTGCTGTGTGGGCTCTGATGAAGCCATATCGTCTCACAGTCTGGATTCCACCTCCCAGTGGGGTTTGAGAGTGTGTTTTTCACAGCTGATTTGTTACAGCACTGTGGCCATTTCAATTGTAGGAGTTGTTGATAATTTTTCATAATTCATCGTGCCTCTGCTGGGCCTCTCTCCAAGAGCTCTGTGTGGTTTAAGAGGGGATTTTTCTCCATAACAACCCCTTGTCCCCTTCTTCCACCGATCCTGGGGTTTCCCCTCGATGGATTTAATAAAAATGCTCTCCATGCTTTTCATCAGCTGAGAAAAATGAGCCCTCCTGCCTGGCTGCAGCTTTACAAACTTTCCAGCTGATTTGGTGACGCTGCGGCCGATCCTGCTGCAGCTCCTCGTGCTGTGGGGAGCTCAGCTTTGAATTCTCTGCATGCTGAGAGCAAACAGGGGCTGGAGAGGGGGTTCCTGGGCACACCCTGGTAACTGCAGCAAGGATTTTATTAACTGCAGCAAGGATTTATATTACAGGGGGTTCCTGTGCAGATCCTGGTAAGTGCAGCAAGGATTTTATTTAAATAAAATGCAGGCAAAGCTGGCTGGAGCAGATGGAGTCCCCCTGGCCTGAGCTGAAGCTGCTCCAATGAGCACTGCATGCCCTACACTGATGACTTCTGATGGATTCTCCCTCCAGCTCAAATAACAGCCCATAATTCTGTGTCTGAGCTCCAGCTCAGGGTGAGCTGTGGGTTTGCTGGGTTCTTTCCCCCATAAATGGATCACATTCCAGAATTTAGCCAGCTCTCCTAACAGCTGTCTTTTCTGATTTGGCAGTTTTTAGAAGGGGGTTTGGTGGTGTGGATCTTGTGCCTTGAGAGGCTGACCTGGAACAGAGGATGGACAGAATTACAGGAATAAAGTGGGGATTTATTAAAGGCCTTTAAAGAATACGTCTTGGGTACAAGAGCCTGGCTGTGGCTACACCCAAGATGGACCCAAGATGGACAACAGGTCACAAGTTTTCACTCTTTCATAAGTTTTGGTCCATTTCCATTTTGGAGTTCCTTGTCCAATTCCAGCTCCAGGTTATCAAATCCCATCTTCTCAGATTGCTCACCTCAATTTGCTGCTGTTTGCACTTTGTGGGCTTGAAGCTGCCCAAAAACCAAGCTGTCCCTGGGCTGGAAAAGGATTGTTCTGTGTGACTGAGCTGTGAGGAGAACTTGCTGACACTTTATATGGAGTTCAGAGTCACACACTAATGCAGAATCTGCAAAATATGAAAGCTAAAACTCAAGGCTTCAGCTCCACTACCTGAAGCTTAATTGATGATTCTGCCCCAGAAATAATGCTGGAGAAGGCAGTTCCCTCATGGATCTTCTCCATTGTCTTGGGAAGGTGCTCCTCAGGTGGACAGAGCTGTTGACCTGCAGCAGATCAGGGCTTTTGGGAGAGGTGGCTGCCAGGAGAGGGGATGGTGCTGTGCCCACCTTGCCCCTCTACACTCCCACAACATTTCAGTGTCTGTCAGTGCCGTGTAACCCAACCAAACTGATTTTGCTACAGCTCAAACCAGCAAGTCTGGGAGTCCTTGCACAGGGGATCAGTATGAGAGGAAGGATTCAGGGTGGATTTGGGGAACTTTCACTCCCTGAGAACAGCGTGGGAGTCTAGGGGTTGCCAGAGGAGGAACACGAAGCATCCAGGGATCAGCAGGTTGCACCAGGACAGGGGATGCAGGTGGAGCAATGACTTGGAGCCAAAGTTTAGTGGAGATCCAAAGCCATTTCCAACAAAAACTGGTTTTGCTGCAGCTGAAACCAGCAAGTCTGGTGATCCTTGCACTGGGATCAGCACGAGGGGAAGGATTCGGGGAACTTCCATCCCTTGAGAGCAGCGTGGAAATCTGGGGGTTGCCAGGGGAGGAACATGAAGCATCCAGGGATCAGCAGGTTACACCAGGACAGGGGATGGTGGTGGAGAAACTCCTGCCAGAACCTGGTGAGATCCAAAGCCATTTCCAACCCAAACTGGTTTTGCTGCAGCGGAAACCAGCAAGTCTGATGGTCCTTGCACTAAGATCAGCACGAGGGGAAGGGGACTTCCACCCCCTGAGGGCAGCATGGAAATCTGGGGGTTGCCAGAGGAGGAACACAAAGCATCCAGGGATCAGCAGGTTACGCCAGGACAGGGGATGCTGGTGGAGCAATGACTTGGAGCCAGAACTTGGTGGAGATCCAAAGCCATTTCCAACCCAAACTGGTTTTGCTGCAGCTCAAATCAGCAATTCTGGTGGTCCTTGCACTGGGATCAGCACAAGGGGAAGGATTCAGGGCACTTTTGGGGAACTTTCACCCCCTGAGAGCAGCATGGAAGTCTGGCTGTTGCCAGAGGAGGAACACAAAGCATCCAGGGATCAGCACAGAGGATGCTGGTGGAACAACGACTTAGAACCAGAGCTTGGTGGAGATCCAAAGCCATTTGCTCCCTGCAGGTCCCCAGTCCCCTGCTGTGACACGGGGACACTCAGGTGACCCTGGAACCCTCTCAGCCTGAGCTGAGCCCAGGTAACAATCTGATCCAAGGGAGCCAAGATGTGCCTGCCTTGCCCAGCCTTGGAGCCTCTGGCAGGCTGCCTGCTCCACATGGAGATGGAGCAGAGTTAACTCCATCACTGCCACCAAGGAGGTGCACAAACAGGGGCTGGAAGTGCCCGTGATCCTCCTGTCTCATTCTGGTTCTTCCTGAATGGGAAGTGCCTGATGCCAGCTTCTGCCCCTTCCCTGCTCCTTGATTTTGGTTCATGCCTTCTTCACTGTTTTTTGCCTTCCATCCACCTCTAACCATCCCCTGCTTGTGCACTGTGCAACAACAGTCACAATGTGGGGACCTCCAACACGGGCTTAGAGTCCAATCACAGAACCATGGAAGGTTTGGTCTGAAGGGCTGAGAAGGATTTTAGGGGTGTTAAATAAGGTCTGGCCTGGCTGTCCCCTGTCCTTGGGGCTCAGTGGTCCCCACAACCACGTGGTTCTCTCCAGACCCACCAAGGCAAAGAACAGCAGAAACTTTGCACCTCCTGGGTTACAGGAACAGAGGTATTTCCTACTTTGTTCTATCTTCCAAGGTGACTCCAATCCTTCCCCATCCATAATTTCTTCCCTAAATTCATTCTGCAATGCAAAGAAAATGTACTATTTATCTGAATTTCAGGCTGTGTCTGATTCTTTTCCCCTGAATTTGTGGTCTCTCCTGCCTGTCCTGTGTTGCAGGTTTTCTCTTTGTACCTCCCTTCTCACTCTCTCCATGTTATGTGTCCCACCTATGACTGCTGGATTAAGACAAAGGGTTTTCCCTAGATATAATGGGGAATTTTCAGCCCTGAAAATACTGGAGCAGGCCTGAAGAGAAGTATTTGTGTACATACATACATATATATTAAATATACTTTTGAATATTTAATATTTTTATTTTTAATGTGCTTTAATTTTTTATGTATATTTTTTTAATATATCCATTTGGTCTCTCCTGCTCTTTGGGGCTAAGAACCAATGTAAGAAATCTGGCTTGTGGTTTCTGGCCATATGAAGCTTTTGGCAGAAGCTTGTAAGATTTTATCTTTCCCTTTCAAGGCCATGCAGACAATGTCTTTTGTACATACTTTAGCTCTTCCCTGGTCAAAAGTGAATGTAGAAATCCTAATGCAAAAGTTAAGCCAAAAGTGGATCTTCTTTGATGGCTCATCCCTGACAAATCAAAGGGAAGTGTGCCTGGCACTCCCATTCTGTGCAAATTTCCCCTCGTTTTTCTGTCTGTTTCTAAGAAATAGTTTTTCTAAGGAAGTGTTTTATTATGAAAAAACCACTTGAGACTGGTGGCAACCCCTCCTGTGGTCTGGCTGAGCCCTTTCCAGAGGGCAGCACTATTTCCATGTGTGTATCCACCCCAATTTGCAGCCACCCTACAGTCCAGGATCAAACCTCCTTTTTGGCAGGAGCTTCTTACTCCTCCGAGTGACAAATTTGCCTTTTATCTTGTCTGTGCTTTCAAGAACTGAGACTAATGGTGATCTCAGGCTTATAAATCTCTGTCCATACTGCAAAGCACTAAGATTTGCTGTAGGACACGCTGGTTTATCCATCCAGAGGCAGAGTGTGTAGGAAATGAGGAAATGTCCCTTTAAAGCTGCAATGGGAATTTGGGCATTAGAAGACATCATGATTTCTTGGGTAGGCGTCTGTCCAGCCCAGTATCCACAGTTTTGTCATCCCCTTTAGGGATCATAGAATCATGGAATCATTTAGTTTGGGAAAACCCTCAAAGATCATCAAATCCAGCCATTCCCCAGCACTGCCAAGGTCACCACTGACCATGTCCCCAAGTGCCACATCCACATGGATTTCAATCCCTCCAGGGATGGTGATTCTACTACCTGGGCAGCTGTGCCAGGGCTGGACAACCCTTTTGGGGAAGAAATTTTTCCCCAGTATCCAGTAAAAACCTCCCTTGGTGTAACCTGAGGCTGTTTCATCCTGTCCCTGTTCCCCGGAGCACAGCCCGACCCCCCCGGTTGTCCCCTCCTGTCAGGGACTTGTGCAGAGCCACAAGGGCCCCCTGAGCCTCCTTTGCTCCAGGCTCAGCCCCTTCCCAGCTCCCTCAGCCCTCCTGGTTCTCCAGACCCTTCCCAGCTCCCTCAGCCCCTCCTGGTTCTCCAGACCCTTCCCAGCTCCCTCAGCCCCTCCTGGTTCTCCAGGCCCTTCCCAGCTCCCTCAGCCTCTCCAGACCCTTCCCAGCTCCATTCCCCGAACACTCTCCAGCCCCTCAATGTCTGTCACAACCCCAGCACTGGACACAGGGCTGTCCAGCTGAAGGATGGCCACAGCAAATGGGTGACATCACCTGGATTCTGTTCCCAGGCTGGCAGGGTGTAGGAACCCAGGACATTCCTCTGGCTGCCCTGGGTGACTCCAGACCCTGGCAGGGGGCTCAGAGACCTTGGCATGGAGTCACAAACACCTGTGCCTTTGATTTTAGCCCATGGAAACAATTAACAACTTTGTGTGAGGAGTTACAAACCTCAAGAGTTTGAGTAGAGTGACAGTGAATTTGTCACAGGGTGAAAAAGTAGAATTTTGGGGATTTAGAATGGGTGTTCAAGAGGCAAGATGGAGGAACCTGGGTGTGTCCTGTCCTTCTTCTCCTTCTTCTTGGCCTTCATCTTCTGCTGGGATGGTGACACTTCTGGATTGGTTTAGAGCAGAGACAGACTGTCTAACATAGATGATAGGTATTGGAAAATTATTGTAAATAAAGTACACGTAGTTCTTTGTATAAAAATCCAACACCACTCCAAGGGCAGGGACTGTGCCACAACCCAACCTGCTGGACAGATCTCAGCAGGTCAGAGAAAGAATGTCATAGATAAGAGAAAATAAACAACCTTGAAAAGCAGAACTGAGGAATCTCAACTTCTTCTTTGGTCGTGGGGCTGGGGAAAAAGACATTTAATACCTCAGGGGTCATCTCAACCACAGAAACCCAAGAGCCAGGACTTGAGTGTCAGCAGGACTCAGCACCTCTGGCTTCACCTGAGCCAGGTGGGTATGGGCCAGCTCCAGCAGCTGGTGGCTTCTGGGGGGGCATTGCTGTGCTGGGCTGGTGTGACCCAGCAGTCATGGAGTCATTGTGCCTATCCCATGGGGAGGGGGCAGTGGATCCCAGTCGGGTCTGTCTGCCTCCATCCCTGCCCTTGGAAGCTGAGCACTCCCCGTGGAAGGACAAAACAAAGAAAACAGAGGGGGAAGCTTCTTATAATGGAAGCTGTGCTCCCCTCCCCTTATTTCCAGTAAGTGAGCAGGAAGGCCAGCCCCGGCCACCAGAGAGTATTTAGGAGTAATTGAATCACTGGATTAGCTAATGCAGCATCCATTAGGAGTCCATGCCATCCCCAGAGGACTCGGCAGACATAAAGGAGCTGCAGGAAGCCGTGAGCACTCCATGCATGTACATAAACCTCCTGCTTCCAGACTATAACTTTCTTCCTGGCTGACAACACCAAGGTGCTGCTGGCCCTCCTCCATCCCCCTCGGCACCAGGTCTGAGCTTGTCCAGATGGCCCTGGAAGGTAGAGAGAAGCCCAGGCAGTCACTCAGTGCTGCTACAGCTGATGTGGGGGTAGGGGGAATGGCAGCAGGGCTCCCAACTTGGCTCCTCTGGGCGTGGAGAGGAGCAGTTGGGAGTGCTCAGGCGGATCTGGGCTGGGGAAGGTTCTGCAGCTCCAGACTTGGCCCCGGGCACGGCGCGCCTGGCAGATGGCAGGGAGGGGTGGGTGAGCAGTGTGAGGCAAGATTTCAACACAGAAGGCCAAAACACTGCTCACCCAGCCAGGGGAAATGTGCCTTGCCCGGGATGCACTGGCAGCCGTGCCCACACCGTGGCCAGAGCTGGTGCAAGCCCACGGTGAAATAAACACGGGCAGGAGACTTTTCTCCTTTTTAGTGCCTTTATTAAAAGTGATCAGCTCAGGTGGGTGTTGGGGAAGATGACACAGAAAAGCCTTGTAAATATGATTGTCTGGCAAAAGATTTTGAGAATATGGAAACTATAAGCAAGATTGAAATGAAAGCAAGCTTTGAGATCCCTCAGTTACTGAACAACTGGAAAACAATGGTAGGGCCATTGAAGGTAATCCCCTTTTGATGGAACAACATCCTCTGCTTGCAGACAGCTCCAAGGGTCAGAGCCGACCCCACTAGCTTGGCAGAGGGGGCCCAAAGAGGAGTTTTTATGGTTTAAAATGTAACACAGTATGGTAATGTAGTGATTCTTATAGGCTGTATGTAAACGCTCTAGGATATGTATATTGTACTAGATTGGCTAGTGAGAATTAGAATATTCAGCACAGAAGAAGATTTATGGTATTGTAACGGGAACCTTGTCCTCTTACCCTTTTTACTCCTCTTACCCCTTTTACTCTCTTACCTTCTTATCCTCTCTCCCCCTCTCTTCTCTTGGGCCTGCTGTGAGCTGTGGCTGGCAGCTCCAAGCAGGGCCCTGCACCCAGGCCCTTCGCAATAAACCCCAAGTTCCACGACCTGGTTTCAGAGATCTCTTGTCTCAGTCTGCCTGTCTGTCCTGACCCCTGACACTCCTACAGGTGGGAAGAGCCGAGGGGTCAGTGCTCACACCGCCACTGCTCCCAGGAGTGACTCAGAGGAGAAGGCAGAGTGCAGCTTTGTCTGCTGGTCTGTGGGCAGAGCTGGGGGTTCTGTCCTCACAAGAGCATTGGTGAACACTTACTTTATTGTTTAACATTCGAGGTCCTCTGCCGGCCGACATCTTTAGATGAGGGGTAAAAAGGGTCTTAGCAGATACTAGATTCTGTTCCTCATGTCTAATCATCACTTTGATTCGTCAATTTTGTCTTGGCTCGTTGTTTTAGGGGTTTTTGGCTAGGTTTGGTGAGGGGTCTCTCCTGTTGCATGCTGGATCCAATATCGTTTGCATGTCGACACGATGTCCCCTCCTCTTCACTGTGTTGTGCCATTCTCCCGGAAGCAGCAGGGTGTCACTGACAAAAGGGGCAATTCTTTACCATCAACGACAGGTAGTAAAAAAAACCCGACCAGTGATTACAATAACAAACAGAACTCCACCCTGGCAGCAACTGGCCCAATCTGTGAACTCTGGAACCTTTTTAAAAAATGGACATCTTTTCTACTTAAAACAATTCCAGCACAAAAGGCTAACACTGCTCACTCAGCCAGGGGAAATGTGCCTTGCCCTGGATGCACTCGCAGCCATCCTCGCACCGTGGCTGGAGCTGGTGCGAGCCCACGGTGTTTATGGGCACCCTGGGCTGGGGATTTTCTGTGTGTGTTTGGAGCTGCTTCTCCTCCTTAAAGATTTTTGGAAAATTACTCTATAAACACCAGAGGTTTATGTCCAAAAAGGAGACAAAGGAGTCCTTTTACTTTATTGGAATAAAGGGAGAGGCCATGGGGCATTCCCCTGGGATCTGTCACATTTTTGGAGGATGCAGCTTCCTTTTTATCCCGATTTCCCAGCTGCATTTCCCTCTCTTTCCCCATTCATGAGGTACTTGAGAGGTACAGATTCCTCGATATCGTTGATACCAAAGATTTCCCTCTAATGTACAACCCTCCCTTTTGAATTTTTAATTCTTACGGAATTTACACGTTTTACTTCCCCATTGTTTCTTTCATCTTTCAACGTCTAATTTCATTTATCAGCAAACGCAAAGTTTATTTGCAAAAGCAAGTATCTTTTTCCATTCATCAATCAGTGGAATCCTTCCCATTATTTCTTTTATCTCACAATGCTGGTTTTATCCACCAGCAGACCCACAGCTTGTTTCTAAAGACAAATCCACTATTCCTCTCAAGGAGCAGCAACACCCTCCAGATGCTGCAAAGTTAAAATGTGTGTGCTTTGAATTCTGGAGGAGGGAAAAGGAGGAGCTGGCCTGGGTGATGGAGCAGGGATTGGAGTGCTGCAGGTGGGCCTGAAGCTTCACCTCCTTCCAGCTGGGTCCACTGGGTTCAGGATGCATAAAATTGCTTTAAACAGTATGGATTTCATGCCAAGCTTTCCAAAGAGAGAAGCACAAGTCCCGCTACGTGAGAGGCTTAAATCTCAGCAAAAACAACACATGGGGCTGCTAATCCTAAATCACTTACACAAGCTGCTCCATCCTTTCTCCCACTTTGAAGTGTCCTTATTTAACAGGCAAAATAACTGGAAGTTTGCATGATGGAGCCTTTCCCAAACTGGGTGAGCTGTTTCCCTGTCTGTCTCTCCCATGGTGACCAGTTCACACATTTTTGTGGGGAAGGGGAGGCCCTGTGGCAACCTAAATATAGATGCACAAAAGGAAACAAATGCTACCCCCTGTAAATTTTGCCATCAGCAGCTGGAGCGGGACACACCATTGCTTAGCAGGAGATTAGTTTTGCAGGCTCCGTGTGTCTAAAGGGAGAATCATCTATTGTTTGCCATTTAAGATTTATGGCATCTCCGTTCAGACTGAATAATTTATCCTGAATGAGCCCTGAAACCCTTTGGCAGTTACAGGGAGGGAAAAAAACACACCCCAGGAAAAAAAAAAAAGTTTCACCCTAATAGGAAAAAACCAGCAGGCATTTGGAGAGGGGGAAGGGGTGGTGAAGGGTTGGTTGCTCTGCTGGAGACCTCGGTGGTTCTGTATCCTTTGTCATTACTTTATAATGATGAACTCGTCGTTAGGAGCCATTCATTCCCCCTTAGCCTGTGTGATCTGAGCCTGGTTTGATGGGATCCAATTTAGCATTTCACTCTGGGCTCCATTCCATGGCCATTTGGGTTTGGAAGTGAAAGGCAGTTTGATGGTGCCTTGATGGTGTTTTAAACTGCTGTAAAAAACGCTGGCGAGGCACTTCAGTGAGGATCATCACCCCGGGCCTGCTCTTTGAGGCAGCTGCTTTTCTTTGTCCTAAAACTTGGGCTGAAATTGGGTAGGGGAGCCTCGTGCCCTGTTCTGGATTGTTTATGGGGTGAGAAGGAAAAGGGGGACCCTGTGCCAGCTCCTTGGGCTCACCCAGGTGAAGGAAACTTGAAAATTGCAGGAGACTTCTCCACTGTGGTGTTTGTGAGTTCCTCAGGATGAGGTGAGAGATGAGAATTTGACTCCATGTTCTCAGAAGGCAGATATATTATATTATATTATATTATATTATATTATATTATATTATATTATATTATATTATATTATGATATCATATCATATTATTATCATATCATATATAATATTATAATCATATTATATTATATAATCATATTATGCTATACTAAAACTGTACTAAAGAATGAGAAAGGATACAGACAGAAGGTTTAGCAAGAATGAATAATAAAAACTTGTGACTGACTCCTCAGAGTCTGACACAGCTGATGGTGATTGGTCATTAATTAAAAACAATTCCCATGTTTGGATAAACAATCTCCAGACCACATTCCAGAGCAGCAAACACAGAAGAAGCTGAGGCTTCTCATCTTCCCAGGAGAAGAAATCCTGACCAAGGGATTTTTCAGGAAATATCACAGTGACACTCCAGCACTGAGATGTGCACCCAGGCACAGCTTCCAGTTCCATCCCAGACTAAGAGAAGAGAATTCATCTGGATTCTCCTGGTTCTGGGGATGGAATATCAAGAGCTGCCTGGGTTGTATCCCATATCTTGGTGACTCCTGAGCTCCAGCTGTTCCCACAGCCAAACCACTGGGGCTGGGAATATGAATTTGAACAGAGCAAGGCTTGCCCCAAAATTCATCATCAAGCTGTTTTAGGGTTTTTTCACCTTTTTTCCTCTCAAATATCTTACTTTAACTCTGGTTTTGGATTTCCTGGTTCTGGAGTCTAACGCAACAAACCACTTCTGTTTCCATTTTCCATCCAAGTGGAATTGAGGATGTGAAATGTTCTCCTGTAAACTCAGAGTTGGCCATTTAAGAGAAGCTTTTCTCTAGATAAGCCCTTGAGCCTCCTCTGGGTTACTCAGTTCAGTGTCCAGAGGTGACTGAGCTCTCTAAAAATTAGTTTCAGCCCAAGGCTCTCCCTCAAACTGAATAATTTTTCCTTCTTCCAGGGACGCCACATTTCATTAAGCTGTTGCCATCAGTCTCCTCTAGATTTTTCAGGCTGGTGTGAATCAGGAATAAGTCAGGGTAAAGCTCTTTTTTCTTTACTTTCTTCCACCCAAACATGTTATTTTCAGAGCTATTCTCTGTGGATTTAGTGGCTCTTTGATGTTTGGGACTCAAAATACTCATGGAGGTTCTTTGCTATTTTTCCTCACCGTGTCCTACAAGTCCCTTTGGCCTGACCACGATTACTAAGGGAACACCAGAGGATTTCCCCTCCAGGTCACTGCCTCAAAGTCAATCCAGCCAAAGGATATTTCTGCTGTCCAGGTCACAGGGTCACTTGTCCAAGGGAAATTGGATGACTTTTCAGCCTTTTGAGCAGACATGAGCAGCAGTGACAGAGCAAACCCAGAAATGGCATCACTGAAACCATCCAGCATCTCTTCTGTCATCCCAAAGCAGAATGCCAAGCTCCCTCCCAAGGAATTAACTTTAATGGAAGTGTGAAAGACAGTTGGAAACTCCCTTTTTATTTTTATTCCACGGGATTCCATTGCAGTTCCAGCTGGATGAAGACATTTCTATCTTTACATTCTTACAAGTTTTCAGTTCAGTGAAAATGTTAACTTGGGAAGACAAAGGCTGGGAAATAAGAAAAATTGTTTCCAATGGATCATTCTCTGCTGCCTAAAGAGAATTGCTGCATTTTTTTTTTCTGGATAAATTTCTTGATAAGCATCTTCCTCTAGGATCTTAGAGGAAAAAGGGTGGTGGAACCTTGTTAGAGATTTTGTGTCCCTGCTTATGGCAGGGGCTTGGAACTACAGGAACTTTATGGTCACTTCCAACCCAAATCATTCTGTGATTTCTTTTTTTCTTGGTTTCTTCCTAGTTTTTTTCTTTTTCTTTTTTTCTTGGTTTTTTCTTTTTTTTTCTTTTTTTTGTTGTTGTTTCTTTCTTTTCTCTTTCTTTCTTCTCCGTACTTTTTTCCCCTTTTTCTTTTGTTTCTTTTCTCCTTTTTCCTTTTTTACTTGTTTATTTGTTTGTTTTCCAGAACCAGTATCAGCAATGGTAATCAAGCAAACAAATCCAACAATTTTCTATAGAACAAGTTCCCTGACCAAGAGGATGTTTTATTCCAGGCAGGAATTTTCCCACTGTGGGAGAATGAGGCTAAAGGCAGGTGAGAAATTCTCCCACCTAAATATTTCAGGTTTGAGCCATTGAGCTGCTGGGTTTGGTGTTGAAAATGCTGCTGGGAAAACAGTGTTGGGGAAAAAATACTGCCTTGAGAAATAATTTGTGATGGGAAAATTACGTTTATTCCTAAAAGCAGGGCTGAAAAAGGAATCCTCCCAGAGGGTCGTGGGGCACTGCCCAGGCTCCCCAGGGAATGGGCACAGCCCCAAGGCTGCCAGAGCTCCAGGAGTGTTTGAACAATGTCCTCAGGGGTGCAGGGCCAGGACATGGACTGGGTGATCCTGGTGGATCCCTTCCAGTTCAGGACATTCCATGATTCTGTGAACTGTGAATATCATTTTAATTGTACACTGTGGATGAGCTCATGGCCAAGAACTGCCAGCATCCAGCCATCCCCTGCCTTCAAAACAATACATTATCTTTATTATTTTTGTTCCTAAACATCATCTGATTTATTCCCTTTATAAATATTTTGGGATGTAGAGCACCACGAACCACAGAGTTCCACCAGAGCTGAAAGCAGCTGGGTCAGGAGCAATGCAAACACAAACCTGGGGGAAGGCACAGCCTCCAGCTGGGGATAACAAAGCCTTGTTGGGATGGACAGAATGATCTCTTGGAGGCCAAATTGACTCAAAATGGAGCTATTTTGGCTCGAGTTGTAATTATTTATTCTCTGTTTACCCCACTGTAATTTCTTTGCATCTCAGCTTTGCAACTGCAGGGTTCTCAGGTAATTTTTATCTTGGGGAAACTGAGGGCACTTTGAAGGGTTGTGTAAAGTGGTGTTTGTGGACTGGTTGTCACCAATGGAAACTGATGTTACAGAGAGAAACCAAACCCTGCAGATGATTTGGAATTTTACCTAAGTGTTAGCTCAACTTTCCCCTCATCCAATGCTGTCTCCCAGTTTCTTCAGGCTCTGAATCTCTGGGAACATCAGCACAGGTGTGAGCCAAAGCTTGGACTTTACCAGGGAGATTTTGTCTGGCAAAACACTCCTGGTCCAGCCCAGGCGTAGAAATGGATGGGCAAAAATGGGGAAGAAAAGATTCTTTTTGTTTGCCCGGCAGGGAATTTCTGTTTAATCAGCAGTTGTTTGCAAAACCAAACACTGGCTGCCATGAGCCAAGGTCCAGGAACATCAATATCTGGGCTCTCTTCCAGGGCTGTGGCTGAGCTCCAAATGGTTGGTGAGTGAGGAGGAGGAGGGAAAGTGGCTCCCAGCACTCTGCAGTTGGCAGGACTGGTGTTTGCTGCAGTGCAGGGACAGGGACAGGGACAGGGACAGTGCTCATCTTGCTTGAGTGAATCCAGAGGGGCAGCAAGGCTGGAGAGGGGCTGGGAACACAAACCCTGAGAGGAGCCCTGAGGGAGCTGGGGGTGCTCAGCCTGCAGCAAAGGAGGCTCAGGGCTGCCCCCATCCCTCTCTGCAGCCCCTGAAAGGTGCCTGTGCTCAGCTGCCCTTGGGCTCTTGCTCCAGCAGCACTGACACACCCAGAGCACACAGCCTCGAGCTGGGCACAGGGAAATTCAGGTTGGAGAGCAGGAAAAAGCTTTTCCAGCAAGGGGGAGAAAGTTCTGCAATGGCTGCCCGGGGAGGTGGTGCAGTCACCATCCCTGGGGGTGTTTAACCAGCCTGGATGTGGCACTGGGTGCCAGGGGCTGGGCTGGGCTCCATGGCCTTGAAGGTCTCTCCCAACCCAGGGATTCTGTGATTCTGTGCAATGCTTTTCCTGGCACCATGGCAGGTCCCACAGGCACTCACAGGCCCAGAGAGCTCAGCTGGTGCTGCCAAACCACAAAGCTTCCATAGGATGGAGTATTTGGTTCCCACAGATGTCCACAGCAAATATGGAAAAAAACCAGATTTCTAAACAAATCTGGAATCTCCTCCACCTCTGTTTGCAAGTTTATTTCCTGTTTGATGGGGAAGATTCAGTTTTAGCACACAGCACCTCAGACTGGGTGCCAAGGGTTGGCTGAGGGTTTGGGGCTGGGCTGGACTCCATGGGCTTGAAGGTCTCTTCCAACACAGTAATTCTGTGAATTCTACAAATCTTCTCTGGCCCCAGCTGAGGATTGGCACAGCTGCCCAGGGCAGGAGTGGAGTCACATCCCTGGCATTTCACAGCCCTGTGGATGTGGCACTTGGGGACATGGTCTGTGGTGGCCTTGGCAGTGCTGGCAATGGATGGACCTGATGATCCTGAAGATTTTCCAAGCTGAGATTCCATGGTTCTGTGGTTGGGGATGGTTCTGTGGTTGGGGTTGCTTTGTGGAGCACTGCAGTTGTTCTTGTTGATGGAGTTCCTACACTGACCACCCAAAACCAAGCACAGACCTCCCCTCCCAAGGAGAGGATGGAGCTCTCAGAGAGTTCTGACTGTGAAAAGCCAGGAATGGTTTCTCATGGATGCAGAATTCCTGATAAAATGGGGGGTCCTGCAGGTTCTTTGGGAAATCAGATCTCCTCACTTGGCTGCTTGGTCAGGAGCTTGGGGGCTTTTCCTATTGGAAGTTGTTGGATTTGTTTGCTTAAATTCTGTTGCTGATACTGTTTTTTGGAAAATGAACAAGTAAAGAAGTAAAGAAAGGAAAAAAGAGAAAAGAAACAAAATTAAAAAAAAAGAGAAAAGTAAAAAGGAAAGAGAAGAAAGAAAAAGAGAAGAAAAAACCCAACAACAACAACAAAAAAGAAAAAAAAAGAAAAAAAGAAAAAAAGAAGAAAAAAACCAAGGAAAAACACAAGAGAAAAAAGAAAAGGAAAAAGACTAGGAAGGAAAAAAAAAAAAAAAAAAAGAAAAATAAATGAGAACAAAAAAAGATAAAATGGAAAAGAAGAAAAAAGATTTAAAATATTTTTAAAAGACCAAAAGAGAAAAGAAAATAGGAAGAAAGAAACAAGAAAAAGAACAGAAAGTAAAAGGGAAGAAGAAAAAAGAATAAAAAGGTAAAAAAAAAAGAAAAAAGGAAAAGAAAGAAGAAGAGAAAAGAAAAAAGAAGTGGAAAAAATAAAAAAAGCTAAAGAAGATGAAAAAAGAAAAAGAGAAAAAATTTAAAAAGAAAAAGAGAAAAAAGATGAAAAAGAAAAAAGGAAAGAAGGAAAATATGGAAAGAAAAAAAAAAGAATAAAGAAGAATAAGCAAGAAAAGAGAAGGGGGTTCTCTGAATGGGCACATTTTTCGTTATAAATATATTTTTTTTTAAAAAATAAATCTCCATTTTCCCTACAAACTGATAAAATGCCGTTTCCAAGTGTCCATATTTTTAACAAATCCTGTCCATGTGACAGAGTGACACAAACCCAGTGCTCTGCAGCTGCCCCAGGATTTGGGCTCCCATCCCTCACCAGCCCCTGCTCACCATCCTCTGCCTTCCCTTTAACCCAGCTCTGAGGGGCTGCAGCCTCCTGAGGCATCATTTGGGCATTCAGGCTTTGCCTTTGCCAAATGTGAGCTCTAAAAATCCCTTCCCAGCTGAGTTGGCCAAACTGCAGCACTTAGGACCCGAGTGAGAGTTACCACCAGCAGCATGAAAATTCAGCATCCACCAGGTGTTTGTTTTATTTCTCTTTTTTTTAACCCACTGAAAATGTGATATGTCTTCAGCAGTTGATGCTTTAAGTGTCTGTGGCTTTTCAGATATTTTTTACCTTTTTTTTTTCTTTTTGCTGTTGTTTGTAACATCTCTGAAAGCCTTGAAAAATGTCAAATTTCCATCAGTTTGCAGAGGATGAGGTTTGATATCCAAATTCAGACTCAGATGCCATGGTGGCTAAATCCCAGAAGTTCTAAAAAAAAGAATGTAAGAGTCATAAGCTGACAAATGCATTTTAAATCTTAAGGTATCTTTTCCATATTAAAAAATAAGCAACCCAAAATCATGAGAGTAACACTGATGAGAGGAGGTGGTTTAAGAATATCAAGACTGCAAACAGGTGAGGAAGAAGGCGAGGAACAACCATTAATTATGATAAGAAAGGGTAAAAAGGTGCTTGGAAATTATTTGTAGGGCAAATGAAGGTGGGAGAAAGAGTAGAGAAGTTTTAATTATTTATTCTCTGTTTTCCCCACCATCATTTATTTGCATCCAAACTAACAGGAGATGATCAAAGCCAGAGAAATTTGCTTTGGATTGACCAACACTACTTTATTTAAATTAAAATAAAAAATCTGTTCTGTTTTGTTTTCCCTCCAGATGAATATTAAAAGGTGACATAGCTGACATTCCAGCCCACTACAACTTCACCTCCTGTTTGGAGCTAAAATGCAACAAATTTAAGTAATTTTCTTACTGTGGGCATGAAAGGGACTGTGGGCCTCTAATCACTGCCTGTGGGTTTGACTCAGCCATCCATAAACTGCAATATCCACTCGTTTATTCCTTCTCATTCAATTGCCTCCAAATTGCTTCAAACAGGCTCCAAGGCTGCTGGGGAAAGAGGAATTCTGCCTGATCCTCATTAGAGGGGACAGGAATGAGGAGGAAATGGGAATTCTGGCTCCTCCCTTCCCTTCCCTTCCCTTCCCTTCCCTTCCCTTCCCTTCCCTTCCCTTCCCTTCCCTTCCCTTCCCTTCCCTTCCCTTCCCTTCCCTTCCCTTCCCTTCCCTTCCCTTCCCTTCCCTTCCCTTCCCTTCCCTTCCCTTCCCTTCCCTTCCCTTCCCTTCCCTTCCCTTCCCTTCCCTTCCCTTCCCTTCCCTTCCCTTCCCTTCCCTTCCCTTCCCTTCCCTTCCCTTCCCTTCCCTTCCCTTCCCTTCCCTTCCCTTCCCTTCCTTCCCTCCTTTTTCAAATCCCCTTGTGCTTTTTTGGGGTGATAGCTTTTACATTTCAGGCATTTTGGGGACTAAAAAGATTCTATCAAAATGTAATTTTTCTGTCTCAGAGTGATGGACAAGCCACAGGTCAGGTGCTCTGTGGTGTGGACGTGGACACTCAAGGGTGGTGCCCATGGGTTTTTCCCTACTGCTAGACAGAAAAACTCTGGAATTTACCCTTTTAATTTTTTTCCATCCTAGATATGGCAAGCACTGCATCACTGATGCCTTCCCTAATCCCTTTCCACACCAGCTGATGGATGAAGAAACATCTTGAGATGTTTTCTGAGCTGCTCTGGACACAAAATCCTCAGAAACTGGGCTGCCCCACTGGACAGCTTTGCTGGTTCTCCATTCCCAGTTTGATAAGAGCAGCAGAGCCAGGGTGTAAAAAATATAAAAAACCTTCTGGAGGCTTCTGCTCCATCCCTGGGCTAAGCATGGATGCTCTGGAGATGGGAAAGGTGGCAGCTTTGCAGAGCAGCTCCCTCATTTCCTCCAGCACTCTCAGGGCTCCAGTGAGCCAAGCAGCCAGAGCAGAAAATGCTGCATTGCACCAAAGGCACCGAGACAGGGAAAGAGAGAGACAGAGAGAGAAATCCCCCAGTCTGACAGGAAAGGCTGTGCCTGTCCCACTCCTGACAGGCTGTGCTGGGCCGTGGAGCAAGGCACAGCTTCCACCCAGACAGAGCTGGGGAGAGCTCAGCCCCAGCCCTGGGAGGGTTTGTGGTGCTGCATTTCTTGAGGAGCCCCCTTCAAAGCTCCTGTCTCAGCCCAGGCACCTCTGGCATCTGCAGAGAGGCAAGGAAGCAGTTCCAGCTTGCTGCCTGGAAATGAGAGCTGCAGTGCTGGCTTGGCTGGGGAGGGGTCAGGGCAGGCTGTGACAGATGGTTCTGCACAGGCTGGGTCTCTGCCCCATCTCTGTCCCCTCTGCTCCCTGTCCTTGGCACTCTGCAGTGGGCTGGCTCAGCTGTGCCCTCTCCAGCCACCCCTGCAGGACTCACTGTCAATAGGGACAGCAGGGGCTGGCCCAGACAGGGGCACTGAGGTGGTGATAAGCATCAGAAACGAAATCTGCTCCACAACAGATTATCCAGGACTCTCAGACTGAAGGATCATCCCTCACATCGTCATTCCTGCTGGGCTGAGCTCCTTCTGCCACAGCTGGGGGCTGGAGGTGGGCTGGTGCCCACCCTGATGATCTTGGCCAAGAGTCCAGACCCTAGAACTGACCCCAGGAGAAAAATCCAGACCCTAGAACAGACTCCAAGACAAAAATTCAGACCCTAGAAATGAGCCCAGGACAAAAATCCAGATCTTGAACTGAGTCCAGAACAAGAGTCCAGACCCTGGAACTGAGCCCAGGACAAGAATCCAGATCCTAGAACTGACTCCAAGACAAAACTCCAGGTCCCAGAAGTGAATCCCAGGACAAAAATCCAGACACTAGAACTGACCTCAGGACAAGAGTCCAGACTGTGGAACTGAGCCCAGGACAAAAATCCAGACCCTAGAACTGAGCCCAGGACAAGAGTCCAGACCCTAGAAGTGACCCCAGGAAACCTGCACTGCCAGATGAGGAGTGCTTCCTAAAATAAAACAAGGAATATGCCTCTTTTGACAATGCTCCTGTTTAATCAGTGACCAAGATGAGGGCTACAGCTGATCTGTCACCTCAAAGCCATGGAGCCCTTGGATCTCCCAGCCCCATCTCCTGGCACTGTGTCCCTCCCTCAGGATGAACAGCAGAGGTCCATTGGTGCCCATGGAAATGAAGGTCACAGAATCCCAGGATCACTGAGGTGGGAAAAGATCTCCAAGGCCATGGAGTCCAAGCTGTGGCCAATCCCCACCATGTCACCAGCCCAGAGCACTGAGTGCCACATCCAGGCCTTCCTTGGACACCTCCAGGGATGGATGGGAACACCAAACCTCCCTGATCAGCCCCTGCCAATGCCTGGCCACCCTTTCCATAAGGAAATTCCTCCTGATGTCCAAAGTCATGGATGAAGTCATTGTGACATCTGTCCATTCTCTCACTGCTACAAGACCATCCTGGTCTTATCAAAGTCAATCACCACTGTCCTGGAGACATGTCCTGTCTCATATGCAGGTGATTTGGTCTACAAATGGTTAAATTTAGGGTTTTTTTGTCCTTTTCACCCCGTGGGTTATCATGGCGAGGAGTCCCTGAGTAGCTCTTGGCTGGTGAGGTTCCATCATTGAGGTACCAAAACTGGGCATCCAGAGCAGCCCCTGACCATGAGCCCTTGTCCTGCACACCTTTAATATCCTGGCACACCAAAGAAGTTGGAATATCCATGTGCTCTGGAAATGGAGGCAAGGAGGGAGGTTGGAGATGGAAAAACACAAACAAACAGGGAAAAAAATCTTGAATTTAAGCTGTGAGAGGCAATAGTACCTCCTGCAGAGACAGTAAACAGAGATGAGTTGTTTCCTAGGAATACCCAGTAACAGATCCTGGAATCAGTGAAAGCTCAGAGTAAACAGGGGGAGGGAGGCAGGAGCATAAAACAGAGTGTCACATGAACAGAGAAAAATTAAATGAATCTTTTCCTTCTTGTCTTCTTGATTATCATTGTTCATCTGCACATCAAAATCACATAATATTGTGTGTCTGGGGAAAGATAAATCGCATTGCCAGCAGGAAATGGGGTGGGAGGAGCACTCCAAACCCCCATTTGTCCTCAATCTGCTTCAAACCCTCAGCTGAAACACAGTGGGACAAACCTTGAGAAGAGTCAGGCACTAGAGATGATGGGACACGTGGAAAAATCAGGTGCAGACTGGAGCACAGAGACTGGGAATCGATTTGTGAGGGAATTTGGAGGATTAATATTTAGCTAGCCTGTGGGAAACCCTTCAGGGGGATTTGCCTTTCAGAGAGTTAGGCTTGGGCTTCCTGGAGCTCCATCCTCTTTGGGGGTAAGAAATTGGCCCTGTGAAAAAGAAGCACCCAAAATCTCTGGTTGGTTTTGTTAAGTGGAGGATTCTTGTCAAGAAAAGGTCGAAGCCAGAAGTTGGGATGCATTTGAGGTGTTGGGGCTGGGTTGGACTCTATGATCTTGAAAGTCTCTTCCAACCCAGTCATTCTGTGAATTCTGTGAGTTCTGTGAATTTTATAAATTCACAGAGTGATAAATTCTCACGTCTCCTCCACTTGGTTGGAGGCATCACATTGCAATCATTAAAGGGTTTGGCCATTGCAGGGATGCAGGGGCAGCCCCAGCTGCTCTGGCAATTGCAGCCCAGCCAGGAATTCCTCATTGCCAAGATCCCATCCATGGCTGCCCTCTGGCAGTGGGAGCATTCCCTGGGTGCTGTCCCTGCAGGCCTTGTCCCCAGTCCCTCTGCAGCTCTCCTGGAGCCCCTGCAGGCCTGCAATGTCCCAATAAACTCTCCCTGGAGCCTCCTCCAGGCTGAACAATCCCAATCCCCACAGGAGTTCCAAGGCTCAGCCTGGCTGATATGTTTCCCATCTGTATTTTAGGATGTGCTGCTGTCCTAGGTTGATAAGGAAGTGAGTTTTTTGGGATGCTGTGGTCAAACCAATGGGTGCTGAGATTTGAATAATGGCACCTGGTGTGGCCACTGAAGACATGGATACAACTCTGAGAACACAGTGGGTTTCAGCTCTGTCTCCTGTGGGACAAGAGGGACTCCTCCCTCCTTGATGAACTGGGAGTTGATTATCTGAGAGGTGATAACTTGACTGAGAATCCAAGGTTCTGTCTCACTGTGCTGGGGTGGAAACTGGGTGTGGGGAGGAGAAATGTTTTGGAAGGATTTAATTTTGAATTTTTTGTGTGTTCCTTTTATTATAGTCGTAAGTTAATAAAGATTTATAAAGATTTTTTTTCTCCTTTATTTCTAAGTTTGAACCTGCTTTGCTCTATTTCTGGTCACATCTCACAGCAGCCATTAACAATAACATATTTTCATGGGGGCACTGGCATTGCCCCAGTGTCAAACCATGACAGTTGCATCACCTGTGATTGTTTGTCTTGAGGAGGGACCAGGGGATCAATTTGGATTTTGGTGGGACAGGAAGCCACGCTCAGCACCCATGGATTGAACAAACAAGGGGCTGTGCCAATGGAGACCCAAACCCACCCAGCTGTTGGGGAGAAAAGTGCAGTGGGGGGAAATTCTCTGCTGTTTTCAGGCTTGCCTGAGGGCAGACAATGAGGATGGGCACATGTCACTGTCACATTTTCTGAAAAAACCTCTTTGTCCAGGATTTCTTCTCCTGGGAAGCTGAGAAGTCTCAGAGAAAAATGAAAACAATAATTATCTAATTGCTTCTCCTGTGTTTTGCTGCTTTGGAATGTGGTTGGAGATTGTTTACCCAACAGGTGATTGTTTGATTGGTTTCATGTGAATTGTTTTGACTTAATGACCAACCACAGTCAAGCTGTGTCAGGACTCGGAGGAGTCATGAGTTTTTCATTATTATCTTTTTAGCCTTCTGTCTGTATCCTTTCGGTATTCTTTAGTATAGTTTAGTATAATATAATATAATATAATATAATATAATATAATATAATATAATATAATATAATATAATATAATACAATACAATATAATATAATATAATATAATATAATATAATATAATATAATATAATATAATATATCAAATTAGCCCTCTAAGAACATGGCGTCAGATTCATCATTTCCTTCCTGCCACGGGGAAGGAAATCAGGAATTTTCCTATCCCAAACTAGGGGGAAGGAATTTTCCTACCCCAAACATACCACAGGCATGGAGATGCTCTCCTCTGTTCCTGCTGCTAACTGGGAATGTCTGGCTGGAGATTCAGCTTTGAACCCCTCCATTGGTGGCTCAGCACTGCAGCCATGCCCTCACTCTTTCCCACAGCCTCTGGAGATTTGCGCTCCCAGCCCTGGAAGCTGCAGGTTCAAACCTCTCCATCCAGCAGACAAGGCACAATTATATTTGTAAGGCAGTGCCAGGTTCAGATCCTCCTCACATCTCCTGCTGTCTTCCCCCATGGCCCATTAATATCTGTATTATCCATCTTCCACAACCTTCCTGGGGCTGGGGCCTTGCTGGGCTGTGCTGGTGCCTCTGGATAAATCAGCCAGAGGTGTCCAAACCCTGCTGCCCCAGGGCTGAGCACACTTTGTCACAAAGGCCAGGGGGTCACCAGCCATGCTCAGCTCCACCAGCTGAGCTCCAGCCCCTCTGTCCCTGCTGGGAGAGGTGACAGGCTGTAAGAATGTCGTGGGTAGCATGGTTGGGATGGAGGGAAATGAGAGATCTCTGAAGCCAGGCCGTGGAATTTGGGGTTTATTGCAAAGGGCCTGGGGCAGGGCCCTGCTGGGATTTGGGGTTTATTGCAAAGGGCCTGGGTGCAGGACCCTGCTGGGATTTGGGGTTTATTGCGAAGGGCCTGGGTGCTGGGCCCTGCTGGGATTTGGGGTTTATTGCAAAGGGCCTGGGTGCAGGGCCCTGCTGGGATTTGGGGTTTATTGCAAAGGGCCTGGGTGCAGGGCCCTGCTGGGATTTGGGGTTTATTGCAAAGGGCCTGGGTGCAGGGCCCTACTGGAGCTGCCAGCCACAGCTCAGAGCAGGCCTGAGAGTAGAGAGGGGTAGAGTGGACGAGAGGGTAAGAGAGTAAAAGCATAAGACAGTAAAAGGGGTAAGAGTGTAAAAGTCAAGAGCTAAGAGACAAGAGGTAAGAGTGCAAAGTTCCCGTTACAATACCATAAATCATCTTCTGTGTTGAATATTCTGATCCTCAGTACAATATACAAATCCTACAGCATTTACATACAGCCTGTAAGAATCACTGCATTACCATACTGTGTTACATTTTAAACCATAAAAACTCCTCTTTCGGCCCCTTCTGCCAAGCTGTAGGGTCTGCTTGGACCCTTGGAGCTGTCTGCAAGCAGAGGGTGTTGTTCCATCAAAAGGGGATCACCTTCAGCCACACCACTCTTTTCCAGTTTTTCAGTAACTGAGGTATCTCAAAGCTTGCTTTCATTTCAATCTCACTTATAGTTTCTGTATTCTCAAAATCTTTTGACAATCATATTTATAAGGCTTTCCTGTTTCATCTTCCCCAACAACAGGCAAAGCTGCCCCTCTCCATGTCGTCTCACAGGGCTGTGTTTTGGCTCCCCAGGATGAGTGGGGTCAGTCCCTGCCCCAGATTGGGCTGCTGAGGGTCAAGCCCAGGCTGTGACACCTGCAGTGCCCACAGATCAGACCCTCACCATTAACAGGAAGCCCTGCACAGCTCCCTCTGTCCCAAACCACCTCTCCTGGCTCAGTTTTCAGAGCAGCTGAGCTGAGGGAGAGGAGTTTGGAGTCAGATGTGAGAAGGAAAATGCCAGCACCATCAGCACAGGTCACTGAGTGTGTCTGAGCATCCCTCAGCCCTCTGAGCAGCACATCTGACCCTCCCTGTCCCTCACAGGGGCACCCTGCACTGGGTATTCATGAGGTTCACCCCAGGGTTCTGTAGGGAGATGGTTTTAGATGCCAAAAATGTGTTTTTTCTGTATTTTTTGAGCTATTCTGGGCTTGGTCATTGAACCTCTACAAGTGGCTGCTCTCACTGCTGTTTACAACCACTCCATGGGAGCTCACCCTGCTTCCCTGCAGGGATTTGTTGCCTTGGTAGTGAGTAAAGGAAACTCAGACTGCTTTAAGGGGAGATAATTGTGACTGTGTGATGCATCCCCCACAAACCAGCCACTCACACACACTCATTGAACTCAGCTCCTTCTCTTGTCCCCCTGCTCCCAATCCCCCACCTTCCCCCAAATCCCACACCCACAGTTTTCCAGAGGACTGATGTGTTTGTTTGCACGGTGCCAGGCTGTGATTCCTGACTTTTTTCCTGATTTTTTTCTGTTTTTTTTCTGAAGCACTGGGTGAGTTATTTGCCTGACACCCTGTGTGTCAAGCCCTGCTCCTGTAAAACAAGCAGGGGATGATGCTGGGAAAATAAATACAGAGGTGGCTGGCTGTACATAAAAATAGCTGAGGTGGTGGGGGAATTTAAGCACCAAGCTGTGTGCTTGTTTTGCTAAGGACTTGCAATGAATTGTGCTTATTTCATCCAGAATTTGTGGAACTTGGTGGGAAATCCTTGGGCTGCCATCATCCATCCTGGCCTTCGTAAATGCCTTGCTACAATTTTTTACACCAGCTGAGGAAATATTCCCCTGGTAAAACAGATTTTTCCTCTCTTTTACGGGCTACCCATGGGATGATTAAGTCTGCAAAAGACCTCGAAGATCATCAAGTCCAGTCATTAACCCAGCACTGCCAAGCCCAACCACTAAACCACATCCCCAAGTGCCACAACTGCACATTTTTTGAACATTTCCAGGGATGGTGATTCCACCACTGCACTGGGCAGCCTCTGCCAGGGCTGGAAAACTCATTCAGGGAAGAAATTTTCTCAAATACCCAACCTGAGCCTGAGACTGCAGAGGCTGGTCTGTGCTAAAAAATAAGGGAGAGCAGCTGCCTTCACCTCAGGAGGGAAGGACAGATGTTGTGCCATCACAAACTTGGTATTTTGAGTAGGGATGATTTTGAAAATCTGCTAAATAAACCTTAAATGCACAACCCCTCATCCAGGAGAGCACCAACAAAACAACCCCCAGCAGGTATTTTTATTGCCCAGATGTTTCAGGGATGTGATTTCGGTGTGGTCCTACAAGCAGCTGTGCTGGGACACTTTTTGGATGTGGGGAAAAGGAGATGTACAGGGAGGCTGAGGTTTCCTAAGCTGATTTTGCATCAGGAAAAGAAATTTTGTGAAATTTTTCTGTAAGCAAGATGCACAGACCTGGAGATATTAGGGGAGGAAATCCATGGATTTCTCCATAAATTCATGGAAAAAGCCCTGAAAGGGCAGGGCCAGACCCATCCTCTTGCAATTCATTAAATCCTTCCTCCTCCTGGGGCAGGTGCTGATCGAGGGAAGGGGCAGGAGGTGGAAAAAGCTGCCATTTTTGATCCCATTTTGATCCTATTTTCATCCCATTTTTGATCCCATTTTGATCCCATTTTTGATCCCATTTCGATCTCACTTTTTTCCCATTTTTGATCCCATTTTGATCCCACTTTTGATTCCATTTTGATCCCATTTTGATTCCACTTTTGATCCCATTTTTGATCCCATTTTGATTCCATTTTTGATCCCATTTTAATATCATTTTCCCATTTTTGATCAAAACCCTTTCAATCCCAACAAAAAATAAGGCTCTTTTTCCAAGTGGCTTCCAAAGTTTTATAAAAAGGGTAATGACCCTGTAAAGCTCAGCCTTGGGTGATTTGGGGCAGCTCAGCTCAGGCCTCAAAATGCAGAGAGACCCCAAAGGACAGGGAAGAAAATCCTGGATTTACGGTGCTGATCTTGAGTGCAGGAACACCACAATCATAAAAACTCTTTGCACAAGGAAATTCTTTGCACAAACCATGGCTTTGCCTTGCTCTTCAGAATCATTTCCAAATCTTGTGCACACCCAGTATTTCTCCAAGACAGTAAAGGGCTGAGCCTGTCCCCAAAGCAAGGAGCTCCTCCAGGGTGTCCTGGACAATAACAGAGTGAGGAAGAGGAGGATGAGGAGGAGGAGGAGGTGGCTGGTGCTGCCCAGCTCCTGGGACTGTCCCCTTTGGGGCACCAGGCCCATCTGTGGAGCTGCCACCATTTGGGATGGGGCCATTAGAGATCATAAATAACATGGGACATGTGGAGCTCCAGGGAAATAAGCCCTGGATCCCAGCACCATGCAAAGGGATGATTTTTCCTGTTATTTACAACAATGCTGTGCCTGCCTGACCCCTGCTCCCTCACAGGCTGATGCATGCTCACAGTTCCAGGGCCAATCTTCTCCTCAAGCAGTGGGAAATATTCACCAAGCAGCAAGAACCAATTGCTTCATTTGTTTCCTTCAGAAACCACTGACCTCCAGCCATTTCAGACCTCATAAAATACATGGAGAGCTGTGGGTCCATCCAGAACTGGAGGAGTAGGTATACTACTAGGATGTACCTGTATACAGGTGTCTTCTGTAAGGAAAAAAGAGAATAACCCTCCTGACTTGGAGATTTGCTCAAAGCAATTCCTCCAGAGAAAGCAGGCAAACTGTTTTACAGCCTAGCAAAAGCTGCAGGCAGCACGGGAACAAATTCATCTCCTTTTATGTTTTCTTCACAATGAAATGTAGACTTTCATTCCCAGCACTGCCAAGAGTTGTTGCAGCACCATCACTTTCTGTCTGTCTTAATCAGTGCAGCCCTGTTATTTCACAGCCTTGCTCTGCTCTTTTTTCTTTGTATTTCTTTCTTCTTTTTTTTTTTTTTTTTTGAGTGCATTTACCATTTCATTATTGATATTTCCTTTCTGCTTTTAGGGGGTGATGCTATAACTGGGAACTGCCACCTTAACCAAGCTTGCAGTCAATAGTCATAGATCCAGCAGGCTCTGGCTGTCAGTCTTTCTGCTCCCTGCTCTGTTTCATTTCCCACAATTTTCATCCCCACAAGGAAGATTTCATTGTTCCCTTCCCTTCCTCCCAAGCAGAATGGGCTTTCTTTCAGGGTTTGGACAGCTAGAAATGCTTCCTTAGCTGATTCTTGAGCATAGGTGAGATCAGAGAATTGTTAAGGTTGGGAAAAACCCCTCAGATGGTGGAACTCAACCTTTAACCCAGCACTTCCAAGCCCACAACTCAAGTGTGTCACCAAAAAATACAATGGTATGGATAAAGGTTGCCATGATATTTTATGAAATAAAATCCTTTTGCTAGGACCTTTTCTCCTGAGAAGCTGAGAGGCCTCAGAAACAAAATGTAAACAATGATTATCTGCTGCTGTGGAATGCAACAGGTGCATCTGTGATTGGTCCATGTTGGTTGTTTTTAATTAATGGCCAATCACAGTCCATCTGTCTCGGACTCTCTGACAGTCACGAGCTTTTGTTATCATTCCTTTATATTCCTTTCAAGCCTTCTGATGAAATCCTTTCTTCTATTTTTTTAAGTATAGTTTTAATATATAATTTTCTTTTAATATAATATATATCATAAAATAATAAATCAATCTGCTGAAACATGGAGTCAAGATTCTCATCTCTTCCCTCATCCTAGGACCCCTGTGAACACCACCACATTTGGTGACCTCGAATGAAGAAGAATTCTACAGATAAGCAGAGTTCTTCCCTGCCATTGCCAAGCCAGTTCCTGTTGCCCTGGTTTTTTAAGATTTTCTAAGCCTTCTGATGTTTACATTCCTGTAACGAACTTTCTCACACACTTTCTGTAAATAACTCATTGTTTTGCATTTTTTTATAGAGGAGGAAAAAATTTGATAGATATTGGTTTGTCCAGTGTCCATGAGAGAGGTGGCACTGTCACTCTCCAATCCACTGTCACTTTTAGAAAACTATAAATGTTGAAGTTAAAAAATAAACTCCCTTTTTTTACCTTGAAAACAGCAGTGTGTGCACGTTGTGTTATTTTGTGTCCTATAGTGACAAGATCCCTCTTGGAAAGACAGTGTGGAAATGGAAGAGCTGGGAAATGGAGCTGCACAAGTCTCTCTCACAAGTTCATCTCACCACACCAGGACAGGCTGGTCATGGTTGTCCCTCTTCTTGGAAGGGTTGGTTTGGTCACAACACCCACTTCGACAGCCAAATAAATGCTTTTAGACATAAAAGTGCTGAATCCCAAGGAATTTGGAGCATAAAAATTTCCTGTTTCACAAAATAAATCAAAAAGTAATTAGATAAATAAATAAATAAATCACCCTTTCCTTCTGTTTGGACTGGAGCCATTTGAAAGAAAGCAAAATAAATAATTTTAGATGGAAAAAGGGTGGCAACCCAAGGAATAGGGAACATAAAGATTGCCTCTGTTACTGAATAAATAAATAAATAGATAAATAAATAAATAAATAAATAAGCCTTTCCTTCTATTTGGACCAGAGTTGTTTGTGAGACAGGAAAATTAAAATAAGACATGCAGAAATGTGATTCATCAAGTGTAATTCCTCTAAAGGTTGGACATCCAGGCTGAAAAAAGTTTGGGTCTCTCTTCATAAAGGGCAGAGTTTCATTCCAGCCTAAGTTCAGCATCTGGGACAAAACATCTCCTGGAGATGTTGCTTTTGAGTTTTTATTAAAATAAAATAATTATTTAAAAATTATTAAAAAAGAAAATAATGAGGTTCTGAATTAAAAATTCTCTCAGCCTTTTTCTGGGAGCTCCCTGGAAAGGTTCTCTCAAAGCCATGGCTGATGCAGAGTTCTGTGATAACCTCCAGGGTCAGGCTGGATATAAATGGATATAAATCCATTTGGATATCAGCCAAACTCCCCAGGACCTCCCAAAATCCATCCCAGAGCCCACATTCCTCAGGCTGCTGAGACACCAGGAGCAGCTGGATTCAAATTCCATGTTCCTCCTGATGCACTTTGTGCTGGTGGGGAAAAAAGCAACCTGCAGGAAAGATTCATGGAGAAAAGTCTCAGAGCTCCTGGCTGAGAGGAGCTCTGTGCTCAGAGGGAAACATCTCTGGCAGTTTGATTGCTTTTGGAATCAGCAAAACAGGCTGAAGGAATTGTATTTCTTCAGCCAGGGAAACAGAAGCCAAGTGGAGATGGAATAATAGTCTTCCAGGAGGCTGGAGATACTTGAAAAAGTGATGAGAGCAATTCTGGTTTTTCTAGGAGAAATATAAGGAGAAGTGGGTTTAATTTTCAGCAACAAAAAGGTTGAGTTAGGATCCTGGGAGAGACTGGAATTCATGTTCACAATGAAATGCTGAAGTGGCTGGACAGGGATGGCTGTGAGAGTCCCTGATTAGAGCTTTTCAGCTGGGATAAACTTCTGCTGAGCATGAGCCATGAGCCTGGTTCAGCTTTGATCCAAGGGGCTCACCTGTGATTCTGTGATACATTTCCTGCAAAGAAAACTGATCACCTTAAACCCAAACTGATTCCACACTTCATTTCTCTCCTTAGCACGAGTCTTGGGGTTTGGCCCAAGGGTAACAGGGCAAAGCTTCTCTCTGCCTTAATTTAATTTATCATTCTGCCCATCCAGGCTGCTGGATGATGAGGCTGACTTTAGGTTGGAACCCCTCAGTCTGGGGCTATAGTCAAATTCTATCTATATCTCTACAGAGAAATGGATAATTCTAATTCTAATTCTAATTCTAATTCTAATTCTAATTCTAATTCTAATTCTAATTCTAATTCTAGGCTGGGACCCCTCAGTCTGGGGCTATACCCAAATTCTATCTATATCTCTACAGAGAAATGGATAATTCTAATTCTAATTCTAATTCTAATTCTAATTCTAATTCTAATTCTAATTCTAATTCTAGGTTGGAACCCCCTCAGTCTGGGGCTATACTCAAATTCTATCTATATCTCTACAGAGAAATGGATAATTCTACTTAATTCTAATTCTAATTCCAATTCTAATTCTAGGTTGGGACCCCTCAGTCTGGGGCTATACCCAAATTCTATCTATATCTCTACAGAGAAATGGATAATTCTAATTCTAATTCTAATTTTAATTCTACTTTTAATTCTAATTCTAATTCTAGGTTGGGACCCCTCAGTCTGGGACTATACTCAAATTCTATCTATATCTCTACAGAGAAATGGTTTCGATTTCAAATTCTAATTCCAATTTGAATTCCAATTCCAATTCCCATTCTAATTTTATTCTAGTTCTTGTTCTAATTCTAATTCTAATTCTAATTCTAATTCCAATTCTAATTTTTATTTTAAGTCTACCTCTACCTGTGACTTCCTATGGGTTAATATCTCCTCTTCATCAGATCTCTCCAGGAGGCTCTCCAAAGGCTCTGCTGGGAAATGCTGTCAGGTTTAGAGGGAATTCAATCCACCTCAATGTGCTTTTTAAAAGGTTTCCAGAGGGTACAACTGGACTGATCCTGCATGGGCTGGCTTGGTAGCAAAGGTTTCTGGAGTCTGCTCCCATCCTTGCAGCTCTCACTTCCATAATCATGTATCTTTTTAATGACTTGGCTGGAGATGCTGCCTGCAAGGCAGCCTTGGGAATTCTTCCCTTTTCCAGAGGCCAGGTTAGGATGATAAAGATATTCAATGATCAGTGCATGCTAATGCTGAGCTATCACATTACTGACAATTGTCAGGTTGCTTCCCTTTGGACTGGATGGATCTGGTGTTTTTGTACAGCATATTATGGGCTAATTAATGCTGTTAATGATAATGGTTCTCCTGCAAGAAGCCTGGAGTCTTATCTCTATTAATCTCCTTGTCACCATCCTTTTATCAACCCATTAAAGGCAAGCAGGCTGTGGAGTGGGGCTATCAGCCCCAGCAGGATAATTCACTTCCACCCAGATGGAAAGCACTCCACAGAGGGAGGATGGAGCCTTCCACTCATGGTGGGGCCTGGGCTCTGCTCTCCTGCCTTCCCCTGTCCCCCTTTTCCCTGCACTTTGAGGCACCACCCAACCCTGCTTGAGGTTAGAGGGTGATTTATCATCCACAGGGCACCTTGGCAATCTTTAATATCTGCTGGAGACATGGGGGTTGGATGTTGTTCTAAACCACAAATCAGCAAAGCTGCTTCTTCTTATTTATTTTCTTCTTATTATTTTTTTTATTTTTCCTTTTTTTTTTTTTTTTTTTTTTTTGCAATCCACCACAAAGAAGAAAACACAGTGTTTGGAGAGCATTGGTGTTCAGGGCACTGGCAAGAAGAGGGTAAGTGTTGTTTCATCTGGGGAAACTCAATTGAGATGTTCTTTCCCAGTCAGTCCCTACCCCCAAGAAGTGAGAGAACAGGAAATTCTCCACATTGGCTCCCTGAAAAAAAAAGGAAAAGGGTCTTTTGTGTTTCTGTGGTGGTGGAAAGAGCCACAGACACCTTTCCCAGGGGAGAAATGATCACAGCAACAGAAATGCATTGGACAGATAAAAGCAGACTCTGCTTATGCTCAAAAGCAGCATAAATAGGAGCTGGGGAGGTCTGAGGCTGCAGAGAGAAACCCTTTCTGATACGTGTCTCTTCTCTGTCAAAACAGCTTAATATTTTTTTCTCAAATGCAGGCTTGAAAGCTGCCTTTGTAAAGGAAATGTTTAAACACAAAGAGCTTGAAGGAGATATAGGGATAATCTTCAGGGATCAGTCGTTGCAAGAGGGACTTTGGAGAACACAGGCACGGTCCAGCCATTCATCTCACCATCACCACTCCAGAGTGGAAAAGGAAAACAGTTCAGGGTTTGAACTGTTCTGGGGTCCTTCTGCAGCCCTCTGGCTTCACAGCCTGCAGGGCTCACCTGTGCTGGCTTTGCTTCTCAGCCACATCCACCCAAAATTTGCTGCTCCACACAAAACCCTTCCCTGGTTCAAGACACCCTGAGACGTTGTGGGCCAGCAGGGAAATCACAAATGCTGGCAGAACAACATCAGTGCCTCCCACCAGCTCCCTGCAAACTGCCAGCCTGTTATTTTCCTTTTTTCCTTTGTGCTTTTATACCTGGGGAGCTGTGATTCCTGTGGGCCATGCAGGACAGAGCCAAGTCTCATCTGAGTGTGTGGCCACCATCATATTTTCTGAAAAATCCCTTCACCAGGATTTCTTCTCCTGGGAAGCTGAGAAGCCTCAGGGAAAAAGGAAAACAATTCTTATCTCATTTGCTTCTCCTTTGTTTCGCTGCTTTGGAATGTGTTTGTACTTTGTTTACCAACTGGTCATTGATTGGTTTCACGGGAATTGTTTTAATTTATGACCAATCAGGGTTAGGCTGTGTTGGGACTCTGGAAGGAGTCACGAGTTATTCATTATTATCTTTGTAGCCTTCTGTCTGTATCCTTTCTCTATTCTTTAGTATAGTTTAGTTTAGCATTCTTAATATAATAAAATGCAATAAAATAACAAATTAGCCTTCTGAGAACATGGAGTCAGGTTCATCATTTCCTCCCTTCATCAGAGGCCCCCAAAAATACAACAGAGACCTGTTTGGTGTGGCAGCAGCCACAGACAGATGCACAACCCTTCTCCTCGTCAGCTGAGGGCAGAGAGCCAGGAACGGCCAAGGGCTCAGAGGTGTGAATCAACAGCACCCCATAAAACAGCTTAAAAAAATTATCTAATTCAGGTTAAGACACGCAGTGTACCAAGGCACCTTCTTAGGATGATGTTTCCTCAGTTATAGAGTAAGGGGAGATCCAACTGTAAAAGTTCCAAATCTTTCCCATGGTCCAGGATCTGCAAACATTCAGCAAATTAAGATCCTCATTTGGCAGGATGAGTCCTTCACTTGCCTTTTCCCTGTGCCACCAGACTCAGAAGTAAAAAAAATTAACTTGTTTTTCCCTAGGACACCAAATCCATAGGAAATTAATGGATTTCTTTACCCCTCATCCAGCTGTCATCTTGTGCACCACACAAAAAAAAAGGAATTTCCCAAATAATCACTTCCATCTGATCAGGCAAATGTTATCCAGCCTTGTCCAAAGATGGATGGATCAAGGAAAAAGTGCAAGTGGTGTATTCCTGCTGTCTCCAAAACACCCAGCTCCGGTATGAACAAAATTCCTTGACAACAATTGTTTTGGAAAAATTCTGAGTGGGGCATAACTGTGGGGATGCCATCAAATCCCAAATTATGCTCTTTTTCAAGGATAAACCCTGTTGAAATGTTCTACCTAACTTGGAGTCCTGCTGTAACTCAGGGCCTGAAGGAAAAAAATGTTTTAAAAATAATAAAATAATAAAAATATATTAAAAAATTACATCATGGAAAGCTTCATTTGAGAAGTCAGGTTTTCCTAAGCTGGGCTTTGTCTGGATATGGTTCAAGCCTAGCATGAGTCTCCTGGGTGACATAAAGGACACAGCTGGCAGGTGACTCTGCAGAGGGGCTGATCCAGACTCTGTGGCTCCACCAGTCCCTCTGGATGTGCCCAGATGGAAAAATTCTCAAATTCAGCCCCCTGGTTGCAAGGCTGCAGTGAAGAACAAAAGAAAATCCTGTTGCCCTGCACACCCTGCGGATTTGAGAAATTGTTCTTATCAGGGAGAGCTGGTGGGAAAACAGAGTGAAAAATCCCAAATTTGTACCAAACTTCCAACCCCTGAGGCTCTGGAAGTGCCCAACAAATGGCTCAGCTCCTCCTGGATGAAGTTTTGGGCAGCTGGAAATTTTCTGGAGCAGCATTTCATCTTCATTTCAGCCCCAACCCCCCTGATCCAGCCACGAGTTTTGATGGGATCTGATTGAAGTGTGCCCAGGAACAAAGATGAAACATAAACATGGGGATGGCAGAAATCAGCTGGACATGCCTGCTCATCTATTTACCTCAGAAAGCCTCCCTGGAGATAATGCCTGATTTTCTTCCACAAATGAGCAATAATCAGAAAAGGAGCGTTGGCCAATGGCTGCCAATTTTTGCAAACACCATCCCTGGCTTCAACATTTGTCCCCATTTATTTTGCATAAGTCTTTTCTTTTTTTCAGACTCTGCTAACTCTGTGTTTTTTTGTTTTTTCTCTTGCTGGTGTCTTTCTTACAGCTCTGAAATGCAACAGGTGAAACATCTTAGTCCAAAAGCTGGTGGAAACAAAAGGAGATTTTGGTGTCCAGCAGGCTGTGAGGTAGGGATGGAATTAATTAATATCTAATTAATAATTAGAATAATAATAACAAAAAGTGCCAGGTGATGATGACAGCTCCTTGCTGGATTATTCCATATATCCAGATGTGCTCCTAGACAATCCATGAAATCTTCTCTCAGTTCCTGCTGCTTGTTTGCCATGCTGGTCTTTCCTTCCATTATTTTAATTTTTGTTTTCCTCGCTGAGTAAATTGCATTTTTTGGGATGCATTTCCACTGGAAGCAGGAGATATCATTGCAAAGTGTGTGGGAATACAAGAGCTGGTCTTCCACAGGTTTTATGGATGTGGAATCCCTGTCCTAACCTGGATACAAAGCCTGGAAAGGGTCCTGTGATCCAGTTTGTCACCCCTGGTTTTTTTCAATCTTTATAATAATTTTATCCATTAAAGCTTCTGCAATCTTCTGTGTCTGCTATTAATTATTGTGATGATGTAAATTTGGAGCAGTTTATGCCTGGACAAGTCAGGAAGAGCCTTGATGTCCAAGGAAGTAAAAAAGAAACTTTGATGAGTGATCCTTGGCACATTCCTTACCCACAATCCCATCCAAGGGCAGGGCATTGAATCCTTGGCTCTCTCTGATAAGGAGGATATGGATAAAAAAATGTCTAAAACAGTGGTTCTGTAAAATTATTCAGTAGTTGTGACCCCCCCAGCCCTGCTCACAAGGTAGAAAAACGATTAATAAGAGTTTAGTATTTGTCCAGTGCTCTGCAAATCTATAAAAACTCATTTTCTCTCTCAAAGATTATTAAATAAAACCCCAGAGTCTTCAGGGACTGCAGAAATGGGGCAAACACTCGATGTGGGAGCAGAGGGAGCCACAGGGATTGCTCAGAACAAGAACAAAGGAGGAAGGATTTGAGGAGAGGTGAAGCTCAGAGGAAGGACAGAAAGGTGGGAAAATCCCCTCTATGAAGAACACACAGCTGTGATTTTTACATATTTAAAAAAATTCCACATGAAACAAAATTAAGAAAGCTCCTTTGATGGGTTTATTGCTCTGTTTTTATGGGTCTGATGCTTGTTCCTACAAAGGTCTCATTCCATCACTGACCCTCAACAAAGTGATTTTATGGTGTGTTCACCCTCCCTTAAAGTAACCCCAAAGTGTGGGATTTTTATAGGAATTGAGTCAATCTCTCCAGTTTCCCCACATTTCAAATGTCACTCTCAAACCCTTCTCCAAGTTAATTCATTGGGATAAAGAATAATTGTTTCAATGGGGAAAAAAATAAGAAAACCCTTCTCTTAATGCAAGATTAAATTATGATTTAAAGCCACAAGAGGCAGAAAATGCAGATTTAAAGTGCCCAGAGCCCCCTGAACAACCCCCACCCAAAAAGGAGCTGTGATTTATTGATTTAGGCCTGGTCACATCCCCCCAGCACAAAAATCCCAGAATGGATGTGGCACATGGGAAGTTTTGGAGTGGCTGGGAGCCTTTGGACCTTGGAGTATCTGGAAAATCAGAATTTATCTATCCAGGCCAATCACTCCAACAGCCCTGCTGAGCTGTGGCCCAGAAAAATCCCCCACCTGTTAAGTTTTAATTTTATTTTTTTGTTGAGGTTGGGATTAAATGTGTGAGATGGTATTTTTTGTTTGGATTTCAATGTTTATTAGTTTTTATTTATGCGATAGTTTTATAAATTGTGAGTTTTATACACAATATAGTATTTATTAGCATACTATTTTATGCTAATAAACTAAAAAACTGGAGTTATATTTTTTATAAGGTTTTTTAAGGATCAATTTTTCAATCAAGAAATTATACTTAAATTATTTTTATTTTTAACTTAACTAATTACTTGTGGTTTATAATGTGGACTTTTAAATTTAATTATATTATATTACTTAAGCTTATGAAGAAGGAGGATTAGTTTTTGTTTTAAAACTTTTATTTTGTTATATTTATATATTATTCTATTTTAAAACTTTAAATTTTAAAATTTTTTACTATTTGATATCACACACTTTTATTTTAAACTATACACTCTCAACCTTAGTTTCATCATTAAATTTTGGAAGCTTTTTCTATGGCTTTAGGTCAAACATAATTTTCTCTTGGGGGTTAGTGTTTGCTAGTTTATTTTAAACAGAAAGCTGAAAATTCTGTTTATTTTAATTCTGTTCATTTTAAGCAGAAAGTTTAAAATCCTCTTTATTTTAAACAGAAAGTTGGAGAGAAGTTTGTACCTTCCTCACTTGTCTGGAGTCAAAAATTGTGAATTTCTCACTCCTGAAAGTGTTCAGGGCTACCTGGATGGGGTTTGGAGCAACCTGGGACAGTAAAAGTGTCCCTGCCCATGGCAGGGGTGGCACTGGATGGGCTGTTCAGTCCCTTCCAAGCCAAACCAGTCTCTGACTCTATGATTCTATGAAAAATAACAATAACAGCTTTAGCCCACCTCTCCACTTATTTATGACACTAAAAACTGATCTGAAAAAGTCTTTTCCAGCTGTTTTTTGGGTGTTTTTTCCTTTCCCATCTGATTTTTTGCCTTAGCAATAGCAAAACCAGCAAAGACACTGTGATGCCCTGGAGGGGTTTTTTTTGCTCTTTATCAGAGACTTTCATAAGTCCACAACAAAATTTCCTTCTCCTACCTTGTTCTCAGGCCCTGGAGCTGAATGGGGAGATAAAAATGAAACAAGTGCCAGCTGGAAGATGGATTGGAATCCCTTCCCCTTCTCACTTACTCACTGTCCATCTCTTTTGACACCTTGGGCCCTTCTAGCCATGGATTTGTCAGGTTGCTTTTATTTTTTTTATTTTTAAAAAAGCCATGGAAGTACTTCTGCTCCTGTGGTGCCATCCATCTTGGCAGCACTTTGAGGCCATTTGTTAATTGAGTTTCTGAACAGTGCTGTGAGGGGGGAAAGCTGCCTGAGTTTGTAGGAGATTCGTGGGAAGGAGGAGGCTGAATTTCCCTCCCCAAACCCCACAGCTCAGATAAAGGTGCCCCTGCAGGAGCTGGGGGTTGGAGTCCTTTGGCACTCTGCAGAAGGATTTATCTTCCCTTGCAGTAAATCTCTGTGTTTGGCTGGTGAAAAGAGTTTGGGGAGGCAAATCCAACGTCAAGGAGTTTGGACAGGAGTGAAAAATAAATTTGTGTTGGAGGCAAGAGTGATTTGCAGCAAGCCAGGAGCACAGGCACTGCGAAGTTTTGTGTTTCCTTGCAAATCTTGCTCAGTTTGTGGCTTAGAGCCAGAAATGACATCCTGGAGATGTCTGTAAAACCACAGATACCACTGAGAGATACAATAACCAGGGGGCATCCACTCTGACAGGCAGGCAGCACTTTGTAAAAACCAAGCTGAAAACAAACACCAGGACATCCTGCAGGTGGGGGCTGCTTCTGCTGGCTGCATCCTCACAGCAGGGATTTGCACAGGGTCAGTGAGCTGTTGGACAAATTCCTGAGAGAAAAACACAAATTCTGAATGCTTTCTAAATATGGAGGGCCCTTTCCCAGACATCTGTGGTGGGGCTCTTGATGGATGGAAGCTTGTTAGGGTAATTCTGGGGTTTAGGGGATGGGGAGTGCTGGGTAACATCAGTATCCATCCATTCCTCCATCTATCATCCATCCATCCATCCATCCATCCATCCATCCATCCATCCATCCATCATCCATCCATCCATCCATCCATCCATCCATCCATCCATCCATCCATCCATCCATCCATCCATCATCCATCCATCCATCCATCATCCATCCATCCATTCATCCATCCATCCATCCATCCATCCATCCATCCATCCATCCATCCATCCATCCATCCATCCATCCATCCATCATCCATCCATCCACCCATCCATCCATCACTCCTGGTGCCCTCAGATCCCACCTGGGACACCCCAGTGGCTCTGGTGCCCCCACTGAGCTGCCACAGCTCCAGCACAAACATTCCCTGCAGCAGAATCCCTGCTGGCTGGCAGAGAGGGAAGGGATTGTTGTTCCCTCTCCTGATCCTGCAGGGATGGGTTCACCTTGCAGACTCTGGGCACATAGGGATGAGGGAAATCTGCAGATTCACATCCCAAAAAGCACCTGCTCTGTGACTGAGTAAAGCTGCAGTCCCTGGCAGGGTTTGCAGCTCTCAGCTTTCCTCTTATTGAGGTTTCACAGCAGAGGCAGGGCTGGGCACCAGAGCACAGAGGGTGGATTTGGGCTCAGGCCCGTCCATGCACCACTGAGTGTGACCATCCAGCAAATGTGTGACTGGAAAGAGCTGCTGTGACAGCAGAGCAGGGAGAGGAGGGGGAGGCACCTCTGCCAGCCAGATCCAGCCTGGGATGATGCCTTAAATTTTGGCTTTTCTATTTTCCAGCTCCTGTACTGCATCAGTGTGTAGGATCTGAATCTCATCTCTGAGATCCCTGCAGTGTTTGTGAGCTCTCCTCACAGCTTGGGCACACAGAACAATCCCTCTGCCCTGAGAACCAAGGACACCTCACAGCCTCAGGCCTGAAAAGTACAAACAAAAGTGAACTGGAGGAGCAAACTGGGAGAATGTGACTTCATCACCTGAAGCTGTAATTGGTCATTTAACCCTTGATATGCAAATGGACCAAACTTATATCTGCCAAAAAAAAAATGTGACCTTGTAACTCGTGAATCTTGGGAACCCTAATTACAAAATACCACCCTAACCTGTGAAGAAGAAGGTGAAGGTGAAGATGAAGGTGAAGAAGGTGAAGAAGGTGAAGAAGAAGGACCAGCTACTGCCCTAAAACCTCCATCTTAGCTTTATATATATTACTATATTCTAAAACCCCAAACTCCAAATTTCCCACCCTGTGGTATTACACACTTCTAATCAACTACACACTTGTAATCCCAGTTCTATAATTCCATTTTGGAAGCCTTCTCCACAGCCTCAGGTGAAATGCAGTGCTCTCCTGGGAGTCAGAGTCTGTCAGCACAGAAAGTCTCAAATTCTCAGCATCCAGAACTCCAACACTGCCTCTGCCAGGCTCTTGCACTGCCCAGGGTGTATTTATTTAGGCATTTAATAAATCCCCACTTTATTCTCTGGCTCTGTCCAGCCTCTGTTCCAGGCAGCCTCTCAGGCATCAGGGCATCCCTGGAAATGCCTCACTGGGGCCCAGGCAGGAGCACAGCAGGATTTCCCCTGGTGAATACAACAGGGTTCCTCCCTTCTGCTGTCCCAGACATTCACAAACACAAATCACACGCTGCCAGACTTCACCCAGAGACTCTCTGGAGTTCTCAATGCACAGCTTTGAGTGGCAGGTAGCAAATGGACTAAGGTTGCTCCAGCATCTCCCCTGCATTAACAGCTCCTCCTGTGTGACTCGTTGTCATCCATCCATCCATCCATCCATCCATCCATCCATCCATCCATCCATCCATCCATCCATCCCTCCATCCATCCATCCCTCCATCCATCCATCCCTCCATCCCTCCATTCCTCCATCTCTCCATTATCCTGACTCTGGCAGCTCTGGAGCTGCATTTTGCTGCATTTTGCTGTCCCTCTGCAGCTCCTGCAAAGCCTCAGAGAAGCAGCCATGCAATGTGGCCCTGAGGGATGGGTGTTTGCTCTGATATCTCCCCTCATCCCTTGTCTTGGCCACCTCTAGCAAAAGGGCAGCCTGGCCTGTGAGATTGAGATGGGAGGAGAGAGAGGATGCAGCCCCAAAGAGCTCCTGGTTTGTTATTTGGGGCTTGGTTTGGTTTGGTTTGTTCATTTGTTTGGGTTTTATTGGAAGTGTCCCTGAAGATGCTATTCCTTGGGGAATTACTCTGCACTGTATTAATTCCTACTGCAGATTCCCTTTGGTTTTTTCTGGGTACAAGAGCATTGGATAGGACTAGAGGAGCTCAGGAACCTTCTGAATGGTTCCTTTCAGGCCTGATTGCTGTGAGGGCAGAGCCCCAGATGGTTTTTTTGTTTGAGTTCACATCAGGTGGTTTTGCAGAAGGTCTGAGCTGCAGCTCTCATGCCAACCCTCTTCCCTCTGACATCCCCAGCACATCCTGGGATAGAGGGAGACAGCAGGAGTGCCTTGCTGTCACTGCAGCTTGTGATGACACCAGAGATGGGCTTCAGAGCAGAGCAGGATTCATCCCAGGGTCCCTCTGGAACCTGCCCTTGTGGAAGGTGCCCCTTCCCATGGAAGGGCAGCTGGAACTGGGTGACATTTAAGGTCCCTTCCAATCTACTCTAAGATTCTGTGAGATGACATTTGGGGGGAAACTGCAGGTTTTGCAAAGCTGGAACTGTCAGAGATAATTTTAACCTCTAACCTCACCCACATTTCCCTCCATACCATCACACTGAGCATTGCCAGGATGAGGGATGCCATTATTCCCATGGGAATGACCCTGGGGCTCTGGAGGGAAAGGTGCCTCACATGGAGCTGGTCTCTTGGCTCCACACCATGTCCAGGGCTGAACTCCAGCCTGCTCCAGAAGCTGTGTGACCCCAAAGTCCATTCCTGGCAGAGCTGGGACTGCAGAATTTCCTCTTTTCCACTTGGCTGCTTGGGGCTTGGAAGGAGCACACCAGGCTGTGCCCTGCCAGAGGAGCTAAAGTGTCACCCTGTTCTTCTTCTAGGTTCTTCTAAGCCTTTTGATGTTTGCATCATTGTAATGAAGCTTCTCACACACTTTAATGCAAATGTTATTGTTTTTACATTCCTCTCTGGAGGAGGAGAAATTTGATGGACTGTTGGTTTGTCCAGTGTCACTGGAGAGGTGGCACTGTCACCCTCCAATCCACTGTCACTTTTGAAAGTCTGTAAATATTGGAGTCAGTGTAAGAGTCTGAATGAGAGATGCAGGACTCCAGGAGCTCTCCAAAATGCAGTTTATTGTACCCAAAATGCAGTTTATTGTATCCAAGGTGTCACAGCAGTCCAGGGCTGTGGGTGACAGAGCTGTGCCCACAGCTGTCAGCTCCAGCTGCAGGCAGGCCTGGACACCCTTTGGTTTTGGTTACAATGCATTCTAGACTTTTCTTTGCTGAGCATCTTCATACAGTAGAACCAATCTATACCTGAACTGTTATCTACAGCCCATCATAACTACTGTAATTACCACATTCATGTCACTGTTCTCCAATCACTCACAGTCAGTACATTACAGTTGAAGCCAGAAGTTATTTTTCAGTTTTCTTGCAGTGGAAAATTCTGAGCCCTTTTTTCTACTTGCACCATTTGCTGCCTTGTTTGCCTGTGCTCTCTTTGTGCTTGGTAAAAACATCTTCTTGTTTGGGGTGGGTTTATCCTTTGCTCTAAGCCATAAAACCCCTTCTAACTAACACACCCTTGGCCTCCTTGGTTATCCAGTGAGACTGGCTCAGCAATTCTTTTCTTCTATATCAAAACTTCCTTTCATTTCTATTCCTTCTTCAGATTCTCCATTCAAAAATCTTTCTGCTAAGCACACATATCTGTGAGACCTTCTTGTCAAACTTTCATCCTTGCCAACAAGTCATGAAATAAACTTCCCTTCTTCTTACCTTGGAGTTCCAGTGTCTGTGTTGTTTTACTTCGTGTCCTATTGCGACACTAAAGCATCACATGGAGTAAATAATAATAATAATAATAACAGCAGAGCTATTCTGGTGTGGCACGTGCCCTTTTGTGTCTGATTAATGCTTCCCCAGGGCACAGAGCCCTCCCTGAGCCTATCCAGCAGTGCTGTCCCTGTTACCATGATACTGCTATTGTTGCCTGCTTCTCCCCTCTCCCTCCCATTGCTGAGAGCAGAGAGATGATGGATGGCTGGATTAGATGCTGCACACCTACTTCAGGCTGACAAAGTGATATTTTTCTGTCCTGTTTGGATGCATCTCTCTCCCATTGTGAGCAGGGAACAATTGTGGCAGGGCAGTGACTGTGCCTCACACTGACGTGTGCTGCATCCTCCCATTCATGGCATTCAAAAAGAGAAAAAAGCAGGCTGGCAAATATCATCAATTACAGCAGGAATGCTGCAAGGTGAAATGGAATAACCATGTGCTTCACTGTTCAAGGTTCACTGAAGGTCCCAGGCAGGAGAAAGGAGGCATTGCTGCTGGCCTTTAAGGACAGCTACCTCTCTCTGCTCTGAGGCTGAGTCCTGTGTAATCCAATTTCACGTCCTGCCTTTAAACTGTTATTGGATCTTCCTGGAATTCACAAAGGTTGGAACTCCCAGGAGTGGTACAGCAGAAGCCCAGGATTCCAAAGTGTATTCACAAGGATGGAGCAGCACAACAAAATTTCTTTCCCCTACTTTGTTCTCAGGCCCTGGAGCTGAAGGGGAGATAAAAATGAAAGAGGTGGGTTCTGGAGAAAAGCTGGCAATTGAAAGTGTCCTCTCTGGGGCTGGATTTGCTCTTGAGGGGCTGCACTGTGCAGCTGAGTTTCCAACAGAGCTCTTGGTTTCAGGTCTATCATTTCCCCAGTATTTCCCTAATCATTTCCAGCAACCTGGTCCAGTGGAAGGTGTCCCTGCCCATGGCAGGGGGTTGGAACTGGATGGGCTTCAAGGTCCCTTCCAACCCAAGCCGTTCTTTGATTCAATTATTTAATGCTGGTAACAGTGACTAAATTTCAGTCAAGGCAATCAAGGATCCTCTTCTCACATTCCCACCTCACTGAGACCTCCTGGGCGTCTCACATTGCCCATGGGTAACACTGCTGCCAGGGTCTGATCTCCAGAAAGCTGGAACATCATGGACAAATAAACAACCCCATCCCAGTGAATTCCACCAGGGGAATGTGGCCTCACAGAGAGCAGGAAGGATGGGTGACACACCAAAGCCATCCTGGGATACCAGCCTCTCTCCTCCAACCAAAAATAAACCACAAGTGACCAAGAGACCTGCCTGAACCACCACAGAGATGCTGGGGAGCTGCTGGAGTGGCTGGGCCTTGCAGCACTGCTGTCACAGCCAAGAGAGGAGAGGGGATGGATATTTCTGAATTCCCAGCTGCCACAGCAGCAGGATTTCTGTGGGGAGCATTTATTTGGAAATCTTGCAGTGACTTCTTTTACAAATATAGGCCCAGGGTTTCCAGGGAAGGAGCTGTATCAGGAAAGATCTGGCACGCCCTAAATAATAATCATTATTATTAGCGTAATTATATTAATTACTGTAATTACAAGCAGGGCAAGACACTACAGGAATTACAGATGAGTAGGGTGCATGCAGATGCCAAATATTAGTGGGTTTTCCCTTCATCTCTGCAGTCTGAAAGCATCTGCAGTGCTTAGGAAGAGGAATGCACACAACACACCCAGCACACTCACGGCTCCAGCCCGGTGTCAAGATCAGAGTGTCAGGTAGAAAATGCTGCCAGAGCCTGGTAGGCAAAAATTGACAAGGGAATCCAGTGTTATCTGGAACTGCTCTCTCCAGAGAGGCTGAAAATCTTTGATAGGTTCACTCCAGGGGAAATAACTTCGGAGGATAAGAGGCATTGATGTGTGCTGAGCAAAGGCAGCCCGCGTGCGGCAGCTTGGAGCTGACATGCATTCTTCTTTTTCCCAGCTCTCTTTTTTCCCTCTGCTCATTTTCCCTGGGTTTTTATTTTTTTTTTCCTCTCTCTCTCTCTTTTTTTTCCCTCTCCCTTTTTTCTAATTTTGCTTTATTATCATTTTTCAAAGCAGCCCGGGGTCTCGCAGTGATGGTGAAGGATAGAAAGGATCGAGCTGTGCCAGTGGGGGAAATGAGGACCAGGAGATGAGGGGAAATGTCAACAGGCAAATCTGAAAAGCAAACCTGGGGAAGGGCTGTGTATCTAGGCTGGTGTGTGTGTTTGTGCTGATGGAGCCTCTGATGTGGCACAGGAAATATTTTCAGGATTTTTCCCCATCTTTGGAAAGGAGGGAAAGGTGGAGCCTTGTAGGAATGTGCCCCTTGTTGATGGAGTGACAAAACCATCCTTTGTCACCTTAAAAAGGAAATAAGCCCCGAAGTTTCTCTCTTCCATTAGGTGAAAAGACATCTCACAGGACCTGGGGGACTTCCCCTCAAACTTAAGGATGGCCAATTGGACAGGAGCCAAAAAGACCCGTGTGAGCAATTTACTAGAAAAAGAAGAGAACAAAGAAACCAATGGCTTTTGTCAGGTGTTTTACCAGGGGCAGGAGACCCTCTAGCACCTGGATCGGTTTTTCTCTGTAAAGAGTTTGTTATTTTGCCTTTTATTAAAACCTTTTTGTTTCCAACACTGCCACAGAAGCCATCCTGCTGATTTTATGCCTTCTAAGATAGCTGAGCTATCTTGGGTGTGAAATAGATCTCCAAGAGCTTATGAGACCTGGCTCGAGGAGACTTCTATTTCAGATCCTTCTTTGCCAGGAAAACCTGCAGCAGTATTCCCATCATTTTGCAATTCAATGGTCTGTCCTTGTACCTCAGGGAATGCTGCTCCTGCCATGGCACAGCCCACACCACTCTGTGAGGGTTTGCATCCTCTTTAATACCTTCCAGCTTCTCCACTGCTGCAAAACCGTGATGTCTCCCTGTTCTTCTAAAGTTCTTCTGAGCCTTCTGATATTTGCATTTTTGTAATGGAGTTTCTCGGGCACTTTTCATGTAAATAATGATTGGTTTGCGTTCCTTGATTGATTTCACATTCCATTTCTGGAGGAAGAGAGAATTGATGGACTGTTGGTTTGACCAGTGTGGTTGGAGAGGTGGCAATTTCACCCTCCAATCCATGGTCACTTTTAGAATTCTATAAATATCAAAGTCAGGAAATAAAAAAACCCTTTTTTGCCTTGGACATCTCAGTGTGTGTCATTTATTTTGCATTGTATTGTGACACCATGACCTGGACAAGCACAACCCCTCTGACACAACACAAATTCTAAATTCTGCTCCAGCACAGCCAAGCTGTTGGATGTGCTCACTGTGCTCACAGGCTCTCAGGACTTCTGCTGCTCACAGTGACCCTGAGATGTGTTACAAAGTCTCTTTTCCCAGCCTGGCAGTCAAAGAAGGAGTCAGGATTCTTCTATTCTCATTCTCAAGGTTGTTTATTATTTCTTATCTATATCATTCTTTTTCTGGCCTGCTGAGGTCTGTCCAGCAGGTCAGACAGAGGCACTCTGCCTGCCCTTGGGGCAGTGTTATCTTTTTATACTAAAAACTTTGTGTACATTATTTACAATAACTTCCCAATACCCATCACCTATGTTAGACTGTGAGCTTCTACCTTAAACCAATCCAAAAGTGCCAACATCACCCAGAAGATGGAGGCCAAGAAGAAGAAGGAGAAAGGCTGGACATACCCAGATTCCTCCATCTTGCCTCTTTAACCCCCATTCTAAAAAACCCAAAAATCTATTTTTCACCCAGTGATAAATTCACTATCATTCTACTTAGACATTAGTGGCTTGCAGATCCTCATATAAAGGCTGGTAATTGTTTTTCCATGGGTCAAAATCGAAGTCACAGGAGTTTTGGGCTCTGTGTCAAGGTCTCTGAGCCCCCTGGCAGGGGTTTGGGCCATCCAGGACAGCCAGAGGGATGTCCTGGGTTCTGACAACAGGCTTTGCTGGTTTGAGGTCTGTGGGAAGCACATTCCTCCCACTCTGTTCCACGCTAATTTCTGTTTTGGGGAGCTGGTGGTTTTTTGGGGGTTGTTTGGGACTTTTTGCCTCTGCCTGCAGCTTGCTGAGGGCTGGGTGGTTGTGTCTGAGCTGCTTTATGGTGAGGAAAGAGGAGGATTCACAATTCTTGTCTCCCAGCTGGGCTGGGTTGCACAGGGGATGTTCCTCTTCCTCTCCATCCACTACAAAATGCACCCAGACAACTCGTGCAGATTCACTCATCCCAGCTGATGGCACAGAAAGTTGGATGGATGGAACCTGGCCAGGAATCATTCCTTCCCTTTCCAAGCCTGAGGATTTTTTTTCATCCTGCTCCAGTTTTGGGGTTTTTTTTATGCTCCTGCAGGACAGAAAGGGCAGGAAAATGGTGCTGTGGGGGTTCAAACACCTCGGGGACATGGTAAAACCTCTGGCTGGAGAGGAGGGTCTATAAATGTTGCTATGGGGCATCCAAAGATGTTCTGGGATGTGATTCCAAACCTTTCCTTTTGTATGAACCCACATGAGCCTGGACACACAAGTGGACACAGGGGGATGCAGTGAACTCAAAGCCTTGTGGGACCACCACAGCCCCTCCTCACCCTCCAACCTCCCTCCCCTGGGGACACTGCACCCCAAGGTTCTTCTTCTCTCACTACACCTGCCCTTGGAAGAGGAGTGTTTTATTTACAGGTGTAGCACAAGGCAGGAACTCTGATTCTCACCAGGCTAAAATAAAGGAAAAGACCATTCCCAGGTCCAAATGGCTCTTCTTTGTTTTTTTAATTTCCTGTTTTCTTGCATTCACCAAATCCCAGACAGACTCAAGGGGCTGTAGCTTCACTTCCATCATGTGGTTCCATCTGTGCAGCATCCTGGCTAAACCAGTTCCCTGTGTTCTCTGTGTGTGAACCTCCAATTTCAGAGCTGTGCTGGTTTCACCAACCCCAGAAAAGCTGAACCAAGACAATAATTGTCACTCTTCATTGCATTGCAGCAGATTTTACATATGCCAAGCAGAACTGCCATTCCATCCTTTTGGGAAGTGCAGCTTGGCCTCCTGCTCTCCAGCAATTCCCACTCCAAATGCCCAGACCCTGTAATCTGATCTGCAGAAGTGGGAGATGTGGCAGGAATTGCCCTTCCTGTGGATATAAACCCATATTTTAACCACAAGGCCATCTCTGTTTGCTGTGCCTCTTCCAGTCTGAGGATCTGGAATGATTGCTCAGGGAGTGTGGCTGATTTATCCCCCTGGAATTCTCACAAGGATAATGACTTATGGAATTTGGGCACAACAGAGAGCCTCTGTTAAGTGTCCCATCAACATTTCTCAGTCCTGGTTAAGCACAGTGCACATCCTCACTGGGGTTATAAAGGGAATTATGGATTTTAGGGGGATGAGTATCCAAAACAGCTGCCTGTTGTTTGAAATCACCATGGATTGCAGTTCCAGGGAAGCTTTGGCTTTACTGGAGCAGGACTTCCTGTTCATGCAACTCACTCTGTTAATGAGATTTTTTCACAGGGCAGAAGTTTTGTCACAAGAATCTGTGAATTTTAGCATCAGCAGCTCTCTAGGCATGGAGGGCTGTCTTCATTTCCAGGAAGAAATCAGGAGTTTTGCTGCACAGGTGAGAGGTGGTTCCAGCCCTGCAGCCCGTGCAGGCACATCCCAATTCCATCAGCAGTTTTACCCCAATTCCATCAGCAGTTTTACCCAAATTCCATCAGCAGATTCATCCCGATTCCATCAGCAGATTTGCCCCAATTCCATCAGCAGTTTAACCCAAATTCCACCAGCAGTTTTACCCCAATTCCATCAGCAGATTCATCCCAATTCCATCAGCAGTTTTCCCCAATTTCCATCAGCAGTTTTATCCCAATTGCAGCAGCAGTTTTACCCCAATTCCACCAGCAGATTCATCCCAATTCCATCAGCAGATTTACCCCAATTCCACCAGCAGATTCATCTCAATTCCACCAGCAGATTTGCCCAAATTCCACCAGCAGATTCATCCCAATCCCACCAGCAGTTTTACCCCAATTCCATCAGCAGATTCATCCCAATTCCATCACCAGTTTTACCCCAATCCCACCAGCAGATTTACCCCAATCCCACCAGCAGATTCATCCCAATTCCACAGCAGTTTTACCCCAATCCCACCAGCAGATGTGTCCCAGTTTCCCCAGGATGGCTGAGCTGGTGGGATCAGGTGCTCTGGGCCATCAGGAGCTCGGGCAGAGCTGTGGGTTGCAGGTAGCCCAGCTCCTTTTGGCCAGGAGCCTGCAGCCTCAAAACTCACAGGGAAGTCATCTGAAAGCTCACAAAGTGTAATTGGTTCAGGAGCCAACTCAGAAGTCATCTTTGTGTCCCAGGAGATGTTTTTCAGATTAAAAAAAAAATAATAAAAAAATTAAAATTAAAAAATCCTGCCTTGCCTTTGGAAAACTCTCAAATGCCTTCCTGGATTGACTTCTTACAACAGTGTGGGCTGAGTTATGTGAAACATTTCCTTCCAGCTACTGCAGAAGGAGGCAGGCTGGAGCTGCAAAAGCCTTTCCCAAAATCACCCAGCAGACTTGGAGCTTCCAGCAACGAGAATTTTGGAGCTCCTGGATTCTGATTTCATGCTCAGGAGGCCACGTTTTGTCTCTGGATGAGGGGAAGCAGCCACATCCAGGGATGCTTTTAGCCTAGGATCAGTTTCCACCTGGAAGATGCAAGATTTGTTTTGGAAAAATCGTCAGGCAACAGTTATTTAGAAGGGAATAATTCCCAGTGAGGGATTGAACTGACCTTATAAACTGTGCAAGTGAACTTGTGGGCTCCTTCCCTCCCCTGATGGAATTAGCTCCATAAAATGCTTCGCAGTCCATTTCTTGTGGTCTGCATTTATACATATTTTACTCCATAAACATACATTTAATGTCCCCTTGGAAATTATTTCCTGCCCGTTCTTAAAGCTCCACATCATCCTAGGGCAGCAAGTGGATGAAAAATAATTGAAACCATTAAGATCAGCTTTTATTTCAAAGGAGGGGAAAAAAACCCCACAAGGTAATTGCTGGAATGTGTCTTTTTCAAATTACACAGTCCCTGGGATGCCTCTGCCACCGAGGTGTTTTAATGCTGTAACAAAAATGAGGTTTTTCCAGTGAGTTGTGATATTACATTTCTGACCACGTGGCACCAAAGGGACCTGGTGACATCTGAGTTGTGCCTCCACTTCCAGCCAGGGACTCACCTCAGGCTGCTTTCCAACATTTCCAAGTTATGCTCCCTCCTTTCCCTCAGAACTGCAGTTGTTTGAGATTCTTTCTCTCCAGTTTTTATATGAATGTTATCTCTAAAATTACAACCCTTCACTTTTCCTGGTTTGGCATAAAAAGGGTAACCCTGACTAGAGTGAGGCTCTTGTACTGATCCTAAGAAATTTGAGCTAAGTTATTCTTTTTCCTCTTTTACCAGTTCTCTGTATCCCCTGATTTCAGGTGAGTCTGCATGAGATTTAACACAGGTTGATATTTCTGTGGGTAGAATTGATGTGAGTGAAGATGTGTGAGGGGCTGAAGTGTGACAAGACAGGATCTTCAAATTTAAACTGATACTCCAGGTTGATCTCAGATCTCAAAACTTATTTGTATTTATTAACTGTATCTCACCAAATTCACCTGTAATGACATCTGTGACATCTACACTGGAGTAAACATCACATTTTTAGACAGTTAACACCACCCTTTGTCCACAGTGAGGGTCCTGATGGTCATTTCCCACTGACCCTCTGACCCTCAGCTATCCCAAAAATTCCCACCTGAGTGAACTCCCCCCCACCCAGCTCCCTGGTTTGCTTTAATTACAGCTGCTCCTGCTCGTTGTGGGCTCCTAATTAGATGTAAGTGGCAAAGAAAGAGCCGATTTGAGCTGCTGCTTGAGAAACACAGCCTGAAATCAAAGAAATTGGGGTCAGCACCTGACTACACTTCTCTAATGCTGGCTGCTGATTAGCTGCTGTTTACATGAGTGGCTGCAGCTCCCGTTTCTGTGGGAGGCTCCTCTGCAGTGCTGGGCAGTGGGCACTGATGGATTTGTCAGCTCACAGCTTTTAATTGGCTGGAGGGGGTGGCAGGACTCGTGGGAGAAATGTTGATTATAATGTTGGTTGTAACATTACTAGAACCCTACGGGGGGAAATGAGGCATGGATGGGGTGAAATAGGAATAAGAGCAGAGCCTAAATCAAGCAGATGGGTTCTTTGGGTGTTGTGCATTGTCCCCCAAATGGTGGAGGAGTGGTTTGGATGCCCAGCTCAGCCTAATTCCATCCTAACTCAGCATGGTCCAGCAGCACAGAACCCCCAGCTTGGGAGCAGGGGAGGGATGGGGGTTCTGCCCCTCTCAGGTGAGAGCCCCCAGTCCAGCATCAGGAGCACCTGGAGCTGCTGGAGAGGTTCCAGAGAAATCCATGGAGCTGCTCCAGGGCTGGAGCCAGGCTGGGAGAGCTGGGGGTGCTCACCTGGAGAAGGGAAGGATCCAGGAGAGGTTCCAGCATCCATGGCAGGAGTGGAACTGTATGGGCTTTAAGGTCCTTTCCAACCCAAACCATTCCCTGAAATGAATGAAGTTTGAGGATTCAAGACGTGCAAAAGAATTTGAGAGATGACAAACTGTGTTTGGTTCTATGTGGAAATAATTGAAATGTGTGAGTGCCAGTGCAGTGAATCTGTGCAGGAGAAACAGAACCTGGTGTTTGTGTCCTGAAACAGAACAGGAGAAACAGAACCTGGAGTTTGTGTCCTGAGTTGGACACAACTCAGGCTGGGAGAGCTGGGGGTGCTCACCTGGAGCAGGGAAGGCTCCAGGGAGAGCTTCCAGCACATTGCAGGGGCTCCAGGAGAACTGCAGAGGGACTGGGGACAAGGCCTGCAGGGACAGCACCCAGGGAATGGCTCCCAGTGCCAGAGGGCAGCCATGGATGGGATCTTGGAGCTGCTCAGGGATGGAATGGACCCCTGGCAGTGCACTGAGGATGTGGAAGAGCCAGCACAGCTCTAACTCCATCCAGGACTTCTCCACAGTGTGGATGTGACTCAGGAAATGCCCATGGCAGGGTTGGGGACTGGACCCTTCTCCCCAAGCCTTGACTCAAGAGCCACCACTGAGCTGTGACCTTCAGTGGTCACATCTTCCATCAAAGACAGGAACCTCCAAGGAGTTGGGAGCTTGTAGGAGAAAGGCTTTGGTGAGAGCTGGAGGATGAGCCAAACTAACAAAGAAGTAATTGCTATGAGGACAGAAGAAAAATAACCCAAACAAGCTAAAAAAATCTGTCAGTTCCTATAGAATCACAGAATGACCAGGTTGGAAGAGACCTTCAAGCCCATGGAGTCCAGCCCAGCCCCAACAGCTCAGCCAGGCCCTGGCACCCAGTCTGAGGTACATCCACAGGTACTGTGTGCTAAAACTGAATCTTCCCCATCAAACAGGAAATCAACTTGCAAACAGAGGTGGAAGAGATTCCAGATTTGTTTAGAAATCTGGTTTTTTCCACATTTGCTGTGGACATCTATGTGAACAAAATACTCCATCCCCTGGAAGCTCTGTGGTTTGGCAGCACCAGCTGAGCTCTCTGGGCCTGTGAGTGCCTGTGGGACCTGCCATGGTGCCAGGAAAAGCATTGCACAGAATGCACAGAGTGACCAGGTTGGAAGACCTGTTTATCTCATTGAATTGTTGAATGGTTTGGGTTGGAAGGGGCCATCAGGATCCTCCAGTTCCATCCCCTGCCACGGGCAGGGACATTTTCCATTAGACCAGGTTGCTCCAAACCTGGCCTTGAATGAAGGGAATGAAGCCTGGGGATGGTCATGCAGCCCCTGGGTGTTGTGTTGGAGAAGGTTGGTTTGGGGAGGGTGTAAAATCACATAAACCCAAACTTTGCCTTTCTCCTTCACACACAGAATCACAGCATGCCTGGGTTGGGAGAGACCTTCAAGGCCATGGAGCCCAGCCCAGCCCCTGGCACCCAGTGCCACATCCAGGCTGGTTAAACACCCCCAGGGATGGTGACTGCACCACCTCCCCGGGCAGCCATTGCAGAACTTTCTCCCTCTTGCTGGAAAAGCTTTTTCCTGCTCTCCAGCCTGAACTTCCCTGGGCCCAGCTCGAGGCTGTGTGCTCTGGGTGTGTCAGTGCTGCTGGAGAAAGAGACTGAGGTTTGAACTAATTACTACAAGGATACAAAAAAACCAAAAAACCCAAAAAACCCAAAAAAACAAACAACCCAAACAAGCTAAAAGAATCAGTCAATTCCTGTAGCTGAGGTTTGTGTTCTGCCACAAGCTCAAGGCAAGAATCATTGTCACACCCAGCCACGGACAGTGTGTGGGTTTCTCTCTGTGCAAGAGCCATAAGTTTAAAAAATTTATTGATTTTATAATTAAGGAACTCTGCAATACATAAAGTTAAAAGCCGTGCAAGCGTCTACACAGAGACCACATAAAGATAAACAAACATTTAGATTTAACACAGCATAAGTGCAATAATCACCCATAAATGTAGTCATCACCAACTGTTTAATATAGATCAGTAGCAAACAAAAGAATAGATGGGATGGAAATTATTATTTGTACTAGAGGAGCTGCAGAGGCCACAGGCAAGATCACATCTCTGCTGTGGCAGGCAGCACCCACATGCATAATGAGAGGCAGCCCTGGGTGAAAACAGCTCCAAAATTAAGTCCAAATTCAAGAAGAGGAGCAGTGGAAGGAGGGACATGCTCCCATCTGGAGGTCATCAGATGAGTCCTCCTGGTGCCCAGATCCACTTCCACCCCAGAGCATACAAATGAGATTAAACTGGCAAATGCTTTAATTTCTTTTATATAATTTTTATATAACATTAAATCATCAGGAGAAATAATGCGATTTCTTCCCAGGCTGTTTTGGCAGGGGTAGAAGCACTTTTTCAGCTGAGTTCATGGACCACCTGCCCAGTGTGTGGGGAGAAACTCTCCCCCTTGCCTTCTCTGCTTTGTTTTTTTTGCTTTTTAGACATCACAAAATGTTCATTGAGCAGGAACTCTGGACATGCTGTCCCAGCAAGGAGCTCACAGGGTCGTTTTTCTTCTGCTGCTGCAGTCACAGGGTAGGATTCGTCTCATTTAACTGGAGATATTTATATTTAAGAAACCTCCCTTGATGCTCAGCAGGGAAAAAAAAATTAAAAAAAAAATTTTTGGCTTTTTAGGGAATGTTCAGACATTTATCCAAGGCATGGCAGCCCCTGAGTGTGAGCTGAGGGTGATGCCTCTGCTGGGTGCCAGGGGTGCCCATCATGGTGGAGGTGTCCTAAATCCCCAAACCTCCATCTCATTTAAGTGGAGATATTTATATTTAAGATATTTATATTTAAAATACCTCCCTTGATGCTCAGCAGAAAAAGAAATTTAAAAATCCTTTTTTAGCTTTTTAGGGAATGTTCAGACATTTATCCAAGGTATGGCAGCCCCTGAGTGTGAGCTGAGGGTGATGCCTCAGATGGATGCCAGGAGTGCCCATCGTGGTGGAGGTGTCCCAGATCCCCAAACCTCCATCTCATTTAAGTGGAGATATTTATATTTAAGAAACCTCTCTTGATACTCAGCAGAAAAAAACAACAACAACAACAACAAAAACTTCAATTTTTTTAGCTTTTGCTGGGTGCCAGGGGTGGCCATTGTGGTGGAGATATCCCAAATCCCCAAACCTTCCTCTCATTTAACTAGAGAAATTTATATTTAAGATACCTCCCTCGATGCTCAGCAGAAAAAAAAAATTAAAAATCCTTTTTTATCTTTTTAGGGAATGTTCAGAGATTTATCCAAGGCATGGCAGCCCCTGAGTGTGAGCTGAGGGTGATGCCTCAGCTGGTGCCAGGGGTGCCCATTGTGGTGAAGGTGTCCCAAATCCCAAAACCTTCATCTCATTAAACTGGACATCTTTATATTTAAGGTACCTCCCTCGATGTTCAGCAGAAAAAAAAATTAAAAATAATTTTTAGGCTTTACAGGGAATGTTCAGACACTTATCCAAGGCATGGCAGCCCCTGAGTGTGAGCTGAGGGTGATGTCTCTGTTGGGTGCCAGGGGTGCCCATCGTGGTGAAGGCATCCCAAACCCCCAAATCCCCAAATCCCAACCCTCTCCCTTCCCTGCTGCAGCAGGAATTTGGAGAATGCTCTCCCAGAGCATCCCACAGGCCACAGGAGGGATGAGGAGTGGGATGGATTTGCTGTTGGTCACCACCTCCTGCCTTTGCCCCATCTCTGCTGCCTGGGACATTTCCTCTGCCATGTTCTGCCCCTGGCATCATTGGCCTGATCCTCTGATGAGCCTTTCATGGCTTCTCCAGCTCCTTGAAAATAATGGAGGTTAATTTATCACCTCAAATTGCTGCAGCATCTCAAGGCCATGAGGAAAAAGCTGTGCCTTGTCTCTCCTGTTGCCCACCCTCCCTCTGCTCCAGTGAGAGCTGTGATCCCAGGACATGCAGAATATGTCGAGTTTCACGTTTTCTAATTCCCCCCAAACAGATTTTTCAGAAATAAAGACAACTCCTGTGGCTTTGCAATTAAATATTAAAAGGCCTTGATTAAAGAGCCATAAATCACTGAAAGGCCTTTAAATTTCTGTGATGTCTCCTGGCCTGGCATTGCAATCTCTGATTGCAATCTCATTTTGCTGTGGTGAGAGACAGGTACCTCCAAATATTGGCCATCAGCTGTTGGTGTCTACAAGGTAATGGATAACGGGGAAGGAGTGAAAGAAACTTTTAAATCAGGGTGATAAAAATGTGCTGGTGTGACAGGATGTGAGCAGGAGAGCTGGAAATGGGTGCAGCATGGGGCAAAGTCTAAGTTTAAAATCTCCTGGTGTGGTGCAAGGTGGCCCTGCCCATGGTGGGAGTGGAATGAGATTTTTAGGTCCCTTCCAACCCAAACTGTTCTGTCATTCTCTGATTTTCACCTGTGGCTTTGTCCTGCTCGGTTCAGGGATTCCTGTGCAGGTTGGAAGCAGGGCTGTGGTGTCTGCAGGGCTGGGGATTCTCCTTCCTGTCCTGTGTGCTCTAGACTTGCTGCCCTGGAGAAAATCCTCATCAGATTCCCTCTGCTGTGGTGCAGGAATGAGCTCCAGAATGTTCCATGAGCACAGCTGGCCCTGGGCTGGAGCAGAGCAGGGATGAGGAATATCCTCATCATCCCCATAAACTCCAACTTCACCTCGTTCAGCTGAGGCCCATCTGATGCTCTTTAAGCTCTCCTTTAAGCCCACCATGAGTCCATTCCTGACCTTCTGGGACAAGAGGGAGATGGAGAAACATCCTTCTCTCCACTCTGGGCACAAGGACTGATCCAGGATCTGCTCCTGCTCTGTGTGTAGAATCCTGGGATCTTTAGGACTGGAAAAGTCCTGGGCAGGAACACTGGTTCAGGGACATGGCAGGAGAATACTGGCAAATTCTCCTTCTGTTTTGGAACCCCCAAACCCCTCATGCCTGGTCTATCACCAGCCAAGGGATGAAGAGGGGCTCCCCACTCCTGCCTCTCCTGTGCTGCAGAATTTAATGCAACGCCTCCAAACGTGGCAAGAAAATTAATTATTTGGAAATGATGTGCAGGAAGGGAGGGTCTAACCTAGTGGATAATTTATTCATTGCTAATATCTCCAGCAGCTGTAATTGAGGTGCTCTTTTAATTGTCCAAGCCACTCCAAAAAAACCCCCAGCTTTTCTAATAATGGCTTGGAAGGTAACTGTCATTCAGCTGTATAAACCTCTATCAAAGCTGGCTTTTGACTGGCTGATGGCATCACCCAGTGCCTTGACTTTATTTTAGCTTATTAAAATTGATCCTAAATAAACCTGATCTGCCCCAAATTATTTTTTTCCTTAAATTAATTTGAATGCAATTTGTTCTCAGCAAGATTCGCTGCCATGTTGCATCTCGCAATGCAAACACGAGTTTGTTGGGTCACTCTAATTAATTTGATTTTGTATCTCAGCCCTCCTACCCATCACCAGCACTAAATGGAATTATTTAGAAATAACAGAGATAATGCTGGCAAAATAACATGCTGTGACAGGACCAAGCTTTGCTTCTTTAGGAGGAAAAAAAAATAATAATACACAACATATTGAGGTGGTTTATTTTTTGATTAAACGCTTCTGCTTCGCCTCGGCATTTATCTTTCTGAGACAGCTCCAGATCAGAGCAAATGCATCATTCCATTACCATTATCTCTCTGTACATTTGAGTGGGGGGTCCCCAGATAATAAAGGGCTACAACGTGCGTGGTCAGCTCACACCTCCAGCAGCTCTGATTCCTTCAAGAGGATTTCTACAGGAGGTGTTGGCAGGGAAGGAAAGGGGGAGGAGGTTTCTGCCTGGTTGCTTGGTGGGGGGGAGGCAAAAGGCTTCGAGGAGATGAGTGGAACAACTTAATTCAGAGATTTTTATAAGAATATTGGTGTCAGGAGCTGCACACAGTGACCTGGGTTTGAGGAGATGATGTTGGGAGGTTTTATTCAAAAGCTTTGGCAGAAGAGCTCAACAGCTTGAGGATGTGAGATATCCCCTGCTCCTGGAGGGTTTGGAAAGAGGAAGGGGAGACAGGCAGGTGTTGCATGTTATCCAAAACATGGGAGGGGTTTGGGATGAACAGATGCCCAAAGGAGCACATGATGGTACAGTGGTTTTGTGCAGATTATTTGTTTCTTTTTTCTTTTAAGGTCAGGATTAAATGCGTGAGATGCTATTTCTTGCTGGACTCAGATGTTTATTAGCTCTTATCCATGTCATACTCTCATAAACCCTGAGTTCTACACCACTTCCACAACAAACTAAAAATGGAGCCCCATCTCTCTCTCTACAAGGCCTTTTAAGGATGAACTGTCTAATTGAGAAATGACACCTGAATTATTTTCACTTATAATCCAATAATCAAACCAATAACCAACCACCCATGCCCACAATGGGGACATTTTATCCAATTGCACAAAACCACCCAAACCCATAGAGAAGAAGGAGAAGGAGAAGGAGAAGGAGAAGGAGAAGGAGAAGGAGAAGGAGAAGGAGAAGGAGAAGGAGAAGGAGAAGGAGAAGGAGAAGGAGAAGGAGAAGGAGAAGGAGAAGGAGAAGGAGAAGGAGAAGGAGAAGGAGAAGGAGAAGGAGGAGGTGGTGAAGGACCAGCACTGCCCCAAAACCTTCATCTTGCTTTACATCTATTCCTGTATTCTAAACCCTTAAACTCTGGGTTTCCCACCCTGTGATATCACACACTTCTGTTCAAACTGCACACCCACAATCCCAGTTCCATCATTCCATTCTGGAAGCTTCTCCAGGCCTCAGGTCAGTGCAGGGTTCTCTTGGGGGTCAGTGCCTGGCAGCACAGAAATCTCCAATTCTCAGCAATCAGCATTCCAACATTTTTGGTTCACCAGTTTGAGATTTCCCAGCCAATGCACTGATTTGGGTGAGTGGTGGAATAATAATCCAGAATAATCCTGGGTGAGAGGAAAAATCCATCATGCCCTTCTTCCTCCTGAATTTAGGAGAGCTTTCCATGAGATGGGGAAAGTGGAGAGGGGGAGATCCCAGCATGACCCAGAAACAGAATAAATACTGGGGAAGGGAACATCATAGGGATAACACGTGTTAAGGGGTGTTCCCCTATAGAGGGGAAGGCTTTTATCCCACATTTTGCTGATGTGAGTGTGGGTGGTGGACCCAAGCACCCCCAGAGGCTCTGGCCAAAGGCTGAATTCCAGACCATTATCCCAATCTGCTTGGAAATATACATAGGTAGAAGGAGGTAAAAAATAAAAAGGAATTAGGCGGGAAAAATTAGAATTTTTACACTTGAGGTGCTGCACCATCAGTTTGTAGCACTGCAAAGGGGCCATAGGTCTGCAAAGGGTTCATTCACAAATGAATCCACCCAGGATAACAGGAGAGTGAATTCCCTGTGTTTGGCACAGGTCCTACCAGTGAACAATGAGGAGGAAGCAGATGTCTTCATGTGAATATTCACTTATATGTGAATGTATTTATATTTTTACTGAAGATTTTAGGAAGGGCTGACTGCACCAGCCCCAGTCCAGCATTCCAGAAAGGACCTGCTCTTATGAATTTGGGAACATTTTAAGAGGTCCTTTCTGAAAGGTCCAGCAGCATCTCTCAGTCTGCAAACCCAGGGTACCCCACACCAACTATTCAACAAGAGACACTGCCCATCAGGGAAATATCTTCCTCTTGCCCTTCCTGTTTGTCTCCTCAGTCTCTCCCTCCTGTTTTCTGTCATTTCTCCCTCTGCTCTCCCTCCCTGGATGCCATGGTGATGGAGCTGACACGTAAGAACAGCTATTCTTCACTGGGGTTCCCACAGCATCCTGAGATGAGATCCTGCTTCTCTCCTTCTCCTGTCTCCCACCTTCCCTAAGTGGGTAAATCTGAGTGCTGCCAACCCCACGTGCTAAAAAAGATGGGCCAACATTCCCCCTCCTCCCTCCCTGCTTCCAGTTGGCTTTAAAAGCATGAATTGCAGCAAGGAAAAAGAAATAGCACAAACGTTGGGCTTGGTTTGTGGGGTTTTTCTGGTTTTCTTTGGAGCTCGGGGTTCTAACAAAATAAATCTTTCACCCCCTGCTGTCTACAGGGCCCACTGCTGGTTTGGGGCATTTTCAGGCAGATTTGACAGGCAGCAGGGAGATCTTAATCCTGAAAGTTTTGGGAAGTAGTTTTTGGCTGGGTGGATATTCCCTGAGTGAGAGAAATGCAAGGTAGAATTTACAAATCCCCCCTATTCAGGATTAGCCTCCAGCGACATCCACAATTGGCTGTGAGATCTGGGAGGCTGTCAAGTGCATTTTGTGTATCCTTTCCCCACTATCTGAGGGAGGCAAACTGCCCAAAAGACCTTTCTAGAGTGTTACCAACTGCAGATTCTGTGACAATCCCTGCAACTCTATCCTGGCTCCTCATCTCTCTCCTGGAACCCACTGGAGCTGCACCAGCAGCAAGTCTGGGCCAGGTTCTGAAATCCCAAATCAAAGCCCTAAGCTGAGGATGAGACCCTTCCCCTCTTCAGGCTGTCCTATTTCCCTTTGGATTTATTCTGATTTAAGGGCTGCTTCTCCTCAGATGAATCCAGCCTTCCCCTCTCTCCTTCCAGGCAGTCTCCAGCTCCTCCTGGGCATCCCTGGACTGTTTCCCTCTGATTTCTCCATCTCATCACTCCATCCCCACTCCTTCCCCTCTCCCTTTCCAGACACTCTCCAGCTCCTCCGTGGTGTCCCTGGATTGTTTCCCTCTGATTTCTCCCTCTCATCCCTCCATCCCCACTCCTCTTTTTTCTCTCTCCTTCCAGATAGCTTCCAGCTCCTCCTGGGTGTCCCTGGATTATTTCCCTCTGATTTCTCTATCTCATCCCTCCATCCCCACTCCTCCTTCCCCTCTCTCCTTCCAGACACCCTCCAGCTCCTCCTGGGTGTCCCTGGATTGTCCCCTTTGAGTCTTTACCCATTTCTCCATCTCACCCCTCCATCCCCACTCCTCTTTCCTCTCTCTCCTTCCAGACACCCTCCAGCTCCTCCTGGGTGTCCCTGGGCTGTTTTCCTCTGACTCTTTACTCATTACTGCATCTCATCCCTCCATCCCCACTTGTTATCCTGCCCCAAAGCTCTCCAGCCCTCCTGAGCAGGGATTGATTGCTCTTCCTCCTGGTATTGTCCTCCAAAATGAAACAGCAATGAATTCCTCCGACTTTCTGTGGTTGTGTATCTTATCACTCCACCTGCCTGCTTCCAATATTATTCCCTTTCACTCCTCTCCAGTGCTCCCCTCTCAGATCCCCTGGTTTAATTGGCCAGCCCCAGCCTGGGTTTTGTAGTCTCCTTATCATGATGGGCTGAGTGCTCCCCTGGCTCCCATCTCACCCTGCCTCCCTCCACCTGCCCCTGTCCCCTGTCCCTCCTCCCGCTGTTTTGTTTGGCCAAATGACAGCCTGGGTGTGACCAGAGGCGATAATGGTCGGCAAATATTTGAAGGGGGAAGGAGAAAAATTGTCCCTGGGGGAGTTGGAACGGGGAGGGTTGGGATGGGGTTGGGAGGATGTGCAGATGATGCTGTCGGCCTGAGGACATCATAAATCCCCTCTGGGTGGATGGGTGGGGATGGGGAAGGAGAATCTCTCTCATCCCTGGGTCTGCTTGGAAGGACAGGTCCTCTCTGGAAGGGGCATTTTGCTGGGGAGATTGGAGTTGGAGCAGGGGACAGAGAAGAGGGGATGGGAAGGGAGAAAATGGGAATGAAATTGCAGCAAAGAGGAGAAATGGGCTGGAAATTCCAGTAATCTGTAACTTGAGGGGTTGGTGAGCTGGTGTCTGAATCCAGGTGCTAACATGGACTGGAGCTCACACTGATGGGAAGGAGCTCTGGAAAGGAAGGGGCAGGTCTACAGCTACTGTGAATTGCTGGATTTCCCCCTAGGACAATATAAAAGGAGATTTTGCTTCCCTCAAAAACACCCAAACCAGTGATCAAAAAAAATAGAGGCAAACCTCACCTCTGTTTGACAGTTCATTGTGCCTGCTGAAGGGCTGGGAAGAGGGAGATGCTGGATAACTGATAAAAATTTTATTTATAAATATCCTATTGAAAAATCTGCCCCCAAAAATAAGAGGGAGATGTTGAATAACTGATAAAAAATTATTTATAAATATCCCACTGAAAAATCTGCCCCAAAAAACATCCCTGCAAAGACTGGCAGGGGAGTTAAGGCAGTTGCCAGAGGCTGTGCAGCAAATCAGTGACAGAGGAGAAAGGGCAGGTGACACCCCTCTGCTCCATGCCAGGACACCCTGGGCTTCCCAAAAAATCCCCCAAGACTCCAGGGAAAGGCTGGACCAAGCACAAACAGAGGGTGGCTGAGATGGACCCTCCCAATAGCTTTTTCTCCATCCATCACCCAAAATTTGTTGTACAATGCTAATAAAGAAGGGAAGGCAAGGTGACCAAGTGACACAATCCTGCTCTTCCCTGCAAACTTCTCTTACATTTTTCTGGGTAGCACCTTTTCTACAACACAGCCCTTCCTGAAGCTGGCAGCACTGCCAAAATCTGAGAGAGTGACACCCCTAAAGCTGGACCAAGAGATGCCCTTAGGGGCAGAGCTCACCCTGTCCCTCCCCAGGGTGTCACAGTGACCACACAGAGCCCTGGCCCAGCTTTAAACCAGCTTGCACAGCATTTCCCACCCTCCACAAGCTCGATAAAGACATCCTTTGTCAGCAGCAGGGATGGTGACAGCTACCCAGGAGAGGCCAATTTTATTCCGTGCATCAACAGAGAGGGGCACGTTGGAAGGACCTGAGAGACCGGAGGGCGGGAAGGGGTGACAAAGAGACCTGGAGGGAGAAGATTTCGAGTTGGGAGCCGTGTCCCCGAGCTGTTTTGTGAAGGCTTGGCCCGGTTCGGGGGTTTTGCGGGTGCCACCAAGCGCGGCCGCTGCAGGTGGCGCTGCGATGTTGGGTTTGAGCGCTGCCTGCGCTGCGCTCGCCGCAACAACCCGAGCTGGAGCAAGCAGCGCCGGCTTCCAGCCACTTAAACACCGCGCTGCTTTAACAAACTTGTAAAATGGCGGGGGAAAAGAATCATGGAAAAATCCCCTCACAATCGAAATTAGATTTCCCGTCTCTCTCCCTTTTTCTTATTTTTTAAATTTTTTTTTCCTTCTTCTTTCTCCTGATTGGCTCGTCCTCTGTTGTTGGAGCCTTGAAGTGTACAGGTGGATGTCCTGGCAGAAATGGGTTTTTTCTGTTCTTTGGGTGTTGGTGGAAGTGATTCCTATGTCCCACTGTGTGTGGCTCAGGTGATAAGGCAAGAAATGAAAGGAAGGAGGGAATGAGTACATCAGCAAGGGAGGAACCACAGAGGGATTCAGGGAGGCTGTTGGCATCCAGGACTTCAGGGGCATTGGGGGATCTTTTAGGACAGCAGGAGGGAAATCAGGTGTGCGAGGTTGTTTGGATGGAGAAAACAGGATTTTGCCTCACCCTTGATGATGCTAAGGCAGCTTTGGTGCTGCTCGGTTTTCCCCCTGGAGCAGAGCAGGGGGTGCCCAGCACCTCTCCGTGATCTCTGCTGTGACTTGGGGGGTAAAATCCGCTGGATGACACCAGGGTGAGCCTGAACCCTTCTTGTCCTTGGGCTCTTTTGCTGCAGAAATTCCCAGGTCAGGGGAGGTCATTTGGGTTTTGCAGCCCCAGCCCTTTCCCGCCCCCGCTGCCCGGTTCATGAGCAGGCCTATAAATAAAGTCTCATTTGTCACTCACTCCTCCATGAACCCAAACAGCACGGGCATCTATTGACTCCTGCCATTGTCTTAAGAAGCAGAAAGAGCTGGTATTAATTTCTTCCTCCCTACCAGCTAGTGGGGAGTAATCTGGGCATATCCAGATTATCCGTGTTTAGGGAACAGGTTTTAAATGTGAGACCGAATTTCCTCGAGATTTTCATATGTTTTTATTAAATGGAGCTGCGAGCCAGGCTGGACACTCAATAATGCTGTAGCACTCAGAGCAGCAGTGATCTTTAGAGGTTACTAACCTGCCATTGTATCTCTCAGATTCCTGTCTGGCTGCTCCGTTGTCATTTCGCTGCGTTATTACTCTTCAGGCTTCACATCGCATTCATTTCTCTGAATGAAAACAAATGACTCCTTGCGAGAGGTAGGAGATAAAGAATAATAAATACATTTTATGCACCACCTTAAAAAAGAAAAAAAAGGGCTCTGAATCTCTGAATCCCCCATCCATCCATCAGGAAATGTAAACGGGAGCTCAGGCAAAACACACACACACACACAGAGGCGCGCGCCGGGGAGATAAAACTTGTTTTAAGGAAAACATGATATTGTTTCTAAATAAATATCTTGGAGGATGCAAATAGACAGCCCCCGGCCCCCGTGCTTTGTGGCATAAATTTAAGATAATTAAAAATACTAAGCTGGGATTAAGCCTGATTTTCTGTCAATGGTGGAGGCTGCGGGGAGGAGGGGGGAGTCCTGCTGTGCTTGGTGCTGCACAACCCCTGGAGAGGAGATTCCTGCCTCTGATCTCGGGTCTGGATTGCCGTGGGTGCTCGGACCCCCTTCCCCAGGCACTCCCTGCATCCCTGCTGGATGTCTGTGCCTTCTGCTGGGCAAGGGGAAGCCGCAGGGCCACTTGCAGAGTTTTCTCCCCGGCCTGTGCATGGCCAGCCCCCCTGGAAGCAGAGGAGATCTCCCCCAACTGCTTCTCCTCTTCCTCAGACCTTTGTGAGGAGCCCATCCTCGGGGAATCGGGGCTCCCTGGGGAGCAGCCCTGTTGCTATCACCGCCCTGAGAGCATCCCTGCCCTTCCCACACCTGCTGCCGGCCCTGGCATCACCTGCGGGGAGGAGCGCGGCTCTCACGCACGGAATGAACTTTTGGGGTGGGCTCAGGGGGACACCAAACTCAGGTAGGAAGCACCGACAGCTTCTGAAAAATCCCTTTATTCCTGCGGCTGTCGGGAGTGGAAGGGAGCCCGGGCCGGGGGAGCAGCTCGCAGCCGCTCTCCGGGATTATTGCTCACCCCAGCTGGGGGATTGATCCTCCCCGGAGCATCCCCACGCCCCGCTCCCCTCCTCGCTGCCTCCAAGCCGGAGGAGAGCCTCAGAGAAGGAAGGGAAGGCATGGAAAAAGGGAAGGGAGATGCCAAGCAAAGCCGGGAAAGGCTTTTTCTGAGGAGCAGATGGGGGCAGGCAGCGAGATGCGCTTGATTCCGTGAGTGGGTTTTGGGTTTGATTCCTTTTTTTAATTTTTATTTTTTTCTATTTTTCGGGGAGGGCAGAGACGTTTCCCAATTAGCCCAATCAGGCTGGAGCTCCTAGGTGTCAGTAGTGAGTAGGAGCGAGGGAAGGCACCGGAGGAGGAGGAATCCAGGCAGCCGGAGTTCCAGCCGGGGGAGAGCGGCGCCGGCAGCCCCGGGAGGCGGCCCCGCTCCATCCCCGTCCCCATCCCCTTTCCCCAGCCCCTGCAAACTTTAGGACGACGAAAAGCGCCTTGGGGGACCCCTTCCAGAGACAACCTGCGCTCCTCCGCCTTCTCCCCTCTCCCGGAGGTGGGTGGGCTGGAGAAAGGAGGAGCAAGCGGCCACTCTTTCTGCAAAGCTAAAAAAAAAAAAAATAGGAAAGAAAGAGAAAAAAGGATAGAAAGGGATTTTTATCATCGCTTCAATTTTTTATTTATTTTTTTATTATCCCTCCCCCGTGCATTGAGCTGCTGTTGCCACAGCACTTCTACACCTCTCTCCGGCTATTTATTTAATTTTTTTAAATTTTTTTTTTTTTTCGGAAAGGGGTGTGTGCCTGTGTTTGCAAAAGAGCCTGGGTGTCCAAGCCGGCTCCGCAGCCACCATTGGAGAGGAGGGCTGGGGAGGAAGGAAGGGCTGGCTGGCGAGACAGCCGCAGTGCGAGCCCTCCCCGGCGGGCGGGCGGGCGGCAGAGAGGCCGCGGAGCCGGGCATGGCCCCGTAGCGCATCCCCTGCCCGCAGCCCCTGCCCGCAGCCCGCCTGCAGCTCCGCTGCCCGGCTCCCCCCACTGCTGGCTGGTTTAGAGGCGGAGGGGGGGAAGGGCTGGGGGAGGGAGGGAGGGGAGGGAGGGAAGGGGTGATTTGGGGGGGAGTGAAAACTGGAGCTGCGTTTCCCCCCCCCCATTCTCCCCCCCCCTTCTCCGGCTCTGGGCGAGCCAGACACGGTTTGCCCAGTGCAGAGAGAGGGGCTCCGTGTTCCGCCTCCGTGGAGTATTTGGGATTGGAGAGAGACACACACGCGCACACACACACACACACACACGCACACAGAGACCATCTGCAGTGTCAATGCGGCGCCTGCTCTGAAGACTGAAGTGGGGGGAAAGGAGAGGAGAGAAATAAAATATATATATATATATACACATATATATATATATATATATACATACACACCAAAACCCACCCAAAGCAAGCCAGGAGCATTCCCAGGTAAGGAGCCCCCCGCCCCGCCCGGGCTGCGGGAGGATGCCCCGGAGGATGCCCCGGAGGATGCCCCGGGAGGGCTGGCGGGGCTGCAGCGGTACCTGCCCTCCACACCTGGCGGCAGCGAAGGGAGGGGGTCTGGGAGGTGCCCCCACCGCTGCTCACCACTCCCGAGTCCCGGGAAGGGGGTCTGGGATGGAGGGATGGAGGGCAGGGACCCCCGAGGACAGCGGGCTGAGCTGAGGGGCTCGGGCACGGCCCCTCCCGGCCCGCCTTGGGAGGATGCTGGGCGGGGGGCGCGGCGGGGACCCCCTGCTCCACATCCCCAGCGCGGAGGGGACGCGGTGCCCGCTGTCCCCCGTTCCCCGATGGCTTTTTCCCCATGCACAAGGCTCAACTTTTCTCCCCGGAGGCAGCGGCTCAGCCCGCAGCCCGTCCCTCATCACCCTCGGCATCCCCGGCTGCGGGTTTGCCTCCCCTCGGGGGGTGTTTTCTCCCTGCGATGCTCCGGAGCTCTCCTCGGGCGAGGAGCTGGAGGCATTTCCAAACTTTTGCTGCTCCCGGTGAGGTTGCAGCTGGACGGGGCTGGAGGCAGAGCCCAATTCCCGGGGAGGATAACACCTCCCGGGTGACCCGTGGATGGGGACAGGGGACAGGGGCCATCCCTGGTGGTGGACACCTAAGAGGGAAGGGCAGACCCTCGTGGCTTTCCTTCCTGCAAGGTGCTGGAGAGTTTTCCTGCCCAAATCCCGGCTGCGGAGTCAGCGCTGCCGAAGCTGCCTCCTTTCCCTCGGTGCATGTGTGTGCTGCGTATCGATGCTCTGCGTTTATCAGACATATGCCCTTAAATGATGTACACCGGGAGAAGTGATCTAAACACCGAGCCGCGCGTTGTTTTGCTGGAAATCCACGTTGTTTTGCTGGAAATCTAATACTCCGGCAGCAGCCGAGTTCCTCCCAGACAAACAAACCCGCTTGCTCAGCCCCAGCACGGCTGTTTGGGTTTGTAGCGGCTGCATGTGGCTGCTCCATCGCCAGCCCGGAGGAAATCCTCCTCCCGGGGCTCCATCTGCTCGCTGTGCCGGGAAGGGATGGATGAAGGGATGCGGGGGTAGGACCCCCGAGCGGGGCTCGCCCTGATGGGAAGGAGCCGCTGGAACGCGTGTGGCTCCGCACCTCTCCCGCAAAACTTCCCCACCCCGCTCTGCTTCCCAACCCTGCCCGCTGCAAACGCACCTGACTGCCCACGGCATCCCTCCGCTGCCGGGAAAAGAGATTTTGGGAAAAGCGAGGGGGATCTGGTGCTCCCCGGGTCGTGGGGTGAGTGATGCAGAGAGGGGAGGTTCGGAGCGGGACCCCCGAGATGCCGGGGGATGCTCTCACGATCCGCGGGAACAATGACGGTGCCGGGGGATTTTTACAGCCGATGCAAACTGCTCGCAGCCTTCTAGGGACTTATCTTGAGCGTGCACGGATATTTCGGAGGGCGGAAAGCGTGCTAACTTATTTTCCTTAGCTGCCCTCTGTTTCAGCCGGGTGTTGTTTGTAGAAATCCGCGAGCCGGGCACGGGGGGTTCGGGCTCCTGTGATTCTAATTTCTGTGATTTTAATTACGGCGTGTGCCTCCCAGCGTGGGATTAGGTGCTTCCTCCCCCCGCCTAAGCCTCTGGCTGGAGGTGTAGGGGATGCGAGCAGCGTTTTGCTCGTGTTTTTGTGTTTTTTGTGGGTTTTATTTTTGCCGGGGGAAGTGCGTGTTTGTTTGTTTGTTTGTTTGTTTGTGTGTGTGGGATCCTTCGCTAAGCCGGGCTTCAAGCGGTGCAACAGATGTGTGTGTGTGTGTTTCTCGTGTGCAGCCAGGTTTAAACACGCAACCCCAGCCCCGGCACGAAAAGCTGAGCTTTTCTCCCCTCCTCTGCTCAGACCCACCCTCCGTGGGGTGTCTCCTTTCCTAAAGGATCACTCCAAGGCTGCTTCTCTCGCTGTCCCATCCCGAACGTGCGGCGCTCGGCGGTGTCGATACCACTCGAAATAAATGCCAGCCGCATGATCTAAGTGTTGTTTCTGTCCAAGACGGGTGCTTTAGATGCTCAGTCGCGGTGCTGTAGGGAAGCATTTGCTCGAGGATCGCAGGCACCGCTGTCAAATGCTCTGTGCTCGGCTGGGGAGGGATGCTGCGAACCCAAAGGGACACGCTGAACTTCTCCGCAGGGAGAGCGAATATTTGAGCTTTTCCTCAGCGGATTCACCTGCCAGCACCCCTCCCTGCAGCGCAGAGAGCAGGGAGGGGGTGGGTGAGGCAAAGCCAAGGGCTGAGCAGAGGCAGGAGAGCGGCTGGGCTGAGCTGCGCTGCCGGGAAGGCAGGAGCCGTCTGTGGCAGCTCCATCCCGGGGGGCTCAGCCTTGCCGGAGCCGCTTTCATATCAATTCCTGCACTTTCGCAGGCTGACGAGGGGGAGGAGAGATGCCGGCGCCCCTTTTGTGCTGCATCTTTTTCCTTTTACCGAGCCGCTTTGTCTCTGCCTCCCGATGCCGAGGGGATGCAGTAAAACCGAGCTCCCGCTCGCAGTGCCGGGGCTGGGTTCGTGTGATGAGCCCGGCAACGTCCTACGATGCTCGGGGTGTGCACTGGGGGTTAAAGACGTGTGGGAATCAGTTTCTTGTGAGGAAGGGAACCCTGAGGAGGATGCTGTGGTGCTCCGCGCTGATCTGACCTGGGGAGGTGTCAGAGGTGGGGCTGCTGCTGAGTTTTGGAGTTTGCAGTGCCAGAGTTTGGGGCTTGGCACTGCCCACCTGTGTTTGGGAGCGGGATGGCGTGGTGTCCTGGGAATCGTTTGGCTGCTCTTGATCTATTTATCATTTATAACACCTCTAAAGCGGGGTCCACATAGCTGAGACTCCAATTCTGAGAGCTGAGCACTCTCATGTGCTGCCCATGAATCCCCCTCCCCACCTAAGGACGCGTTTTGTGCTGTGACTGTTCCCTCCAGCAAAGCCCTCAAACTGCTTCATGCTCTAACACAAAGCATCTGGGGAACCTTTCTGGCTCTCTGAAAGGCTTCAGAGGGCTCTTTCTTACTCCTTCCTTCTGGCTGGCGAGACTCGGGGAAGGGACAGCAGCGCTCCAGGCGCCCAAGGCAAGGAGACTTCCCGTCTGTGCGGAGTCGGGGCAGCCCAGTCCCTTCCTGCAGGGCATCAGTGATGAGCGTGCTTCCCTGCCTGCCTGTCTTCCTCTGAAAAGTGCTTTATACCCCTCAGCTTTGAGCTCTCAAGGAGCCTGTGACAAAAAGAAAAAAGAAGGAGAAAAAAATATTACGTAGTGCTGCCCACATGTTTTTCACTCAGGCTCTGAGTGATTTTAAAACAGAGTCATTCACTCAATTCCTGTGGTGTGGATGGGGAAACTGAGGCACAGGGTTTAAAACATAACCATTCACTCAATACTCATGGTATGGATAGGGAAATTGAGGCACAGGGTTTAAAACATAACCATTCACTCAATTCTCATGGTGTGGAGAGGGAAATTGAGGCACAGGGTTTAAAACATAACCATTCACTCAATTCTCATGGTGTGGAGAGGGAAATTGAGGCACAGGGTTTAAAACATAACCATTCACTCAATTCTCATGGTATGGATAGGGAAATTGAGGCACAGGGTTTAAAACAGAACCATTCACTCAATTCCTGTGTTATGGATAGGGAAACTGAGGCATGGGGTTTGAAACAGAACCATCTACTCCATTCTTCTGGTGTGGATGGGGAAACTGAGACACAGGAGTTTAAAACAGAACCATTCTCTCATTTCCGTGGTGTGGTTAGGGAAACTGAGGCACGGAGTTTAAAACAAAACCATTCACTCAATTCCTGTGGTGTGGATGGGGAAACTGAGGCACAGGTTTTTAAAACATAACCACTCACTCAATTCTTGTGGTGTGGTTAGGGAAACTGAGGCACAGGGTTTTAAAACAACCAGTCACTCCATTCCTGGGGTGTGGTTAGGGAAACTGAGGCACAGGGTTTTAAAACAGAACCATTCTCTCAGTTCCTGAGTGATTGGGAAACTGAGGCACAGAGAGGCAAACAGTTCAGTCCACATTTATTGATGAGGAATTCTCACTCACCAGCCTGAAATGCAAACTGAGCCCCCAGTGGGATTTTGATGAGAGCAGGGAGTGGTGCCCTGCCCTGCCCTCCAATCTGAGCTTCAACAGCCAAGAGCAGCCCTTGGACACAACAGGACATTTCCAGGACTGAATTTTTTCCAGTTAAAATGGCAAATGGTGCTTTGAAGTGAGAAAGAATCGTGGAATTACAGAACAGTTTGGGTTGGAAGGGACTTTAGGGATCACCTAGTTCCAATGCCCTGCCATGGGCAGAGATAACCAAACATTTTGGGTTAGAGAACTGGCCTGGGAGCAGCTGTGCTTTCATGATCTCAGTCCCACTGCCTTTAAAATTTGCTGCAAAATGTTTTTAATCACCTTTGGGAATGGAGACATCACTGCAAAAATGACGTGCTGAGTTCCCCACAGCCTGTTTGGTGATTCTCTGTATCTGGCATTCTCCCTTGGGGTTTTTTGACTCATCCCAAAGAATAGTCTGGGTTTTTTGTTGGTGCATGAGCTCTGTGAGTTTGCCTAATCCCTAGGGGGCTGAGCAGCCACCCAGGTAAGGGGTGCCAACTCTGTGTCCCCTGTTTCATGTGACACCTGTCCTGAACCCTGTCCTTGGTAAAAACCTCTGGGAGCCCTCAGAGATGCTCTGAAGGCCCTGAACATTGGTTTGAAAGCCCAATGACCACTTTATTTCAGGCACCTGTAGCCCTCCAGCTGATGTGAACATTGCCAGGGACATGCTCCTTTCCAAGGGGATTCCTGGAGCTATAGAGGAAGCCAATTTTTTGCTGGAATATGATGTTCCCAGCTGTTCCTACCTCAAATACCAATGTTTGTAGAAGACACCAAGTTCTCAGAGCCTGGAGACCTTGGGGAGAGCCGTGATGGGTTCAAACCCCCATCCCACTCTGCTGCCTCTCAGCAGGTGGCTCTGACCTCACCTGGAATCACTACAGAGAGAGAGAGAGATCGTTTGCAAACTCTGACTTGCTTTTACTCCAGGCTTTGCTGCTGAGAGGGTTTCCCCCCTTTAAAAAAGTGCTTTTTAAATGCTTCATGCAGTGAAACAGGAATCCAGCTCCAAAAGTGAAGTGGCTGAAACTCCCAGGCTTCTTTTGCATGGGGATAAATGAAAAGTCCTGATGAGTGTGGCAGGATTTGCACTTGTGACCCAAAAGGGAGATGTGGGACCTCTGATTCTCCTGCATTTCATGCCTGATCTTTGAGTTTCCTTCCATCTCTGTTATCCCCACACTGATCTGCTGGGGCTTTCCCACCCAGCCATTGGCAATAAATAAATTTATGGTGTTTGACTGGCGCTTGAATTTGCCAGGACAAATGTGTGGCTCTGATGCAGATAACACAGGTTAGCTTTCCACTACAGGCATTTGTATGTTCTAAACCCACACAGTTCCCCCTCCTCTGCTCTCCTTCAAGGGCCAGAGGGATAAATCTTGATCCTTGAGCCAAATGAACATAAATGTTTGTGAAATGAGGCTCCACGACCTCTGTGTTATTTCTCCTGGAGCTTAAAACACTCCACAAGGGAGGAAAGGTGAGGCTGGTGAAGATGTTTATTCCCAGTAGTGTTTTCCTGGGAAACAGTGGGGTCATGCTGAACTAGTGACCACCTGTAGATGGTTAATATTTATATATTTGCTGTTTTTTCTGAATGAGGAGCTCACACTTGCTGCCAGCAGCCCCCTGATGCTCATTCATGCCGAGCCTCGCTGGGGACCTGCCGGGCATTCCACTGCTTGGTGATTTTTAGAGTTGTAGGGATCAGGAGGATGAATTAGCAGTAAATTACAGCCTGGATGGCTTCATCCTCAGCAGTGACAGGGTTTAAATTAAAAATATCTTGCTGGGATGAAGCACCAGTAAGTCAAGCTCTGGTGTTGTGTCAGCGAGAGCTCAGCCCCGGCGGAGCAGCAACACGAGGAGCCCTCACATCGATTCCCAGCTGAAATGGGAAATTGCCACTTTATTTCTCCCATCAAATATTCCTTCTTTCCTTTCCTTTTTGCCTCTTTCCCCAGCTGGAGGGAGGATGGCCAGGCTGGGAAGGTGGGGGAAGCTTTGCAGATTCACTGCACGTGCGTGTGGCCCTGTTTGACTTGGTTAGAGCATATTTGATTGTGAAAAGGGATTTATTTGTTTTTTGTGACAGGGGATTTGTCTATAATGTAGTGCTGGAAAGAAAACTCATTTAGAGACTAAGGAGGTGTATCCTGTTACAATTGCCTATTGATGGAATAGCAAGTGCTTGGTGTGCTACACAGCTTCATTTTACTTTAGGGAAACTTCTCCCGGGCTGCCAAAGGGAGACTTGGATTTGATGGAGAGCTGTCCCACAGCCCTCAGGGGCTTCCTTGGCTTCTTGTTTCCCCATCTATCAAGTGGGGGAGGTCTCCTAGAAGTGACTGTCCCTTCAGCCACCACCTAATTCTTCCTTTGCTCTAATGATCTTTAGAAATGACTCATTTTTGTGAAGGGAATAAAACCAGGGGGGGCTTGTTGGGAACTCACTCAGCAGCCTGAGGAATGGCATCATGTCCATGGATAATTGTCACTAATGGGCACTGTCCCACCACCTTTTTCTGCTGGCTGGGAAGAGGCTTTCAGAGGTGCTGAGGAGCAGGAGGTTCTGTATTCAAGGCAAAGGCTCTGCCAGGGAGAGGAGGTGAGCTGGGAATACAACCCCACCAATTGTGGAGCCAATCAAAAGCTGGGATTTTTCTTTAATGGACAATCTAGGGAAGAAAAACCCACAGCCAAATTAAGGTGGGCACGTGTGCCTTGGAAAAAAAAAGGAGTTTTGGGGCTGTTTTGGGAAACTCCTTCTACTTGTCAGGGTTTTGTTGCAAATTTCTGGGTCTTGCTAAAAGCAGAGCAACACGTGGAATTTCTAAGCTGTTCTCCTGAGTTGTGTAAGTGTTGAGGGGTATTTGCATGGATAATTTGGGGCATTTCCTCCTTTTGGTTGTGCCTCACCCTTTGCTCTCTCCCCTTTCCTCCTGGCTGGACAGTGGGGCTGGTCCCTGTCACAACCTCCTTTCCTTCCAGCCCTCTGGATCCCAGGAGTGATTTGGGGTTTCTAATGACCTCAATACCCAGTGCTTTTGAGGCTTCCTGTCCCCATTCCTCTTTGGATCCCAGCAGTGATTTGGGGATTGCAATGATATCAGTACCCAGTGCTTTTGAGGCTTCCTGCCCCCATTCCTCCTTGGATCCCAGGAATGATTTGGGGGATTGCAATGACATCAGTACCTGGTGTTTTTGAGACGCCATACCCCATCCCTCCTTGGATCCCAGGAATGATTTGGGGTTTCTAATGACCTCAATACCCAGTGCTTTTGAGGCTTCCTGCCCTCATTCCTCTTTGGATCCCAGCAGTGATTTGGGGATTGCAATGACATCAGTACCCAGTGCTTTTGAGACTTCATACCCCAATGACCACTTGGACCCCAGCAGGGATTTGGGATTTCTAATTACCTCAATACCTGATGCCTTTGAGACTCCATACCCCCATCCCTCCATGGATCCCAGGAATGATTTGGGGATTTCTGTGACATCAGTACCTGGTGTTTTTGAGACTTCATATCTCAGTCCCCCTGGATCCCAGGAGTGATTTGGGGTGTTGCAATAACCTGAATACCCAATGCTTTTGAGGCTTCTTGCCCCCATTCCTCTTTGGATCCCAGCAATGATTTGGGGGATTGCAATGACATCAGTACCTGGTGTTTTTGAGACTCCACACCTCAAACACTGCTTGGATCCCAGGAGTGATTTGGGGTGTTCAATGACCTCAACACCTGCTGCTTTTGGGGCTTCCTACTCCCATCCCTCCTTGGATCCCAGGAATGATTTGGGGTGTTGTAATGACCTCAACACCTGCTGCTTTTTGAGACTCCATACCCCATCCCTCCTTGGATCCCAGGAATGATTTGGGGATTGCAGTGACCTCAGTACCTGGTGTTTTTGAGACTCCACACCCCAATCACTGCTTGGATCCCTGGGGTGATTTGGGGTGTTGTAATGACCTCAATACCCAGTGCTTTTGAGACTCCATACCCCATCCCTCCTTGGATCCTTGTTTGGGGATTGCAGTGACCTCAGTACCTGGTGTTTTTGAGGCTCCACACCCCAATCACTGCTTGGATCCCTGACTGCTCCTCTCCAGCTCATCCACACAGCTTCCCCAGGGAGGGCAGTGCTCAGGGACAACCTGGAGGGGGACTTCGTGCTCTAAGTCCATCTGTGCCACCACTGAAGCCAGCTCTGGGAGGGCAGCTGCCTCCTCACCCTGAAGACGGCGGGATGAGCTCCGAGTTCTCCTCCTGTGCTGAGCTGCTATGGTGATGAGTTGCTATAGAAACACATATTTAGCATTATTATTTATTATTGAAAGGTGCTTCTTTTCATCCCTTAAAAGCAGGGTTGTGCCCAGCAGAGCCCAGTGGTGGCTGTGGGACACTGCCCACCCTGTCCATGTGGGATGGGGGTGTTAAGCTTCCTGGGAATGCAGGTTTATCCATGCTGGAGGCAGGGAGCCGTGCTGTGCTGGCCCAGCAGGCTGATCTGGTTAAACAAATCCCCCAGTTTGTTCCTGTCACAGGTCCCTTCCCTCCTCAGATCCCTCCTTTGGAGGGGGATTTGAGTGTTGTAATGAGCTTACTCATTTCCAAACTGGTAATCTCGTGTGTCACCACTCGGGGTGCATCAAGTTCTGGGACAGTGTCTGCTCATCCAGCTCAAATCCTGCATTCACAGCCCCTCCTGGGCATTGCCTGGTGAATACCTGCTCCTATCTCTGCCTCTGCTGCTCCTCAATGTTTGCTGTAGTCTGCAAGTCCCTCCTCTGATGCCCCTGTGCTGGGGTCCTGCTCTGCTGAGCCCCCCTGGAGCTGGAAGGGGCCAAGCAGAGCAAGCCCTGCTCAGGCCATGGCTCTGCCTGCCCTCACCATCACTTTCCAGTGCCCATGGCTGGGATGGATCCTGCTTTGAGGGGTCTTGCTCCCCAGGAATGGGTGCAGGGGATAGGAGCAGCAAGGACCTGCCTGGACCCCTTTATCCAGCACATCTCTGGGTTTTGGGAATGCTCAGGAGGTGCAAGAGGGATGCAAAGAGCTCTCCTGCCTGCATTCACAGGGATTCACAGCTTCCCTTAAAGCTGCCAGTGCTGCAGAGGTGGCTCTTCAAGGAAACCTCCCTCCTTCCCTCCTGCTGTCCTTGACAGCCTGGCAGCCCTGGGCATGCTGCAGTGGCTGCACAGGGGTGGCTCAGTGGGGACAGGAGGTGCTGGGAGGATGGAGAGGTGTCCAGGGGCACTGGGAGGAGTGGGGCTGCTGTCCCTCTCTGGCTGGGGCTTGGCTTGCAGCAGGGATTAGCTGTGCAGTTCTTTCTTTTTCCCTGAGAATTGCCTAGTGGGGAAAAAAAGAAACAATAAAAAAAAAGGGAAAAGGAAAGAGAAAAGCAAAACAACACAGCTTTAACACAGCTTTTCTGGATGCTGAATGAACAACTGGGAGGTGAAGTTCTGGAGCAGCTGCAGGGGGTGGCTCAGCCCCTCCTCTCACACAGGTGCTGCAGCTGCAGGTGCTCCCCTGGAGATGGGCTGGGGAGGGATGCAGGAATGGCTGGACCACTGCAGGATGCTGGGGAGGCAGAGAGAGACCTGGGCTTGGGGGAATCTCTGCTGCTGCTGCTTGCAGGGTGAGTTCCCTGAATGCCTGCAGGTCTCCACCTTTGGCAGCCTTTGAGGAAACAAAAGGAGGTTCTTGAAAGCACCCCCTCAGGCAGGAATAAAACACCTTCCTTTGCAGAGCCCTCTCACTGCTTGAAGTCATTCCCTTTGGGCTTTGCATTTTCCTTCTTGGAAGCTCTGCTCCCTGCAGGGAAGAGAAAAAAATTCCTGGGGTGAAGGAGCAGGGCTGAGGGGGATGGGGGCTGTTCCAGGAGATGGAGGAAGGGATGAAGGGGTCCAGTGGAGGGGTCTAGGGGTGAATGGAGACCCCTGTGACCCCTCATGTAGGGTCACATCCAGCCTGGCTCTGTTGTAGGGATGGTTGGGAGCATCCTGAGGGGTGGGAGGTGCCCCTGCACGTCCCAATCCCTTCTCCTGGTGAGGGGAGGCAGCAGAGTGGTGCCTCTCTGAAAGGAAGGGGTCTGGCTGTGGGAAATGAGAGCTTGCTGTGCCCTGGTCGGGTTACCCTTGTCCATGTGGGTCTGGAGGGTTTGGGGTTTTGCTTCTACCACCCCTTTTTTCCCAATCTGAGCTGCACCAGCTGCTTGGACATGTGATTTGGAGAGGTCATCCAAGTGCTGGACTGGATTTGGGGCTGATTTGGGAGTCCCTGTGGGTCCCACCAGCCCTGAGACCACCCAGTGACAGGTCTGTCTCCAAAAGCCCACTGAGGATGGAATAATTTTGGCCACTTTTGTATCCTCTGGCTTTCCCTTGCTGGTCTCCAAGGTGACTCCCAGAGATCAGGAGCTGCTCACCTGGGCCAGGAGACAGCTTGGAGCTGCACCCTCTACCTGGGTGAGGGATGGAGAATGGAGGAGAGGCATGGCAGGAGCTGGGTACCTAAACCAGCACCCCTCAGAGCCACTCAGGAGGGATTTAGGGATTTCTCCCCCTTCCTTTATGAAGGAGGTGCTGCCCTTGCCTGCCTCAGCAAGGCAAACACTCAAGGGGATGCCCCAGAATGAAAGCACCGACTTTTAGGACAAATTTCTCTCTATAATATCTCAAAGAAAGCAAGGAGAGGAAACAGCAAGCAGGCCTAATTAGGTAAGTATTCCCCATTAGGAAGGGGAAGGAGCTATCAAGTCGATTTCCATTTCCTCCTTGTTTTACATGCCTGATTGTTCCGCCTCTCCAGGAGGCGGTGTGTGAAGTAGGTCTCTCCTTAGCTTGGAGAAGTAAATAATCAGGACACCACGAGTTCCTGATGCTTTTCCCAAAGCTTTCCAAATCTGGACTGAGCTGAGGATTTTTAGCATCTTCACCAGCTTTCCAGGAGCTCCCCAGCATCCATGAGACCTGACAGGGACTCATTTCCCCCCTTCATGCTGAGAACCAAGGTGGGCAGCAGGACTGGCATATTCCTGCAGATATTTCTCCCTGTTTGACCTGTTCTGGGTCGAATTTCTGGAATTTCCAGGTTGCTTCCCAGTATAAACCTGGGTATGAGCTTGGAGAAGTAAATAATCAGGACACCACGAGCTCCTGAAGCTCTTCCCAAAGCTTTCCAAATCTGGACTGAGCTGAGGATTTTTAGCACCTTCACCAGCTTTCCAGGAGCTCCCCAGCATCCATGAGACCTGACAGGGACTCGTTTCCCCCCTTCATGCTGAGAACCAAGGCGGGCAGCAGGACTGGCATATTCCTGCAGATATTTCTCCCTGTTTGACCTGTTCTGGGTCGAATTTCTGGAATTTCCAGGTTGCTTCCCAGTACAAACCTGGGTATGAGCTTGGAGAAGTAAATAATCAGGACACCACGAGCTCCTGAAGCTCTTCCCAAAGCTTTCCAAATCTGGACTGAGCTGAGGATTTTTAGCATCTTCACCAGCTTTCCAGGAGCTCCCCAGCATCCATGAGACCTGACAGGGACTCATTTCCCCCCTTCATGCTGAGAACCAAGGTGGGCAGCAGGACTTGCATATTCCTGCAGATATTTCTCCCTGTTTGACCTGTTCTGGGTCGAATTTCTGGAATTTCCTGTCTGCTTCCCAGTACAAACCTGGGTGTGAGCACATGGAGGTGCCTTGCTGCACTGGGAAATGTGATTTGGATCAGCCCCTAAACCAGCACCTAGTCCAGCCCTACCTGAGCCCAGCGTGTCCCCATAATGTCCCCATGTTCTCCAAACCTGCTCTGATTTGGATCAGCTCCTAAATTCCCACCTAGGCCACCCTTACCTGAGCCCAGCATGTCCCCATAATGTCCCCATGTTCTCCAAACCTGCTCTGATTTGGATCAGCCCCTAAATTCCCACCTAGGCCACCCTTACCTGAGCCCAGCGTGTCCCCATGATGTCCCCATGTCTTCCAAAGCTGCTCTGATTTGGATCAGCCCCTAAAGCAGCACCCAGCCCATCCCTACCTGAGCCCAGCGTGTCCCCATGATGTCCCCAGTGTCCCCACGATGTCCCCACGTCCCCCTTGGCCGTGCACCCCAAGCTGCTCTCCTGGCTGTGCTCTCTGCTGCCTCTTAGAACAACACATTGCAGCGTGGGCTGCAATTATGGAGCCATCAACGGGTTCTTGTGACACATTTTGGCGAGCCTGGGGACGCTTTGTGCACCAGCCTGCGAGGGAAGCTCTCTCCTCCCCCCTTGTGCTGCCTCCCCCTGCTGCAGAGCCTGTAAGTGGTGTTATTAAAGGCTGTCATTGGCACAGTCAATGGCTGACACAAGGCAGCCCTCAGACTTTGACTCATCACACACACACACACACACACTTTGCAATGCATGAGCCACAAAAAAAGCCCATTTCTCACCAGCATCACCCTTTCCCCAGCTGCTTGGGCCCTTTTTCTGCATTCATTTCAGAGAAGAAGCCTTGATTGTCCTGCAGTGTGAGGAAGGGATTGGAGTTGCATCATGCTGCCTGCACGTTTCCCAGCTCTCTCATTATCTTTTGCTGGAAGTTGTGATGCTTTTTTTTTTCCCTAAATACAACTCCATATATATAGATATATATGTGTGTGTGTGTATGTTTTATACATATACATAAAAATACACATTTATATGCACATTGCTACACACAAATGCAAACTGCACATGCTTTGGAAATGCCAATCTGTTCACCCTGCACTTTTCACAGATCACTGCCAATTTTCCCTCACAGTTCAGGAAAGGTTCTGCAGGTCCAGATTTTTGGAGAAGGAAGAGCAGCCTTGCTGCAATAGCTGGAAATAGGAGGGATTTAGGAAAAAAACCACCAAACAATTTTACTTTTTCCTCCACCATCCCTTGATCAGATGCTGGTGGCAGAGAGATGTTTTCCAGCTGGTAGGGAGGAGAGAAAAGAAAGAAAAGAGTTTGAGGTTTTCCTCCACTGCAGAATTGGGAAGAAATAGAGCAAATTTGGACAAACCTTTGTGTCTGGGAATGTGCTCCAGTTGGGCTTGGCTGCCTCAGTGCTTTTCAGAAGGTGCTGGTCCAGGCCCTGCTGGTGACAAAGGAGTCTCTGAGGGGCTCTCAGGGGTAGGGGATGATTGTGAGCATTTCTCCTCCTTCCCAGTGGCTCAGCTGGACCCTGGCCACGAGCACTCAAGTGGGGCAGCACGAGGTGCCACGAGCCTGGAGGAGATCCCAAGCAGATTGGAGCTCCATGACAATCTGCTTTTCTGCTTTCCAGTCCTTGGCTGTGCATGGACACGTGCAGAGCCCTCCCTGCCTCCTGCTGGGTGATGCACAGGGTTCTTTGAGCCACATTTTCCCCACTCACAGCCCTGCTGGCCACTCAGGCTGCCTCCCTGCTCTGCTGCCCTGCTCTGCCTCTCCTCCTTCTGGGGATTTGTGTGGGAGGATAATTCTGAGGCTTCTCCAATACTTGCACAAGAGTATGGAGAAGTGACTGTGAGATGCTTGTGATGCCTCAGGGTTCAGCTTTTATATTTTTCACATTCTGAGCTGTTCTAGTGTGTGGGTCTGAGCTTCACATTATGGGATGGTGAGCTCTGTGCACAGAGCAGGGAGACAAAACAATTCCTGCTCCAGCTGGGCACCAAGGACAAATGCCCCAAATCTCAGCCCAGGAGCACAAACCCCGTGGGCTGCAGAGAGAAAAACAAGCAGGGTGGGACTGCCTGGGCTAAAGCTGGGATGGGACAATGAACTGCAAGATGCAAATGGAGCAGAACTGATCCCAGGGACAGAGCCCGGGAGCGCTCGTGCATTTTGGGGCCATTTGGGTTCATCTTGGGTTCATTTTGGGGCCATTTTGGTTCATCTTGGGTGCAGCCCTGGCTGGGCTCTGGTGCTGCCCAAGGTGCATCCATGGAGGAGATCCTTGGAATAAATCCCTGCTTTATTCTGGAACTCTGCCCAGCCTCTGCTCTAGCTCAGCCTGCACAGGGCATCACTTGAAGCCTTTTCACTCAGTGATTTTCCTCTTGGTTTCACTTGGTCCTTGTCTTCTCTCCTGCCTTGCCTCTCCCTCCCTGGGAACACAGGCAGCAGAATCAGCTTTATTGTATAAAAAGCAAAAAGGTCTCCAGGTGCAGGGTTGTGCTCACCTGTCTGTCCTGCACTGCTCTCTGCCAGTGGGTGACTTCTCTCACCACCCATCATCAGCCTCTCCCAAGGTCTCTCTGTTGCTGGGCTCAGGGTGAAGGTTTCACAGCCACTGCCTCCTCTCAAACACAGGAGAAAAATAATCCCTTCCTCATCTCAAGGAGCAGCTTTTAAACTGGTTCCTGCTGCTGCTGAGGCAGGGTGGCTGCAGGAGGGGCCCAGCCCAGCCCCTGGCAATGCTGGGATGGATGGAGGATGTGTGTGTCAGGCTCCCCACGCAGAGGAAGGAATCAAATATCTGCCCTATCTCAAATGCCACGCTGGGCTCCTCTGGGACAGAGTTATTGGTGAGGAGGAAGCTGACCTTCTCCCGTGTTTATGAACTGAATCTCTGGTTCACTTTGGGTTTGATTTTCCCCCCCCTCCCCTCCTGTTACAGAGTGCAGTACTCCATTTCAAAGGAAATAACATTTTCTTCATTTTCTCCTTTGCTGGGATTTTTTTGAACTGCTGCTCAAGATGAACAGGATTTCTTCCCCTCAGCTCTCCATGCTTTACCCTTGGCTTGTCACCCTGGAAGTGGATGTTGCTTGCCCATATTTTTGGGACACCAGGGATATTCCCCTGTTCCAGCTGCTGAGGGTGCACAAATTCTCCTGGAGCTGGAAAAACACAGAATTATTTTAGTAGTCAGACCCCAGCGAGTCTGAGAATTAAAAATTCTCCTCATTTCCCTCAGTGCCACATGGATCTGTCCTTCTTCCTCTGGCTGACTTATCTCCAGCCTTCCTGGCACAGCTTTTACTGCAAATCCTCTCCTGCAAGGGCTGGTCTTGAGCATCCTTAGAGCAGCAAGTGCTTTGGAGCCCCATTTCCTTTTCCTTCTGCTTCTGCCTGTGGAGAGCAGATTTTAGGAAGCTCAAGAGCTCTGTCTCTCCTGTGCACAGGTCCCTTGGAGATATTTGAAGGCACTTTGCTGAAGTTCACAGGTGACTTTTGAAAACCTTGGCCACTGCATTCACGTATATATATAAAAATATAAATACATATATATATATAAAATATCTGTTCTCTCTTCCCTCCTGTTTTCTTTCTCTGTCAGGAATCCAGCTGTGCAACATGTGGCACTTGTAGGGCTTGGAAGGCAGGAAGATCAAGCAAACACAGAGCTTTCAACAAGAAGAGATAAATTTCCAGAAGAAATTCAAGCCACGTAGGCCCAGTCTGTTTTAGTTTTAAAGCCCTGCTGGTAGTGATGTGTGGGAGCTGTAGATATAAAGCCAGGGAGAGAAGAAGAGTTTATTTGTATTATTTCTGGCACCTTGGTAGAAAGAAAACCCCAGCTCTGAGTTCGTGGGGCTTGGCACAGTGTTTGTCTGCATGGTCTGGAGCAGCAAAGTGCCTGTTGAGCTCTGCCTTCGTGCCTGGCTGGAAGGCAGAGGAAAAAAAGGGAATTATCTGTCCTGGCTGTTGTAACTGGAAGAGGAAAGTGCCGGATTTGTGGGGGTGTGTGGGATGCAGATGGCCCCAGAGGAGAAATATCTTGTTATTAATAACCTCTGGAATTGTAATAGCAATTTCCCACCTGTGTGCAAACACTGCCGCTGTTTTTATCTCAGCACAGGAGCTGGGGGCTCTCTGCTCAGGCAGCTGCTGGGGTTTCCTATTTACTATAGAGACAGAGGGCAGAATTTGGGGTGTTGAGCCCTGACATTAATTGGCCCCAGAGTAGATATATCTTATTAATAAGAACTCCTGGAATTGTGACAGCAATATCCCACCTGTGTGGAAACGCCACCGCTGTTTTTATCACAGGAGCTCTGGGCTCCTTGCTCAGGCAGCTGCTGGGATTTCCTATTTACTGCAGACACAGAGGGCAGGGCAGGATTTGGGGTATTGAACCCTGATCATAAATTGGCCCTAGACTAGAAATATCTTGTTATTAATAATAACCCCTGGAATGGTGACAGCAATTTCCCACCTGTGTGGAAACGCCACTGTGGTTTTTATCACAGGAGAGCTGGGCTCCCTTCTCAAGAAGCTACTGGGGTTTCCTGAGGTGCAGAGACAGAGGGCAGGGCAGAATTTGGGGTATTGAGCCCTGATCATAAATTGGCCCCAGAGTAGATATATCTTATTAATAATAACCCCTGGAATTGTGATAGCAATTTCCCACCTGCGTGAAACACTGCGGTTTTTATCCCAGCGCTCTTGCAGGAGCACAGCTGGGAGCTCTGGGCACCCTGCTCAGGCAGCTGCTGGGATTTCCTATTTACTGCAGACACAGAGGGCAGGGCAGGATTTAGGGTATTGAGCCCTGATCATAAATTGGCCCCAGACTAGAAATATCTTGTTATTAATAACCCCTGGAATTGTAATAGCAATTTCCCACCTGTGTGGAAATGCCGCTGCTGTTTTTATCTCAGCACAGGAGCTGGGGGCTCCCTGCTCAGGCAGCTGCTGGGGTTTCCTATTTACTATAGAGACAGAGGGCAGGATTTGGGGTGTTGAGCCCTGATCATAAATTTGCCCCAGAGCAGATATATCTTATTAATAATAACTCCTGGAATGGTGACAGCAATTTCCCACCTGTGTGGAAACGCCACCGCTGTTTTTATCACAGGAGCTCTGGGCTCCCTGCTCAGGCAGCTGCTGGGGTTTCCTATTTACTGCAGACACAGAGGGCAGGGCCGGATTTGGGGTGTTGAGCCCTGATCATAAATTGGCCCCAGAATAGAAATATCTTGTTATTAATAATAACCCCTGGAATTGTGATAGCAATTTCCCACCTGCGTGAAACACCACGGTTTTTATCCCAGTGCTCTGGCAGGAGCACAGCTGGGAACTGGGGCTCCCTGCTCAGGCAGCTGCTGGGGTTCCCTATTTAGTCCAGAGACAGAGGGCAGAGCAGAATTTGGGGTATTGAGCCCTGATCATAAATTTGCCCCAGAGTAGAAATATCTTGTATTAACAACCCCCAGAATTGTGATAGCAATTTCCCACCTGTGTGGAAACGCCACCGTGGTTTTTATCACAGCAGATCTGGGCTCCCTGCTCAGGCAGCTGCTGGGGTTTCCTATTTACTGTGGAGACAGAGGGCAGGATTTGGGGATTGAGCCCTGATCATAAATTGTCCCCAGAGGAGAAATATCTTGTTATTAATAACCCCCAGAATTGTGATGGCAATTTCCCACCTGTGTGGAAATACCTCCCAGGTGACAAATTCTATATGTTACAATATAGCATATCTAAGACAAATCTTATGAATGAAGATAAGAAATCTTGAAAATCTTATGAAATGAAGATATCTGTATGCTAAGTTTCCCAATAAGATAAAAAGCACAACAGCACCCAGCACAAAACACTGCTGTTTTCAGCCTAATGCCAGCACTAACAACCCAGCCTTCATTCCATCCCTTTTTCCCTCTGCCTTTTTGCTCTAGTCCAAACTAAAACATTACAGGCTCTAACTTGAGTCAAGGGCAAAATTCAGCCCAGCCTCCTGCCTGAGTGATGCTGGGTCATTAAAACCAGTCCCCAGACATGTCCCAGCCACACAGGAGGCAGGAGAAGGCCCTGAGTCCTCCAGCCCTGGGAGGTGGAGCACAGGTGATGCTCTCCAGGAGCAGGGAGGATGCTCCTGCCTCACGTCTCAACAGCTGTTACTGCATCCCCAAGGGTAATGGGCACAGATTTACAGCTTTTCAGAGCATTTGAGGCTTGTGTGGCATTCCAAGTGCAGCTCTGGGGTGCTGTGAGGAGAGGGAAGGGAGCAGCAGGTCCTGTTTTGGAGGGAGTGGAGGGGTGGAGGCAGTGGCAGGTGAGGCTAAGGGGCTGGAGTGCACATTGGTACAGTACTTGTGGGTTTTACTGTTTTAGCACCTGGGCATCTGCTTAATAGTGTTTCTTCGGCTCTTAAAAGCTGTGTTATCAAGGCCTCCATTTCCTGTGAGCAGGATTTTATGAACAGAGGTGACCTTTGCACGCCCCCCACATTAAAAACACCTCTTGTCTCAGCCACAGGTGCCTTTATCCTGTGTGAGCAGAGATGAACAAAGCAGATGGTGTTTGGAACTGGATTAAATTAGACTTCTGCTTGCAGCTGGCTTAGCAAACAAACAACTTTCTTCTGGGCAGAACAACCCAGATCTCCAACCTCTCACTGCAAACTAAAGTGTCCTTTGCAGCCTGCCCTGCTCACGTGCCCTTCTCTGCTGCTGGGTTTCTGTGTAACACCTGTCCTAACACAGCTAATGCTTTGTGGGGATGCATCTGCAATTGTGAGGCTGTGCAAACAGCTAAAACAATTGCATCACCCTCCCTGTGGCTGCTCTAGGGTGTGACCAGGGGTCTCAGGTTGAGGGAAGAGACAAGTATTTGACTACATGTTTCAGAAGGCTGATTTATTATTTTATGATATATATTATATTAAAATTGTAATAAAAGATTAAGAGAAAGGATTTCCTCAGAAGGCTAGCTAAGAATAGAATAAGAAGGAATCATAACAAAGGTTTGTGGCTCAGACTCTGTCCGAGACAGCTGGACCTATGATTGGTCATTAATTAGAAACAACCAACATGGGCCAATCACAGATGCACCTGTTGCATTCCACAGCAGCAGATAACCATTGTTTACATTTTGTTCCTGAGGCCTCTCAGCTTCTCAGGAGGAAAAATCCTAAGGAAAGGATTTTTCATAAAAGATATCTGTGAAAGGAAAGGAAAAATCCTATGGAAAGGATTTTTCATAAAGGATGTCTGAGACCCTGGGGTGATTTGTGCGGCTGCTGCAGGATCTGTGCAGGTGAAGGGTCAGGTCTGTGAAGTGCAGGGCACCTGCAGCTCCCATCTGTGTCTGAGTGGACCAGGGGAGATATTTATGGGGGGAAAAGTGGAGATTTTGCCTTTTTGCAGCAGCAGCAAGCTGCCACATGGAGCAGAAGGTGCTGGCAGTGTCTCCTCTCATTGCTGGTCAGCATTGTGGAGCACAAGGATGAGCTGCAGGAAGCTTGGGCAGCAGAGCAGCAGGAGCAGACACCTCCTCCCTTCCTCCCCCCGGCCTCCCAGGCTGGGTGCCAGCAGCTGGACTCTGCTGTATCATTTCAGGACATGCTGGATGCATCCCTGCATCCCACAGCTGAGCAGGGTGACCACTGAACTATTTAAAGTTGCTCCAGTGCTGACACTCGGGTGTGTAAGGCAAATTCTGCTGATGCTGGGAAAGTGCTGGGGCAGGGGATGGGTTAGGACTGAAGGGAATTTATCACTGTGAGCACTTTTGGGTGTGTGTCCCTCAAACAAGCACCAAAGGAGATAAGAATAGAGAAAATCAGAGGTGAAGGAGCTTCCCCTGGTGCTACATGCTCTGTGTTATAGTAACTTTTTTGAGTTAGGTCTAATAAGCTCTTAGAGACTTATAACACACTTAAGATAGCTCAGCTATCTTTGGAGGCATAAAAATCAGCAAGATACCTTTTGTTGCAGTGTTAGAAACAAAAAAGTTTCATAAAAAGCAAAATAACAAACAGAAAAACTGAGCTAGATGCTAAATGTTTTTGCTCTTAGTAAAAGACTTTACAAAAGCAATTAGTTTTTTTGTTGTTTTGTTTTTCTACTAAATTGCTTAAAGAAAATTTTTAGTTTTTGTCTAGTTAACTATCTTTAAATTTAAAGTCCTCTGGGTCCTATAAAGTGTCTTTTCACTTAACCAAAAAAAATTAAAACTTATAAAGCTCTTTCCTTTTAAAATGACAAAAAATAATTTTGTCACTCTATCAACAAAAACCACTCCTACAGCTCTGCAAAATAGAAGTTATTGCTGTGGCACTGAGCTGGGAATTCAACCCGTGGGATGAAGATTTGTCTCTGTTTTTCTGGCTCTGTGTGACCTTGAGCAAGTCACAGAATCTCAGACTGGTTTGTGTTGAAGGGACCTTCAATAATTTTGGGCAGGGACACCTTCCACTAGCCCAGGCTGCCCATCAGGATCAAGTTCTTCTCCTCCTCTGTTGTTAGCCCAAGTGTTGTGGAAAAATCAAAACTTCTCCTTGCAGTGTTTGTGCTATTAGATGCTCAACTTGGTCAAATTTAGACAGACTTTTAGCCACAAGAGAAGAAGCATTCTGATTTTTCCTCCCTGCTCCAAAGCGTGCCACCTTTTCAGTGAGGCATCAGGAAGAATCTAAGTGAGGTCAAATATAGGAAAAAGAAAAAGTTAAAATCAGTAACTTGCAAAAACTTTTCCCCTAATTTAGTTCTCAGCATTGCCCAAGTCATTCTGAATGCAGCTCTCCACAGAGCTGGTAGCCTGAGGCAGACACTGAGCTCAGGAAATTGTCCCCTGAGTGGTTCAGGTCTGTCAAAGTAATGAGGACCTTAAAAGTGAGCCTTGGCACAGAACATGTCAGACAAGCTGAGCTGTAGGTGTTGCTGCTAATGCTCACTGGAATTATGCATGCACACAGTGCCCTGCACGGGAATTGCAGCATTTTGGTGCAAAAAATAAACGTGTCTGTACAGGATGGAGTTGTGTATGTCCCTGCAAACACTGTCTGTGTGTGTCTGTGTGTACAGCAGCTCCTCTCTAATCTGCCTGTTAACAACCAGAGCATGTGATGAGCTCCTCACCCACATGAGCTCTGTTCTGTCTCCTGCCTGCCTCTGATCCTGGCCATGGGTGTCCTGTCCAGCTCAGCAGCAGCTCAGGACTCTCAGACATGATTTGGGATTATTTATCCTGCAGCAACAGCCAGGCTGAGCTCTAAGAATAACTTTCCATTGGCCTTTGGATGTGTTGGCTGTAGCTGGGCTTGTCACAAAGTCACTGGGAGAGAAAATTAACAGCAAATTAATAATTCTTTATCCACCTTTTTATTTCTGCAAGGGGGAATTGAGTTTTGCTGCTGATTCTCTGCTTTTGTGGTCTTCCTGTGCCACCTGTAAATTGGGACATCACGGCATGGTGGTGGGACAGATGTCAGGCTGCTTTTTATTTTTTCTTTTCCCTTGAAATGCTCCCAAAGCTGCAGCTTATCAAGGCTTGTGTCCACAGTGCCTCATTACAGCTCTCAGCACAGAGAGTCCTTCCCCAGTGCTGCTGCTGGGCTGGAAATTGGGTCTCAGCTGGAAGTCTCTGCTTGGAAAACGTGGGGCTCTCCATCAGTGCTGTCCCTGCACCTCCCTTCTGGCTCAGCTGCCCTTCAGTCTGCTCAAAACATCCAAGTCAAGTGGGGACAGAAGGTTTTTTTTAACCAGAATGCTCTGAAGGAAGTGTCTGAAGAGGGCAGATCTTGTTTGGTCTGATCTTGGGTGTTTCTTGCTCTGGATGCAGCAGCTGTGCTGTGCCCTGGTTCATTCTGAACATCACAAAAAGTACTGTTATACCAGAATGGGTAAAAATGATAAACAATTGTAATGCAGTTTTTATGGGGTTTGTAAGGGAAAGCCAAGAATAGCATGCTTGATTAACATTACTTTAAAAAATGTCTATTTTGTGCTGTACTATTTGTGAAGGAGAGGTCGTGCTCTGCAGCAATCTCATATCTGCAGTAGATGCCTGGAATTTCGTATTGTGAGCTTTGGGGCAGAAATATGGACTTTTTATCCTTCTGACACCCCTTCAAGAGCCCTTTCCAAGCCCTTGGAGGCAGCAGGAATAGATTGCTTCAGCTGACACGTGCAAGTTTTCAACGTCCAGACTGGGACCTAATTGCCCTGGGTGCTACAAGATGGAAAAAAAAGATTCACCTGACCTCATCTGACCTGCTGGAGGGCTGAAAGACAGGGAGCAGTTGGTGGAAGAGCTGTCATGCAGAAGGCAGAGTGATAAAATGAGCAGCACTTGTCTGCCCAGGAGGTTCAGGGTGCCTAAAAACCCACCCAGAAGTATTTAGGAATTTGATCAGAGTTAGGAAGTGCAGAGCAAATAAAACAAGGAGGTATCTGAAAGTTTCTTTTTCAGAATCTCCTGTCATATCAATATCAAAATTCTGCTAATGGTTGCAGTGAAATGCAGCATTTTTTTAGGGTTGGGAGGGCAAGTGCCAGTCAGCACTGCTGCTTCCCAGGGGTGTGCTGGGCTGGAGATGTGGCTGGGATTTGGGATGGCCCAGCCACCCCTGTTTTATGGGGCTGGCTCATCTGCTCCCTTCAGCCACTCACACGAGAAGCTGAGCATGAAGAATGTGCTGTGTCAGATCTTTTCCCTGGCCCCATCCAGAGCTGGTGGCTGCTGCTCCAAAAAGGGGCTGGATATCTGCCATAAATGAAAGCAGGAAATTTTATGCTGAGTAAAGCATAAAGAGAGACTCTGTTCTCGCCTCTGCTGCAAACCCTGCACCACAGAAGAGAAATTATCACACCTCTGACTCTCCCTGCCAGCAGTACAGCACTGCTAACAGCATTTCCTTGATGTTGCCACTCCTGCTGTGTGTCCAGCCCATTTCCTGTGAGGTTTGGTGCAGTTGCAGGATTGATGGTGCTTCCCTGGGGGATCCTGGCTCTCCAGGAGCACACAGCTGTGCCCTGCATTAACCACATCAGCCTGGCCACTGGTAAACTCCTCATCTGGGAGGAGTTCCCATTTGCTGTGAGCCTGCAAGTGCTGGTCACTGCTGACTGATGCTCATCTGGTGTGCAGAGTGCCTGATCCTGTGCAGCAAATCCACTGCTCTGCATCCCTCTGAAGCTTGGTTTCCAAAACTTATTCCCCATCCCCATCCAGGCAGCCTGGTCTATGGAAGGTGTCCCTGCCCGTGGCAGAGGGCTGGAACAAGATTTCTTTTAGGTCCCTTCCAACCTAAACTGTTGAGTTTTATCTCTTTTTCTTGCCAAGGTTAGGGTTAAATGTGTGAGATTGTATTTCTTGTTGGACTCTGATGTTGATCAGTTCTTATCTATGTCACATTGTCACAAACCCTGAGTTCTACGTCACATCAATAACAAACTAAAAATGGAGCCCCATCTCTCTCTCTACAAGGCCTTTGAAGGATAAACTGTCCAATTAAGAAATGACACCTGAATTATTTTCACTTTTAACCCAATAACCAACCACCCATGGCCCACAATGGGGACTTTTTTATCCAATGACACAAAACCACCCAAACCCATGAAGTAAAAGAAGAAGGATCAGCCTCGGCCCTAAAACCTCTATCCTGTGTTATGTCTATTATTGTATTCTAAACCCTTAAACTCTGGGTTTCCCACCCTGTGATATCACACACTTCTGTTCAAACTGCACACCCACAATCCCAGTTCCATCATTCCATTCTGGAAGCTTCTCCAGGCCTCAGGTCAGTGCAGGGTTCTCTTGGGGGTCAGTGCCTGGCAGCATAGAAAATCTGGAATTCTCAGCAACCAGGGTTCCAGCACCAAACCATTCTGGGATTCCCTGATCCTGCTATCATCTCTGATTTTCCCAGTCCTGTTGCTTTTACTTTTTCCCCTCAGAGCACTCTGCTCCAGCTGTGTTTTGAATACATAGCAAAATCTCAGACTTTGAAGGCTGGGGATTCTCTGCTGCCTGCTTTGCCAGTGTTTTCCCCAGTTCCAAATTTAGATCTCAGTGCTCCCACAGCCAGCTGATCAAGGTTTTGCTTTTTTTCCCTTGAAGTCCCATGTTTTATCTCACAGGGATCTGGAGAGTGAAGTAGCCAGTGGCCACCAAGTCCCTGTGAATGCAGAGTGGCTGTCCCTGCCAGGAGGCAGCTGAAGAACAGTGAGATTTGGCTCCTGAGGATACACACAGAGCTAATTGTGAGCCTTCAGCCTCAGACAGGGGACTTGTGTCTCACACATCTTCCCAAAATTGCCAGGCAGGGGGAAACATCCACCCACTGCCATCCAGAGCAACAGAAACTCTGCTGAAACAGCTTCAGCCAACAAGGAAACAGAACAGCTGCCTGGAAATTCACGGGGAAAGCCAGGTCACAGACCCTTCCTGGCTGTGCTAGGGCTCCCACCTGAACCAAACCCAGCAATTTCTGATTGCTTTTGGGCCAGGGTCACCTAGGGAAGCACCATCAATCCTGCAACTGCACCAACCTCACTGGAAATGGGCTGGACACCCAGCAGGAGGGGCAACATCCACCCACTGGTATCCAGAGCAGCAGAAACTCTGCTGAAACAGCTTCAGCCAACAAGGAAACAAAACAGCTGCCTCTAACTCATGGGGAAAGCCAGGTCACAGACCCTTCCTGGCTGTGCTAGGGCTCCCACCTGAACCAAACCCTGATTTTTCTGATTTTTTCTGGGCTTTTGCAGAGCCCCCAAAGCCTCGAAGGGAATGTGTGAACATAAGCTGAGTTTCTGAGGAAGAAAATGCCATTTTCCTCAAGGCTGTCCTAAAATGCTGGAATGGATACACGAGCTGGGGAGACCTGCTGGGATGAAACCCAGTTCATTTTCTTTTCAATATTCATCACTCCTTTAGGGGCAGAGGCTGTGTTTATTCCTCTTTGTGTCTAGAGCTCATCAGGGTCTCCTTTCCAGTGAATTGCTGTGCTGGTTTCTGCTGGAATAAAGTTAATTTTCTTCCTGGGATGGTGTGTTTTGGATTTGGTGTGAGAATTGTGGTGATAGCACACTGAAGGTTTCAGTTGCTGTTAAATAGGGTTTAAACTAACTCCAGGACTTTTCAGCTACAGGGAGAAGGCTGGAGGTGCACCAGGAATTGGGAAAGCACACAGCTGACCATGAATATTAGGAATATTCCATAAAATTTTTTTTTTTTTTTTGCTAACCTGGTGCTGCTAATACTGTGAGAGCTGCACCTCAGTGAAATACAGCAGAGAAACTCTTAGTGCTGGGGAGAACAGAGTGTCAGCACTTTGTGATGGCTTTGCTGGGGACAGGAGTGAGACAGAAGTCAACCTGACATTGGCAATATTTCCCTTTTCTCAATGCCTCTATGATCTCACACCCACAAAATGTGGTACCAGCCAAGCTAGGCACTGCTGTGACATGAAATCAGTGACCTTGGGTGCTCTTGCTACACCAGTTTGTTTGTTGGGGGGGTTACATTTCTCCAGTTACTGTGATAAGGAGTAATTTTCATGGATTTGTCCTCAGGACACTTTCAGGAGGCTGGGAAATACCTGTGTCATATTGGAAGGTTGGGTCCCTTCCAGTTCTGGATGTTCCACAACACCCAGCCCTGGGAACTCACATCCCTGTCTGCTCCAGAAAAGAGAGTTTAACTCCAGTCTTTGGATTTGTAGGTTATTTCCACGACCTCAAAACTCCATTCTTGTTTCTGTGACACTGAATATTTGTGTTCCTTCATTCAAGTCTCTGTAGCAAATTCCTGGAGGAGCAGAGAAATCATTACAAACCCCTCTTCTCTCCCAAGCACAGAGGAGCACAGCTCTGACCTGCTTTTTGCTGGTAGAAAACCAAATTTGAAATGCAGGCAGAAAAAACATCCACATGCAGATTTATCACATGGGAAGAGCTGGGGAAAAAGGGAATAAAGTCCCAGTCATGGCATGTGTTAATCCCATCATTTAATACTCTTCTGGCACAGACACAGGTAACAAGGTGATGGGCAACATCTGAGTGCCTGAGAAAAATAATCTGTGTGATGAGGGAAGGCTGTGTTGTCCCTCTGTATTTTAATTCTCTTGCAAACAAACCACTCCTGAAATAAATCCCTTTATTTGGGACAAGCTGCAGCTCCTGCAGGGATCTGTTCTTTTTGGTGAGCTCCAAAGAAAAGCTGCTCTGGTGTGGGGTGTCCCCAAAGTGAGACTTGCCTTCAGCTTGCGCAGGTTGTAAGTTCAGGGAGAAAGGATTTAGCCAAAGTTAGAATCCAGTCTTTGTTGGGGAAGCTGTTGACAATGTCCCTGTATGGGTTTTTCTTGCCATGTTGGCTCCCAAAGAAAAGCTTCTGTCCATGGTAATCAGGGTTTATTAAAGGAAACCATGAACAAAAGTCTTTAGATGAGATTAAAGGGATTGTGTAGCTGCACTTGGTGCTGAATTGCTCTGTGCTGGCTCCAGCACTTGGAGTCTGCCTCATCAGCATCTCCTGCATCCCAGGCATGAACAGCCTGTGAAAAATCCCAATTTATTATTGGCTTTTCACAAATATTAAAATGAATATTATATGTGTTGTGTTAGAAAGTTATGCTGTGTTAATTTTCTTAGGTAGTGTGTTGAATATAGTTTTAGGTTATAACATAAGGTTAAAAGAGAAACTATGCTATGTAGGATACTTTTTTTAAAGAAAGGACTTGCAGTGAGACAGCAGCCACAGGATACCTGGAATCTTTCAGAGAAAGAGAATTTATTGCTCCATTATCAGGAGAAACAAACTTCTTCCCACCTTGCTCAGCTCTGAAGATGCTGTTAGGATTAGGAGGAAGAAGCTGACACTGCCCAGACAGAATCCTGTGTGTGAATGGAATTTATACATCATGTATGAGGTGTATGAATATGCAAAAGAGTTTTGTTTTAAGGGTTAATCCTCTGTTAACGTGGATCCTTTTTCGGGCTTATTTTGCCCAGAAAAGGTACCTGGACTGTCCACAACTCTCTGTTTCTATTGTCTCATATTGTCCTAATCCAAATTGTCCAAAATTTTTATTACTCTAATTACATTGCTATTTTTATAACCATTTTATTACTATCAAACTTTTAAAATTTTAAAAACAAGCGATTGGCTTTTTTCACAAGCCTGAGTGCGGGAAAAGTGTCGCCACATTTCTCTTCACAGAAAAAAGCAAGGCACAATTCTTCCTAAGAATATTTCTGAGATTCACATTCTCTGAACCTCAGAGAAAGGAAAAACAATTCTTATCTAATTTGCTGTGCCTGTGTTTGTGCAAAAGTGGAATGCAACATGGAGATGGTTTACCCACAGTGATGGTGTTTTGGTTCCTTGGCCTATCAGGGCCAAGTGTGTAGCCCCACATTTCTCTTCACAGAGAAAAGCAAAGCATGACTTCCCAAGAATATTTCTGAGATTCATGTTCTCTGAACCTCAGAGAAAGGAAAAACAATTCTTTTCATTTGCTGTGTCTGTGTTTTCCCAAAGTAGAATGCAACATGGAGATGGTTTACCCAAAGTGATGGTGTTCTGTTTCCTTGGCCTGTCAGGGCCAGGTGTGTAGCTCCACATTTCTCTTCACAGAGAAAAGCAAGGCACAATTCTTCCCAAGAATATTCTTATCTCATTTGCTGTGCCTGTGTTTGTGCCAAAGTAGAATGCATCATGGAGATTGTTTATCCACAGTGGTGGTGTTTTGGTTCCTTGGACTGTCAGGGCCTATCAGTGCATGTGTGTCAGGACTGTCGGGACAGTCACAAGATTCTGTGCAGTGTGTGCAGAGTTGAATGCTTGGCAGATTCAGTTTAGATGTACTGTAATATAATATAGAATATTATAGTATAATAAAGTAATTAATTAGCCTTCTGATAAGATGGAGTCCTCCTCATCACTTCCTCCCTTATCAGGGCCTACTCAGCACAGCTGTGGAAGAGCAAACACAGGAGTGTGCTGCCTCATTAGCTGGGCTTCATTAACTACCCTGGCACTGCCCAGGAGCCCTGGGTGCTCCTGGCTTCCTCCCAGCCAGGTGGGGAACTCACCCCACCTGGATTTTAGGGTGCTGCCAGGCCCTGTCCATGAGGATGTGCTGAGTTTTCCCTCCCTCCATCCCAGAGCTGTGTTTCAGCTCACTTTGGTTGTATTCAAGGCTTTAACGTGTATTTTTTTTGCTCTGAGCTGGACCCAGACTGGGATTACTTCTATGGCTTTCTGTATCAAGGCCATTCCTACTGACTTTGTGGTGTCCCTGCTGCCACACATAGCCGTGGCAGGGGACCTGGTGAGGTGGCTCTGTCTGACACCTTTGATGGCAGGAGGGCTGTGTGTGTGTGTGTGTCTGAGGGAAATGCTGTGGTAATCACATGTTCTCTGAGCAGACAGAGACATAGCTCTCCCAGGATTTTCCTCAGAAACTGTGAGAAGCTGTGGGAAACTGAGAGAGAAGGATTCAAACAATTATTATCTCTCTTTCTGTAAAACTATATATTAAAAAACCATTCTTATTATAAATATAAATATAAATTAAACAATGGGGGTTTTACATATATTTGTTTTTTTTATAGATATGCTTCTCCAGAGTGTGCTGTTCATAGGTCACCAATAGGTGAGACAAGGTTCACCAAGGCCAATCAGGTCTTAGGTCCACCATTATTTCTATAAGAACTGTAGATTTCTAATAATAAGACCCTCATACCCTGTCTGAGGATGGAGTCTGTGTATCACCTTTGGCTGTCCCTGATACCCCTTTGGTGATAAAATACTCTTATGCTCACCCAGTGATGTGTTTCTTTCAGGAGTTGTCACTGGAGTGGGGTGGATTTGTCCCAGACTCCACTTTAGGGACATGACCATGGATTTTGTGAGATTGTCAATCAAAACCCAGCTCTCTCATTCCCCTCTCCCTGTACACTTCCTCCCGAGTCCTTCCCTCTCTCTCAGTTGACAGATCAGTCCTTTGTGTCCTCTTTATTCCTGATTTATTCTACTTCCTCAGGCATAACTCATCCTTGACTTTGTCCCCTTGCACGCTGCTGCATTTTGAGGATGTATTCATCACTCCCTAAATTTCCCATCTAATAATCAGAGTTAAAAGACATTTGGAGAGTTTCTTCCTCTGAGACTCTTTCACATCCAAGCTGTTTTTCCCCAGAATCCCTTGTATTTACCACAGAGTTTCATGTTCTGGAGTCTTGGGATTGTGTCCTGGAGATCCCTGAGCAGAACTAAACTGCAACCTTTAACTCAGTGGTGTCAAACCTTTGCTGGCAATGCTCAATAACAACAAAATAAAAGTAACCAGGCTGTGGGGTAGCACCATACCTTGTTGTTCTTCAGGGGGAAACCAGTACTTAAAACAAACTCTGGAAGTTCAAGGCATCTTCTGGGCAATGTATTGTTTGCAAGTCGTGATTCCACAGGCAGGACAGTGGTGTGAAACCTCTGAAACAGCTGTCTGAAACAGCTGGATTTGCTCTGTGACCTTCCCAGGGACCTTGGGTGTGCTGATGGAGAGGTGATGTGGCAGGAGCCACGTTGAGGGATGACCTGGCCTCACACAGGAGCCCTGTGGTGGCTCATGGCATCCCTGCTGGCCACATCCCCAGTGGAGAAGGCACTTTGGGTTTATTTTAGAAACAGCCAGCTCAGAGCCCAAGCCCAGCCCTAGCTGGCTGTGGCCTTTTGTTTATTTGCTTTGTTTTTAGGATATAATTACTGTCTTGTAGTCTCTGCAAGGCCATGGCACTGTATTATTGCCTTCCCAGCTGCTGTGATTCCTGCCATCCAGACACAGGGAAAAAAAACCCATCCACAACCCCCTTCTCCTTGGTGCATCCTCTGAGGGCTTGTACAAACCCTGCTCTATTCTGCAGGCTAAACATCCAGGCCTCCTTGTCCCTGACCTCTGCTGGTATTTATTAATTAAGCCAAATTATAAATTATGAAGCTCCAGGACTGATCGGGGCTCCAGGACAGAAGGTACAGCAGCAGCAGATGGGAGAGGAGAGAGTGCCAGCAGCAAGCAGAGAGAAAATCCTGCTCCTAGGGTCACTCAGATGGCTGCTGGAAGATGGCAAAACAGCCCCAGGCTCTCTCTGCTTTGTCCCAAAAAGCTGCTCCTGGTGCTCTCAGACTGCTGGTGCTCCTTCCTCTGTAGGTGAACTTCCTCCCCTGTGAGGTTCAGTGATTTGGAAAGCACCCTTGGCTGCTGTAAAGCCTTCCTGGAGTTTCTCACTGGAGTCGCTCTGGTTTCCAGATGAAATTTGCTGTCTTTTCACAGAAGGGTTTGGGTTGGAAGGGATCTAGCAAGGTTCTTCTCACCATTCCTTTCCTCTGTGAGTGATACTCTGACCTCTAATCAATTCTCACCTGCATGGGCCTTGAAGAATTTCTGTCTGGAGCCTGTCTCTTCTCATTTTGTGTTGGCTGTTTGTTTGAATGAGCAGATTTTATCCCATTTTTGCAGGTGCTGTGATGAATTTTGGACAGAGGGGCTGCTTGGTATCAGTCTTGGGATTGCAGCAGTTCCCGTTTCCCTGCCTGGCAGCTCTGCTGACTCTGCAGAGGAAAATACAGTAAAATACAGCAAAATACAGAAACTCCTTCCTGGAGTTTCTCACTGGAGTCTCTCTGGTCTCCAGATGAAATTTGCTGTCTTTTCCTGGAGGGATCACAGAGATTGGAAGGGATCTAGCAAGGTTCTCCTCACCATTCCTTTCCTCTGTGAGTGATAGCCTGACCTCTAATAAATTGTCACCTGCATGGGCCTTGAAGAATTTATGTCTGGAGCCTATCTCTTCTCATTTTGTGTTGGCTGTTTGTTTGAATGGGCAGATTTTATCCCATTTTTGCAGGTGCTGTGATGAATTTTGGACAGAGGGACTGCTCAGTATCAGCCTTGGGATTGCAGCAGTTCTCTTTTCCCTGCAGCTCTGCTGACTCTGCAGAGCAAAATACAGTAAAATAGAGGGGTAAAGCAGATACCTTTTTAGTACTTGAAAAGAATAATTTCTCCCTAGATCTGCCTAGCTCCTGATCAAACCAGTGCCTGTTAGAAAGGTGGATCATAACTCATCAGTGACGGGAGCTGGTGTTCAGGGTCGCCACGTGATGCTTCTGAACACAGGGCTCAAACAGGGACAGCTTCCCTCTTCTGCTGCTCCCTCAAGGATGGGCCCTTTTGAAAGAGGAATGGTTGTGTGGGGAGAGCTCATCCCACCACTGCTCTATCCATCATTATAAAGGTTATTAACAGCCTACGTGACCAGCCTGCCTATCCCTGCCGAGCCAGTCCTGCAAACTCTGCACTATAAGCTTGGTTTTATTAAATATTTGCTTGACCAGAGAGGCAAAGCAGAACAGGGTAAACATGACTAAAGCAAATGTGGGCTGACCTTTGTCCATCATCCATGCAATGCCTGCGGCTGCTGCAGCAGGGAGGGCAGCAGGAGGTGAAGGTGATGCTACAAAAGACTGGGAATTCTGGCTGCTGTGAGAGAATTTTGAAATATTTGGAGTGGCATAAAAGTGATGGCTGCTCTACAAGCCCAGATTTACCCTTTCCACTATCAGATCTTGTGGTGTTGTGAGGTCGCCAGGACGAGGTGAGACATGAGGATTTGACTCCATGTTCTCAGAAAGCTGATTTATTATTTTATTATATTATATTAAAAGAAAGGCTATACTAAACTATACAAAAGAAAAAGATACATCAGAAGGCTAAACAAGAATGATAATGAAAGCTTGTGACTGACTACTCAGTCTGACATAGCTGATTGTGATTGGTCATTAATTAAAAACAGTCCACATGGAACCAATCAAAGATGCACCTGTTGGTAAACAACCTCTGGACCACATTCCAAGCAATCAGATAATTATTGTTTACATTTCCTTTCTGAGGCTTCTCAGCTTCTCAGGAGAAAAATCACGGCAAAGGAATTTTTCAGAAAATATCATGGTGACAGGATCTAATCAGCCAATGGGTCAGAAGAATGTGGGATTTATTTTTCCTATTATTTTTGAAGTAAATTTTTCAGTTCCACTGGTGTTAGCAGAACTGCACAGATCTGAAAAAGCTGCACATCCAGGCCTGTGTCACTGTCACATCTTCCTCCCTGCTGGGATCTGCAAGCAGGGATTTTTTCCTTGCCTCCTACTTGTGCCAGCCTGGCTGTCATCACTGATGACACCCCTGACTTCAGCAAAGTCACTCTGTGACAGAGAGGCTGGGACATGGCAGGAGTGGAGCTGTGTTTGGCTTGTGTCCTTTCTAGAACCAAGAGCAGCTTTGTGAAGTTCTGCTCTGGATGATAGAGGGATGAAGGGCCTGGCCACCAGGTTTGTGTGGTCAGCACTCAGTGAGGAGCTTGGCTGGTGAGGCCTGAGCTGGTAGAACTCCATGTCCCACATGCTCTGTGGGGCCATGAAGGGGTAAAGCTGCTCTTAGTACAGAAGCAACCAAAAAAGTGAAGGAAAAAGGAGCAGATGGATGTGCTGAGCAGGAAGAGGTGTTCCCATGGGGCTTGGTGATGTGCCCACCAAATGTTTGAACCCCACACTGCTCCCATCATCATGGTCAAAACCTGGGAGATTTTAAGGGACTGAGTGGTGCAAGGAAAGCCTCTTCCCTCTCTTTGGAAAGGTACCAGGCTGGTTCTTGGGTCACTGTTTTTCCTACTTTACAGTGCTTTAGGCTTTATCACTGCTGGTATGTTTGAACCCCACACTGCTCCCATCACCATGGTCAAAACCTGGGAGACTTCAAGGGACTGAGTGGTGCAAGGAAAGCCTCTTCCCTCTCTTTGGACCAGGCTGGTCTTGGGTCATTGTTTTGCCTACTTCACAGTACTTTAGGCTTTATCACTGCTGGTAGATAAGTCTCAGTCAGCTGAGATCCCCAGGAGAGCTGGATCTCCTTTAGATGATGTTCCCTTGGCTGTGAAGTGGGTGGAGAGTGGTCTGTGTTGAGAGCTCAGGGCAGAGAGGACACCCAGTGCCCCATTTGCTCCCAGACCTTTGCAGATGTGGCAGAGACAGCTGGCATACCACAACCCCTGGGTCTGTACTGCAGGCTGGGCTGCTGTGAGGCAGCTTTGATCTGGATTCACAGAGCTCCTGCTCAAACAGAGCTGTTCTGGGCTGGGATCTCCCTGAAAGGATGTTAATGTCACACCAGAGCTGGCTCCTTCCTGGCAAACTTCAAGGGCTGTGGGAGAGCTCAGCATCCATCTGGCCCCATCCCTGTAGGCAGATCCCTGACCTTCTCCAGGCTTCAGTGCCTCGTCCAGAAGAGCAGGACAATAATCCTTCTCCAGCTCTGGAGTCTCAGATAGCAAATCCACAGCTGGGCTGGTGCTGGCAGTGCAGGCAGCAATGCTGGGTGATGTTTTTACCATTACCCTTCTGCACTTGCAGTCAATATTTATGCTGCACCGTGGGGCACGTGGGTGTGTAATGGAGAGGGAAAGGGTGCTGATTTATTACTCTGCTGTGTGATTTCTGCTTTTTCTCCCAGCATCTTTTCAGTCAGGAGGGTTCCCTTTGTGCTGGTTTTAAGTAGAGAGCTCAGAGTGGAGAAAGGGAGGATTAGCAATTAAATACGCTCTGATGATGGCATGGTTGTGAAGGAGGGAGGAGGAAGGAATACTCCATAGTAATGTACTTTTGTTTTCTTTTTTCTCTGCTTGTAGGACAGAATCTGCCAGGGAATTGGCGTTTTGAAGAGTTTTACAGCTTCTAATCCTTGTTGCCTTGGGAATACAAACCTCTCTAATCATGTCGCCAGCCATGTGGAAATGGACTTGCCTGGTTTCCCACCTCCTGCTGTCCACTACAGTGTCACCTCTGGGCAGACAGCAGCCACCCCATCCAAAGAGGCCCTTCATCACCTTCACTGGAGAGCAAGCAGAGGGAAACTTCAACCACTTGGTGGTGGACGAAAGGACTGGGCACATTTACTTGGGGGCTGTCAACAGGATCTACAAACTCTCCAGTGACCTGAAGGTCCTGGTGACCCACGAGACTGGTCCTGACGATGACAATCCCAAGTGTTATCCTCCCAGGATAGTCCAAACCTGCAACGAACCCTTGACGCCCACCAACAACATAAACAAAATGCTCCTCATAGACTACAAGGAGAATCGGTTGATAGCCTGTGGGAGTCTGTACCAGGGCATCTGCAAGCTCCTGAGGCTGGATGACCTCTTCAAGCTGGGAGAGCCCTTCCACAAGAAGGAGCATTACCTCTCTGGGGTGAACGAGAGTGGCTCTGTTTTTGGAGTCATTGTTTCTTACAGCAACATGGATGACAAGCTGTTCATCGCCACGGCCGTGGATGGCAAGCCGGAGTATTTCCCCACCATCTCCAGCAGGAAGCTCACCAAGAACTCCGAGGCTGATGGGATGTTTGCATATGTCTTTCATGATGAATTTGTGGCCTCCATGATCAAGATCCCCTCAGACACCTTTACCATCATCCCTGACTTTGATATCTACTACATCTATGGCTTCAGCAGCGGGAACTTTGTCTACTTCCTGACTCTGCAGCCTGAGATGATCTCCCCACCCGGCTCCACCACGAAGGAGCAGGTTTATACCTCCAAGCTGGTGAGGCTTTGTAAGGAGGACACAGCCTTTAACTCCTACGTGGAGGTGCCCATTGGCTGTGAGAAGAACGGGGTGGAATATCGATTGCTGCAGGCTGCCTACTTGTCCAAGGCTGGAGCCATCCTGGCCAGGTCTCTGGGGGTTGGCCCTGAGGATGATATCCTCTTCACAGTCTTCTCCAAGGGCCAGAAAAGGAAGATGAAGTCCTTGGATGAGTCTGCTCTTTGCATCTTTGTCCTGAAGAACATCAACGACCGCATCAAGGACAGGCTTCAGTCCTGCTACAGGGGAGAGGGGACGTTAGATCTGGCCTGGCTCAAGGTCAAGGACATTCCCTGTAGCAGCGCGGTAAGTGGAGCCCTGAGAACCCCACCCTGCCCTCCTCAACTGTCAGCAGATCTTGTCTTCAAATAACCAACCTTAAAGCAGAGGCCAAGGAGCTGAGACTGCCTTGTCCCAGTGCTGGCTCTGCCTCCAGCTCACCACACCACCCAATCTAACCAGTTCATGCCTCAATTAGCTCATGGGCAAGGTGAAGGTGTCAGAACAGGCAGACATTCTGTGTTTGCTCATGAGCTAAACCAAGGGGCCTTGGAATATTTGGGAGGAATATACCTGTTGTAGTTACTTCAAGGGTGAAATCACTTAGACCCAAGTGCACTGTCAGCTCAAACCTAAACCATCCTAGAGATGTCACAGCTTGTGCCAGTTTCTGTGCATGCTGGCTCTAGCTGGGACAGGATTTATTCAGGGAATTTTATGAAGCCAGGGCTTCATTTCTTCCAGGGCTGAGAAGCACTGGCCATTAACCATCAAAGCCCCTCGCCTTCCGGTCTCCAGCCAGCTCTGCACTGAGAAATTAAGGCCTGGCTGCAGATCAAGGATTAAACACTGCAAGATTTAAGGGCAGGATTGGGGAAGAGGCTGGTCTGTCTGACCTACAAATGGTCTGAAGAAATTGCCTTGGTTTATTCTGAGTGCCACTGCAGGAGTGTGCACAGGGCTGGCTTTGATGGCAGGCACAGAGAGGGGCATTACAGCCCGGGGCTGCAGGAGCTGCTCCCCAGGCTTTGATTGTCACCCTTAATGAGCTCTTTCAAGTGAGAGGCCAGTTCCAGTCTGAGCAAAGGGAATAGGGAGAAATGCCAGAGTGCTTTCCTGCCCCGAAATCTCCAGGCAGGCAGTGCTCAGAATATGGGATTGCTCCTTGGTGTTCAAGCCTTGGTTGCTGAGGGGTTCTCCCGATGCTCCAAGGACGGGCCATGAGAAATGTGGATGGCAGTCTCATTGCAAGGGCACTGATCCTGCCTTTCTCTGCCCTAATTCCCCTTTACACCCCTCAGTGTCCTTGCTTGACCTTGCCCTGCCCTCATTCTCCCACACCGAAGGGACAAATCCTTGATTTCAGCTGGGATCTCCTCTGCCTAGACCCTCAAATCTCCCTGTGGAGCATTGCACAGGGAGAAAGGCTGTGCCCAAATCTGGCTTTGATTTTTTTGTTTAGCCTCAAGGCCTGTGCACATTCAAAGAGCTGCCTTTAGATTTAAGCTGAGAGCTTCCCACTGGAGTTTCTTTCCTGGGCTCTTAAGCCTCTCCATGCATTTGCATATTTGCTCTGCTTGCGCTCCACACTAACGTTTGCAGCGCTGGACCTCTCCAATTAGGAGGCTTGAAACCTCTCAGCCCTGCCTTCTGTGGCTTTAGACAGGAGCAAAAAAAGCCAACAGCTTTCTTGTGTCCCATGGGGTGAGTCCCACACCAGGAAAACTGGTGTCAGACTGAGCAGGGACAGCAGGAGTGCAGAGCTTGGAGAAAGAACAGGGTGGGGAAAAGTGTTGGAGCATATTTATGAGTGTTCATCTTCACTGTGAATCAGAGGCACTGCAAAAGGATCTGGAGATGCTTGAATTGAAAGCAGCAAGTCTGAAGTGTGTAACTAAGTAGGCTGAACTCCCCTTAAATGAGCCTGCTTAGAGCTGCTGGCAAGCCCTGCCTGAGATCAGCTGTGCTGCCTGAGGGAAGGGGTATTAGTGACTTGGCTGCTGAAAGGGGCTGCAGAGTCCAGCTGCTAAGCTTGGAAAATATTTGATGGTTGGTGAAGTATTTTGGAGGCTGGATGTGTGTCTGCTCTCCTCTGCTGGTGTCCTGCTTGCCAGCCAAGCCCCAGCACTGCTGCTCAGCCACTCACACATGTGTTAGAGGCAGCTCTAAAAGCAATCACTGAGCCATCAGTGAGCCTTTCCCTGCGTTTGTGGGGATGTCAAATGTTGCTCTGCTGGTGCAAACAGAGGCTTAACCTGCCTATGGTCCAGGCTGGAACTGAATTTCAGCTTTGCTGGCAGCTAAAATCCTGTATGGGGACAGGTCCAGCTGATGTGCTGGGCACTGAGCATTCCACAGGGATAGAGGAGAGGTTTGGATTAGGTGTTAGGGAGAAATTCATTACACAGAGGGTACTGAAGCACTGGAACAGCTTGCCCAGAGAAGCTGTGGCTGTCCCTGGATCCCTGCAAGTGTCCAAGGCCAGGCTGGATGGGGCTTGGAGCAACCTGGGACAGTGGAAGGTGTCTCTGCCCATGGCAGGGGTGGAACTGGATGGGCTTTAAGGTCCTTTTCAACCCAAACCATTCTGTGATTCTTTGTAGGACTGAAGAGTTAGTTTCACTGCACTGTCCTTGCCACTATCAAGGCACCAATTTGTTTTAGTAACAAATATTCTTCTATTCTTTCTAATATTTCTAACAGGGCAATAACTGACTCGAGGGCGATCTACATGACAGAATACTTCTTCTCCTGCCTTGGTGTAATCCCTGCTCAAGGCTATTTCAGGGCTAGAGAAACCTCCTGGGGACCATTCCCAGCACAACTCTGCACACAAATAATTCCAGGGATGTGGGGGAACAATGCTCTGGTCCCCAGCAGCAGATTCTGTAGCTCCCCTGGTCAGGCAGCTTGGCTACATCTGGAGCTGAGGGAGTTGAGGTCAGGAAAGACCTTGGCTGGACAAATTTTGTCTCATGATCAGAATTCAGCAGGATTGAGTCCCCAGATGTCCTGCAGGGTTGGATGTCCTGGAGGTTTGTTCCAGTCTGGTTTACAAAGATCAAGGCAAAGACAAAACCAAAAAATTCTGTAATGAGCCTGTGGTTGCCCCCGAGTGCCTGTTGTAGATGTCAGCAGTGTGGTAGCAGAATTTCTAGGGTGGGAAAGGTAAAAGTCCAGAGATGAATGGAGAATCCTCAGTGCTCATTCCTCTCCCATCCCTGTATCACAGCTGTCCTCCCATTCATCTTCAGCATAAATCGAAAAAAAATGACAGATTTTTATGTCTGGGCAGTTGATTTGCAAATTGGTGATGTTCACTCAGGTGATGAATGGTCTCAGGTAATACCTCTCTGCAAAAGCAGGATAATAGCTCATATTTAAGCAGTACACTTGACCCCAAATGCTTAGAAATTCATATAATCAGAGAAAAACGAGGCTGGGAAAAAAAGGATTCTTCTGAGGTCATCTGATTTGCCCTTCTGCCCTACTTATAACGCTTCTGACAGATGTTTGTCTCACCTGTTCTTAACCTCTGGCTATGGAGATTCCTCTCTCTCCCTAAAATCTGTCTGTGCTGTGCTGAAGCTTTCCCTCATGTGCAATCTAAATCTCCTCTCTGGATGCTGAAGTCCTTCCTGCTTATACAGTCAGAGGGCACCTTCAAACCCTGTGGATATGCAGGGTGTTGGCAGAGGCAGGGCTGCTCTGGAGAGGGAAAAAAAGGTTTATTAAAACAGAAAAGCAGCTTCATGTTGGGTAAAGAAGGCTTAGGTTTCAATGTTCTTCATAAACTTTGTCATGGAGCAGCCTGACCTGGTTGAAGTTTATCCGTACTCATGGACTGGATGAACTTTTAGGGTTCCTTCCAACCATTCTGGGGTTCTGTGACAGTGTTGGGAAATGCTGGATTTCTTAAAAAATAAAAGGGAGAGAAAATAAAAGGCAGTTTGAGAGAAGAATGGAGATGTAAAAGTGTAATTTCTGTCCAGGAGTTGATCATTGAGGGATTTGTTGATTGTCATTACAATGAAATAAGATTAATGGGTGCACTTTGAAGCCTGGTGAGTGTTCCACTCCTGGGATGCTCAGCAGAGGAGGCAGGGGAGCCTTTCCCTCTACCTTGGGGACCAGGCAGGTGAAAACTGTGAGACAAACAGTGTGGATGAAGAAGAGGAGGGCACTGGAGCCTGGCCCCAAAGCAGCCCGAGGGTGTCAGGGCTGTGGGGAGAGGAGGGGAGCAGGGATCCTGCTGGAACTTTGGTTGGGCAATGAAGTCCCAAACCTGGGGTGCTGCTGGTGTGTGACCCTGGCTGTCAGCTCAGGAGCTGCTCACATCCCAGGGCTGCTCTCCTGGCAGATCCTGGCCTCCTCCTCCTCCTCATCCTCCTCATCCTCATCCACCTCGCAGCCTAAGAGACTCCAGTCCCTGCCATGAAAAGCTGTCACCTCCACCCCTGCAGCTTCCACCAATATCTGCCCAAGATAATCAGTGTCAGTCCCCAACTCCTGCCTGGCTTCTGCCTTTTGCTGGTGCTTTCTTTTCCTTTTGGCAGGAAATGGGGTTCGACTGTTTAAATTGCTGCATTCAGTCTCTTCCTGTTTTTCATGGCAGTGCTGTCACTTGGGGGAGAACAGAAATGTTTTCAGAGCTCACTGGCCAACAAAAGGCCTTGTGTGAAGAGCTGGGCAATATTTTCCCAACACTTTGCTACCAGAAGTGGATGTTTGGGTCCCAAGCCATTGTCTGATGAGTGACTTGGCTGTGGAGGCTTCCTGTGGCTGTTGGTAACTCCCCAAAACCTCTCTGCAGATGCTGCTGGTGAAATCTCTGAGAGTCCTGCACCACCTCCATGCATTTGGTCCTCCAGTGGGCTCCTCCTGCTCTCTCCTGCTTTCCCTGCATCCCCTGCCCATCCCTGCTGTTGTCAGGGGGTTTAGCTGCATTCAGGAGGAGTTTTTGGATTTGTTTTTGGATTTGGGCATGTTTGGAGGCCAGCTGGGTGCACAGACATTTTCCTTTGGCATCATGGGGATGAGCACTGCCTGCTCCTTGGGGATGACCCTTGGGCTCCCTCCTGCTCCATCCCACCAGGTTAGGAAGGGCCATTTCCACCTCAGGTGGTGCAAAGACTTTGTGTAGGGTATGGGACAGTCAGCTTGACTCCTGGGAAGGGGAGAGACGGATGAGATTTTGGTTTTTTCAGCCCATTTCACATTCTTCCTCCCAGGACTTCTCTTTGCAATCACTGGTGTTAACAGGGGTGGCCAAGATTTTTCAGCCTCTCTCATATTCTGTTGTATCAATATTCCTCTTCCTCCCAGACTTGTGTTCATCTGGTGGTAACAGGACACAGAGCACCTCTGAGACACCAGGATGGGGAGCAGCAGGAGGCTGTTTTACAGGGGGGCTGGCTAAGGCAAAAATCCTCAATTTATGGCCCAGGGTCTCCTGGATTTTGGTGCTGTACCCATCTGTTGCAGGAGGAGGAAATATCTTTGCTCTTGCATTTCTCTCTGGCATGGTGGGAAGAAGAACAGGGTCAATTAGAAAGAAGGACCAGCTGGAGCTGCTGGAAAGAAGGGGTGTTTTGAGGGGAAAAATCTCTTTACATGCAAAAAACCAGGAATTGTCATCCCTATCTGTCATTTCTCCCATTTTCCCTTAAAAGAGAAAGGTTGGGGGAAAGGAGTGTTAACTTTTGGTGAGTCTGTGGGAAGAGGAAGGTGTGGAAGGAGGTCCAGGTGCTTTGGCAGCCCTGCCCATTTCTCCTGGCTGCACTGGTGAGGACGTGAGCCTGACTCTTTCCCAGGGGGATGGATCAATCCCAGGGATGAGTTATCAGCTTCATTTTACCCCATAGTCACCCTGTTTGCCAGCTGGGCTATCCTAAATAAATCCCTGTGTGTGTCAGTGCCACTGGTGCTTGCACAACAGCACTTTTTGCTCATCCCAGTGTTGTGTCCCCAGGATGAGGTGAGAGATGAGAATCTGATTCCAAGTTCTTAGAAGGCTGATATATTATATAATGTTAATATTTATATTATATTATATTATATTATATTATATTATATTATATTATATTATATTATATTATATTATATTATATTATATATCACATAATATAATATTTATATTACATTATAATATATAATATCATATAATATCATATATTATGTTATGAGAAAGGGACATCAGAAGGCTTAACAAGAATGAATAATAAAAACCTGTGACAGACTAGAGAGTCTGACACAGCTGATGGTGATTAAGTAAAAACAATTCACATGCTGGGTAAACAATTCTTTAAATCACATTCCAGAGGAGCAAAACATGGAAAGGCTGAGGCTTCTCATCTTCCCAGGAGAAGAAATCCTGGTGAAGGGATTTTTCATAAAATGTCACGCTGGACAGACCATGCACAAATTTTGTGTACATGCCTCCAGTCCAAATTTTTCAGGATGGTGTTTCTGGTTCAAAGGGTTTGTGGACAGTAGAGGTCAGTTCCTGGTGAATTTTTAACAGCATTTTCTTCTTCTTCCTCTAAAAATGCAAATAAGAACAGGAAACTCCCCAAAACGATAAAGTTTTTACTCCAAATTTTACAGGCTGGTGTTTCTGATTCAGAGGGTTTATGGACAGCTGGGGTCAGCTCTTGGTCAATTTTTAACAGCACTTCTTCCTCTGAAAATGCAAATAAGAGCAGGAAACCCCCACAAAAACGATAAAGTTCAGGTTTTGGGAGGGCAGTACCCCGAGCAATGCTGTAATGTCTCTTTGGGAATGGAGCAAACATGCTGGTGGCTGCCAGATCTGTGTTTGTGCACTTGCTCACATCAGTTTGTGTTGGATGCCGTGTGTGCAGAGCTGGTGCTGGCCCCAGCAGCTGTGATAAGAGGTGACAAGTGTCCTCCTGCTGACACTGGGCCTGGAGAGGGTGGGATCTGAGCTGGGGAGGAAGAGGGACACAATCACTTCTGATTGTGATGGGATGAATTATAACATCTGTGTTGTCTCACCCGTGTCATGAGACTGCAAATGGAATAAAAGTTTTGAAAACTCCTCTCATTGCCCCATCTGTGGGTCAGAAAAGGGTTTAATCCAACAGGTAGGGCTCTGACTTCAGGGTTTCTGCAGCTGAGCTCTGGGATTTGCAAATCTCCCCCTGCATCTTCCACCTCCAGCAGGCCTGAGCATCACCTCCCCTGCAAAGCTGGCTCTGCTCTGGGGTGAAAAACTTCCACAGAGAGAAATTCCAGTTATTTCCCCACGGGAGGCAGCTCAGGGAGATACACAGCTGGTATGTGTCAGGGTTGTGGTGGAAGTGGCCAGAGATGTCTGGGGCTGTGCTCTTTGGAGAGCAACTGAGTTTATGTCTCCAGTGCTCCCAGTAAGGTCCTGGCCCCTCTGAACTGGGATTGGGAAATCCTCCCCACTGTGGGGTGAGCTCAGGCAGAGTGTGGGTGCATCTCTTTGCCCTGGGGGATGGTTCTCTCTCCTTTCAGCCAGCAGGGATGAGGACAGGTCCCTGCCTCTGCAAAGTGCTCTGCACTTCAGGCAGGGAGAAAAGGGGCTTTGGGTGCTCTGAGGGAGAGCAAAACAAAAACTCCTAATCCCCTACATCAACAGAAGCTTGCACTTAAGGGCTGTAAATCAGGGCCTAATTGCGTGGAGAGGATGATTGCATTTGAGGTATTAAGTAGGTTTCTCAGTATTAAACACCTGTCCTTGAAAGGATACTGCCTGACCAGTGGGTGCAGAAATAATTCTGGCAGTAATTAATTACCTTCACCCTGAAACACCCCCATGCTGAAACCTCTCCACAAATCCTCATCGTCCTGGGGGGAAAAACCCAAACATACATTGGAAACAACCTTCTCAAACCCAGTTATTTCCTTCCAAAGCACAAACCAGGAGGAAAGCCTGTGCCTGAAAGTGGCTGGATGCCAAACCCTCTGACAGAGCTGCTCTCTCACGCCGGGGTGACCCCGCTCACACAAAATGTTCATTGAGGGCAGAGCAGGGCCCAAGGCTGCTGTGTCTGAGATATTCCAGGCACAGCTCCCTCCCCCAGCATCCCTCCCATCCCTGCACCATTGGCTCTTCAGGCAGCTCAGCATCACCCCAGGTGCTGCAGCTCCCTGGTGTGCAGGTGAGCAGAGTCCCAGAACCTCCACCCCTGTGCCATCTTCCCACCACAAGGACAATTAGATTTATTCCTGGAAACTGCTCTTTGCTGCTTCCTCTGCCAGCAAGCTGGGCTGTTTTCTTCTGTGGTCGAGCCCTGAAGTCGTCTGTGGCTCAGCATTGCATTTTTGGAGGCCTCCACGTGATCTGCTCACATTCTCCTCCTCACCAGGACTTTGTAAGGCTGACCTCGCCTTGCCTCGCCAGGAGGTCGCCTGGCAGGCCAAGAGACTTGTGCAAGAGGGTTTTTTTTTTTAATTTGAAAAAAAATGCAGAGAAAGCAAACCCCAGATGTCCTGGAAGAGCCAGAAGCAAAATGACTCCAGCTCCCTTGGTGAGGCTGCTGCTATTTAAAGCAGCCGGAGCAGGGGAGGTTGTACAATGCCCATTCTGTTGAGGAGGGGGTCGAGGGGGTGCTGGATTCAGCTTTGCTCTCTGGGATAAATCCTGCACAGACCCTTCCTCCCTCTCCTGATGCCAGTGGAGCTGTGGGGGTGAAACACAGTGCAGGCTCTGTCTCAGAGCTTGGAGGCTCAGTGAAGATATTCAGCCTCCGGGAGTGATCTGATGTGTGTGTCTATTTATTGATATTCCAGGAGTATAACATAAGACTTATCTGTTTTTTCCCTCCCTGAAATGTCTCTATTTAACCAAATTGCATGGATGGGTTCCTATTGTACCTGGTAGGATAACACAGATATTGGAAGAGTGGATAGAGTGGAGATGGAGATGAAAAAAGCTGTTTTACTCACAGAGAGATGCCTGAATCACATCTGACCATAATTCTGCCCCAGACAATCCCAGCCTGGCACCTGCATGGCTTTGCTGTTGAAGGATAGAGTTTTTGCTCTGAGTTTGTTTGAAAAGCATTTTACTGAGGATGGGATTGTGATGGTGTTCACAGGGTTTTAGGATGAGGGAAGAGATGAGGATTTGACTCCATGTTTCAGAAGGCTGATTTATTATTTTATGATATATATTACATTAAAATTATACTAAAACAATAGAAGAAAGGATTTCACCAGAGGCTGGCTGAGAATAGATAAAGAAAGAATGAATAACAAAGGCTTGTGGCTCAGACTCTGTCCAAGCCCGTTGACTATGATTGGCCATTAATTAGAAACAACCACATGAGACCAATCACAGATGCACCTGTTGCATTCCACAGCAGCAGATAATCATTGTTTACATTTAGTTCCTGAGGCCTCTCAGCTTCTCAGGAGGAAAAAATCCTAAGGGAAGGACTTTTCATAAAGATGTCTGTGACATGGGACAATCTTTGAGTAACCTGGCAACAACTTTAGGGCAAAATTTGGTGTTTGCAGAGCCAGCACAGACCTGGTTGTGCAGCTGGTGCATTCAGGTTCAGGATGGAGCTGGAGTTCCATCTCTGGAAGTGTTCAAGGCCAGTCTGGATGAGGCTTTGAACAACCTAATCCAGTGCAAAGTGTCCCTGCTCATAGCACAGGGTGGGACTGACTGGTCTTTGAAGTCCCTTTCAAGCCAAGCCATCCTGTGATTCTTTATTTAAAGAAATACTCAACACTAGGAAAGGAAAGGCAAGACAGCCAGCTAGGCCTGGAAGTAAATGGTAAAGACAGAGTTTGCTCTGTTTCCTCCATGAAGCACTGGGAGCTGGTGCAGCTGATGGAACATGTGGGTGACATTAGATGAGTACATTGCATTTCCCCGTTTCAATGTCATTATGTTGTCAGTGATCCAAAATATAATAGGATTTGTACAGCTGATTTATCCTGTAAACAAGCAATATTAGCCAGGCACGTATTTAGACAAGGAGAGAGAGTGGGAGAGGCAGAGTGAGGGAATGTGCAGCAGGGAATAATAAAAATTCACTCCTCCTAACGAGGGAATGACCCAGTGTGGTGGTGTTTGAGGGTCCCCAGGATGAGGGAAGGAATGGGAATCTTGACTCCATGTTTCAGAAGGCTGATTTATTATTTTATGATATTATATAAAAAGAAAATGACACATTAAAACTATACTAAAGAAACAGAAAGAAGACATCGGAAGGCTAGAAAGGAATGATAATAAAAACCCATGACTGACCAAAGTCCTGACACAGTTGGACTGGGATTGATCACTAATTAAAAACAATCCACATGGAACCAATCAAAGATGCACCTGTTGGTAAACCATCTCCAGACCACATTCCACAGAAACAGAAAATTATTGTTTACATTTCTTTTCTGAGGCCTCTCAGCTTCTCAGGAGAAAAGTCCTGGCAAAAGAATTTTTCAGACAATATGTCAGTGACAACCCAGCACTCTTGGGTTGGGGCTGTTGGTGGGGATCCCACTCCAGGAAACACAGGGCTGTGATTGTGATGGTGTCCCTGCAGCCTCCCAATTGCTCAGTCCTGCTTCCAGATTCGGGAGCAGCTGGAATTTCAGTGAATTGACACTGCCTGGTACAAACGCTCTGAATTCCTCAAGCACCAAGATCTGCCCAGATAAGCAGCTACAAGCGGGAGATTTTCCCTTTCAGGGCTGAGTGCTTTAGTTTGTTGTTCAAACTGATAACCAGGCCTCTTTAAATGCATCTTCTGTGAGATGATGGCACCAGACACATCTCCATTCTCCCTGATACAGGATCTCCACTCTCCGTTATTTGTTGAGCGAGCCAAGCTCTCACCATTTCCAGCAGCACATACATCTCACTCATTACAGCACTTAAATCACCTTTGCAGGACCGTGGTGAGGTTTAATTAATGCTTTTAAGAGGCTCAGGGCTCTCGGGGTGAAGGTGTTGCCTGCATGCAAAGCAGCCTCGTTGTTTCATTTCTGCAGCGCTGTTGGCGCGGGTGGCACTTTGCAGCCCAAATTATGATTTTTATTTTTTTTGTCCCTGTGTAACAAAATAATAATTATAGCAATTGTGATTGCAGCAGCAGTGAATTGCTGGTGGTGCCATCAAAGGGAGGCAGCCAGACTTTCTCTGACCAGGTGCTGGTGTGTGTTCAGTAGGAATGAGAGGGCTGATCAGGGAAATGGTTCATCCTTTAGGGTAAATGCAGCTCCTTCTCTCAAAGGTGTTTTTCTGATACCCTAAACCCCCTTTTCACCTAAGATTTCCTATCTCTGGGACTCATTCTCCCCATCTCACCTATATATATGCCAGTGCTGCTGTGTTTCAGGTATGTAGCAGAGCTTTGCTGCTGGAATAAGTTCTTAGAGAAGAGCTCTAGCAGCTTATTTGATCAATACTTCCCTTTTGAAAAATCCCTAAATGCTTATTTACCCAACAGTCCGTGCCAGTTTCAAAGGCAGAGTCTCCACACTCAATAATCTCTTTTTTTTTTGGGGTGTGAAAAATTTTAAGTGAATTTTTCAAAGCACTGATCTGAGAGGCACAGAGATTATATTCCTCTGTTTATCCCTCAACGCTGCAGCCACATGATCCTCTGAGCCAGCAAGGGGAAATTTAGGGGAACACAGGAAAGCTCAGCTTCCTTTTACACCTCTTACAGTCACACTTGCTGCTCTTTAGGTCACATCCATCCTTCTGGCTTGTAGGAATGAACCTCAGTGGCCACACAGCTCTGGGGTGTGGTTTTCACCCAACCTGCAGGGCTTGGAGTGCTGAGATTCGGAAATGTGATGCTGGAAATTTTCTGAAGGGATGGAAATGCAATATTGTGAAAAAAGCCAATCGCTTGTTTTTAAAATTTTAAAAGTTTGATAGTAATAAAATGGTTATAGAAATAGTAATATAATTAGAGTAATAATAATTTAGACAATTTGGATTAGGACAATATGAGACAATAGAAACAAAGAGTTATGGACAGGCCAGATACCTTTTCTGGGCAAAATATGCCCGAAAAAGGATCCACGTTAACAGAGGATTAACCCTTAAAAACAATAACCTGTTGCATATTCATACACCTCATACATGGTGTATAAATTCCATTCACACACAGGATTCTGTCTGGGCAGTGGCAGCTTCTTCCTCCTAATCCTAACAGCATCTTCAGAGCTGAGCAAGGCGGGAAGAAGTTCGTTTCTCCTGATAATGGAGCAATAAATTCTCTGAAAGATTCAGGTGTCCTATGGCTGCTATCTCACTGCGAGTCCTTTCTGTAGCAAAGAAGTATCCTACATAGCATAGTTTCTATTTTAACATTTTGTTATAACCTAAAACTGTATTTAACAGACTGCTTAAGAGAATTAATACAGCATAACTTTCTAACACAACACATATAATATTCATTTTAATATCTGCAAAAAGCCAATCATAGAATATGCATTTTTCACAAATACGCAAAAAGGAGATTTGGCTGACACAGTGATGTTTGGGATTTGGGATGGGAAGATCTTCATGAATGGAATATTTTATTTATTATGTTTTATTATCTCGGTCTGCATTGCTGCTGGAGGTACTGTCCCTTCTCAGACTTCTGGGGTCTAACCAAGGCACTGGAAATACCACTTAAATCACAATATTGGTTTCCTTCATGGGGAAATGAGCAATTTCCCTCCAATGACAGCATCTTAGAGTGGTTATGTTGACAAGGACATTAAAGCTCATCCAGTTCTACCTCCCTGCCATGGACAGGGACACCTCCCACCCAGGGTTGCTCAGGGCCCACAACAGCTCAGTGCTGCTTCCAGAACAGCCCCAACAAAAATGGGAACCAGAGATGGAGAACAAACAAAAAACAATCTTTGCAATTGTGACACCATGGCAGATACCGAAAGCAGGGCTCTGCATCTCTGAGGTGTGACAAAAAAGAAAGGAAAGCAGACAGAATTATTTAAATTTTGTAATATTGGGCTCTAGAAAATGTGTAGGGGTTTACTAATGGATTTATCTTGTGCACATCTTCGGGTACTTAAAAAGGCAGGACTTGGAGGATGCTACATTTATAGCACAAATTTACAGCACAATTCCTTTAAACCACAATTACTGATAATCACCCAGTCTGCTGAGCAAAAGGCCTGAAGACTGAAGGAACCTGTTGCTCTCTGCAAGAAAGGCAGCCTCCTCTTCAGGAAATTGCAAATTTTACGACGTGGAGGAACATGGTGTGGACTGCTGGGGAGCCTCACACTCACAGCAGAGCAGGAACATAAATGCAGGCATAAAAATTCTGTACTCCATTAAGATTCTGCAGCACTCTGGAAACTTGACACCAGTCCTTGAACTGATGCTTAAACTACAGACCTGAAAACCAAATGCCTGTAGAAGTTCTAGTCAATTTGAGTAACTTTCCCTCTTGTTCTTGTGCTCCTGAGCTGTGTCTGAACAAAAACCTCTTCAGCACAGTGGGTGCAATTTCTCTATAATTGGTAAAGTTCCTGTAACTGCTCTGTCATTTGTAATTGGTGACATGTAATTGCACAGCAAGCACTGCTGTGGGTGCACAAGTGAAAAGCAGTGTGCAATTAGAATGTATTTCCAAATGCTGGCTCTTGATCCAGCTTCTGTTCTATCACAGAGCACCCTGGGGAAACAGGGCTGGGTATTTTTGGGTGTCATCACACTCCAGACTGACCACTGAGGAGGGGTGGATTGGTGATCTGTGCTATCCTTGGTCACTGCCCATCTCTTTGAACACAAAATTTTGAGATGTAGATGACAAAGATCTGCAACCAGGCAAACCTGCAGCCTTTTCCTGACCCAGGATGGGGAGTGTTGGAACCCTGACTGCTGAGAATTTTAAACTTTCTGTGCTGGAAGGCAGTGACCCACAAGAGAACACTGCATTTGACCTGAGGCTGTGGAGAAGGCTTCCAAAATTGATTGATAGCACTGGGATTATGGGTGTGGAGTTGGTTAGAACTGTGTGATATCACAAGGTGGAAAACTTAAGAGTTTAGGATTTTAGAATATAGGAATAAATATGAAGCAAGATGGAGGTTTTAGGTGGAGGCAGGTTTTTCTTCTTCACCTTCTTCCTTCTTCTTCACTTCTTCCTTCTTCTCCATGGGTTTGGGTGATGTTTTGTAATTGGACAGAAAAACCCACACTGCAGGCTTCAAGTGATCAGTTATTGGGTTAAAAGGGAAAATAATCTAGGTGTCCTTTCTTAATTGGATAGTTTAGTCTTAAAAGACCTGGTAACAAGAGATTGTTGGCCATTTTGTGCCTTCTAATGAAAAGCTGCCAAACTTATGGTTGTGAGACTGTTTTACTGATAAGAAATAATAAATACCTGAGTCTGAACATGAACTGCCATCTCAAGTGCCTTCAATCCAGACCCAGAGATGCCAAGAGGGGAGGGCAGTGACAGGCATCAAATTCCAGGAATTATGTGGCAGGAGGGGAAAGCCAGAGGGGCCCTGTCCATCCAGCACTGGGATTTCACAGCTCAGCCCAGCAGCAGGATGAAATGTGATGGTTCTGCTGAGCTTCTGTGGGAGAAAGGGCAGGTGGACCAAAATCCAGTGATTTCACAGGAGGCAGCATGGCCAGAAGCAGAGATACTGCAGGAGGGAGGGTCAATCCAGCTTCAGGAATGCCAAGTACTAATGTCATGGGCAGGGCAAAGCAGCACCCAACCAGGAATTCTCCTTGCACTCAAACATGCTCAAACCACCAAGAGAAAGCGTGCAGGCAAACAGGAGCAGCACAAGCCTTGGGTGGAATTTAAATTCCTGTGATTTGCAGGGAGATGGTTTCCATTATTTCCAGCTCCGCTCTGTGGGGATTTATGGTTCACCCCTGCTGCAGGTGTCCTAGACCCTAAATTTCTAAGCTTGTGTTTCTTCAAATACCATGAAGCTCCTGCTGAGAGATTTTTCTATGCCTTCCATCTCTCCAGATTTTTAAATATCCTGTTGAGTGGACATGTGCCCACCTTCACCCTCACCCAGTCCTTGCAGTCAGGCAGGAAAGGAGATCTTGCAGCCAGGTGATGGAAAAGACCTTGGATGTCTCCTTGCAAAGACTCAAATGCCTGTAACTGTTGATTTCTTACTGCTGCTGGCTGCCTGGCCCTGCTGGCAGCACAGACATCCATTAATGTGTGTTCCCTCCATCCTCTGCCTCAGCCAAGCCTGAGATAACAGGAGAGAGGAGCCAAGTACCTGCCACCACATGAAGACAGGGCTGTTAGGTATTAGCTGTAAATCAAAGGCAAGACTTGGCCACTGGGACAGCCTTTATCCCTGGTGAGTCTGTGCAATTGCTTTGGAGCCTGCTGAGATAGCTGGGGAAAAAAAAGGCTCCAGTGCTTTGATTGAGGAGGAAGATTCTGCTGGAGTGAAAGCAAGGAGGAGTGAGGGGTGGCTAATCCTTTATCGAGGCTCTTCCCCAAATGTGGATTAGGCTGTGTTTGATTATCAGGGGCTGCTTCAGAGGCAAACAGTGAAAGCAGATGTTTAAGGGACAATTGGTGCATTATGAGCACTGTTTGCTCCTGTCCCCTGATATTTGGTGCTTCTGCCACTCCTGCAGTGCCAGCACGCTCATTCCTGCTGGGAATGAGATGAGGACAGGCAAGGAGGTGATGGAATCAAATCTCCAATCCTTTTGCTGAATTTGGGGGTTTTGGGGACTCAGTCAATCCCTCCAGGACTGAGCCAGCACCAGCCCTGTAAAGCCATCCTCTCCAGGAGGAATTGGATGTGTTAATTATTTATTTGATAGGTTTAATCCTGGAGGAGGCAACACCTGCCAGAATCCTGTAAATCAGGGCCATTCCTTTGCACATCCTTCCTGTTTCAGTGGTGACTGTAACACTTGGCCATGGTGTCAGGGCTGCAGGTGGTTGGTGACACAGGCAGAGGTGGCAGGAGCAGAACACAACCAGGTAGAGAGGCAGCTGGCGGAACTGGGAAGGGCATTTATACCCTGATGTATAAATGGTCTTATAGATCAAGAGTTCTATTGTCATTATAGTGCAAGGGTTCCATACCACCAGAGTTTTGTGCCTCCTCTATGTTTCTCATAGGCAGCTCCTCTAGCACTGACTGTTCCTGATCCTTGCAGCAGCCAACTGACTCCAGATCCCACCAATCCACTCTTTTATACCACTGTTCTTATTTGCTACAGGTGTGGCCTGTTAACATCAGGCCTGCTCCTAATCTTTAGTAATTTGTTCAGCTGCAACTCTTTAGGGGATAAGATTACATTCTATACCATCTTCATTTACCCATACTGTATCCCCCTACACCCTGGGAGCTGCCAGTCCATCTCAGATGAAGATATTTTGGATGTGCAGACCACCTGTGCTTCTGAGTTTCCCTAGAGCAGGGTGGTGGTGAGAAATATTCCCTCATTTGCAAGTGGGAATTCAGTGTGGGATGATGAAGTGGTTGATCCCAGCCCAGCATTCTAACTGCAGGGCTCCCATTCCCTTCCAAGTTACCTCTGGCTGTGACTTTCTGGGATGGATTTTAACTGCCCAGGATGTGAGAATTGCTGATATCATTCCCACCTCTTTAGACCCTCCCTTTGCCTCTCCCTGCTATCCCAGCCATCCTTAGAAGTGAATTCATGCCCTCACCTCCCCCCTCCATTCTGCAAAGTCGTTAACATGAAATTGCCAGGCAGAGAAGCTCCAGAGAGTTTAACGTGGCTACTTTATATTGCTGCTAGGAGTGTCTGGAATTGAAAATAAACCTGTGCTTGCAACTCCTGACCCTTTCATCATAAATCCAAACTTCCTTACGTGTCTGTCTTTGCTGCAGAGGATGACTGTATTTCTGTATTTCTGGCTCTACAAAGGCCTGTGTGCAGCTGAGAGCCACAGCTGTGCAGGAGCTGGGTGCTGTTTATTTGGAGGGTTTTGCTTGCTGGCAATTTTTTTTTTTTTTTTTTTTTGGCAGATGATCCCCCAGAGGAAATAACCCAAATATGTTCAATGAAAATAGTTTTCGTGTGGCTCGCTGGCCTTGCTCCTGTTCCTGGGGGAGAGCTGTCCACATGGCAAACCAGCAATGCTCTGATTGCTTCTCTGGCATCCAACCAGCAGCACACAGAGTTCTAGAATTCTTTGGGTTGCAAGTGACCTAAAGACCATTAAATTCCACCCCCTGCCATGGGCAGGGACACCTTCACTTATCCCAAGTTGCTCCAAGCATTGTCCAGCCTGGTCCTGGGCACTTCCAGGGATCCAGGGACAGCCACAACTTCTCTGTTTCCCACTCTCATCATAAACAATTTATTCTTTGAACTTAGTATGACTCTACCTTCTTTAAAGAAATCAGCCCCCTAATTTTGTGTGAGCCCTTCTTATAAGGATGTATTTTCCTGAAAGTAAGGCCAGGAGAAAAAAGATGAAATAAATAAGGCTTAAATTTAATTTTGTGTCTGTGTGGGATTATCAACCCCATTAAGGGTAGGTCTAAGTTCAGCTGGAGCCCCTATTTCTGTGTAAGTCCTTCTTATAAGGATGTGTTCTCCTGTAAATAATGTCAGGGGGAAATAAAACTAAATAAATAGACTTAAATTTAATTTTGTGTCTTTGTGGGATTATCAGCCCCGTTAAGGGTAGGTCTGAGTTCAGCTGGAGCCCAATCAGGTGCAGGAGGATCTACCCAGTGGCAATGAGATTAATGAAACCTCAACAGGTTGGAGACAAATCAGCCACAGGTGTTTGTGTTTAATGCTGTGATTTTGGGGGCTGTGTCCTCCCAGGCTCCTGCCTGGATTGGGAGGGTCTGGATGGAGTAAAAAGGCAGCCAGAGGAGTGTGTGGGTCCTTTCTGGTCTCAAGTGCTTCAGCTGGAGGGGCTGGTTTTGGCTGTACTCCTCTGACTGTGCTAGTTCTGCTGGATTCATCTCATTTCACTGCTTGTCAGAGTAATTTTCTCTGGTTTGGGATGGAGCTTTGCACCCTGCACCTTAGGTAAGATGTCTGCTGGCACTATGAAGCTTTTCATCGTCTTGGTGGTGAAGAAAACGGTCTTGTTTTCCTTGGAAACTTTCCTCCCTTTCCCCTCTTTCTGCTGTTAGGGAGTTTCCTGCTTTCAGCCTGAGGTGATTCCTTCCAGCTTGTCAGGGTGAGCACTTAGGCAGTTTGATTATACCCCTAAAACACAAATTTGTTCTCATCTCTGAGCTTAAGGGTTTTTTGGGCAAATTGGGCCTGATTGGGAGACCTGGATTCTTACATCTTACAAGATCCAAGAGTCTAATTGTCCATAGGATAATTCAGCTTGGAGAGACATCAAGGGGCCACACAGGTGGGCCGAAGGCATTTGAAATTTTGGGGCCGATTATGGGTTGGAAATTTGGCGCCTCAAGGGGATTGAAATTTGGGGCCGATTATGGGCTGAAATTTTGGGGCCGATTATGGGTTGAAATTTTGGGGCTGAGGGGATCACCTGGAGTAGTTTTGTGACCACCTGGCTCTGTTGGAGGGTGCATTTCCATTTTGGTTGGGTGGTTCCTTCTCTGGCACGCCTCCTTTCCCTGCTGATTATGGATTTCCACGTTCTAAAGCTGGGTTGCAGATTTATCTTGGACTTGTTGCTGTCATTTTGGACCAGCAGCATCCTGCCTGCTGCTGCTGGAGGCTGCTGATCTGCTCCCTAATTGCTCTTTTAGCTCTGCTAAAAAGGGCAGTCCACAAACACTAATGACTCCTGCAGGCCAGAGCTCAGGCTAGCTGATCCCTCCTAATGGCCCTTTGAATTCCTCCTAGGTTTTATGTATTTATAAACACATTTAGGACGCATTATTCTTCTATTCAGCAAAACCATCTGTAATTATTGCCCGTAATTGCTGGGTGAGGATAAAATGAATCAACTATCAGGCTTTTACTGCTGGTGAACTCGAGCAGGGACCATCACTTTTTTTTAGCTGTGTTTCCAGGAAGATGTGAGCTTAAAGAAAATTGTCATGGTCCTTTAGTTCTGATATATCAAAACTAGGCAACCTTCCTGTACACTTCATTATTGCTTCTCTAGGCCTTAGCTAAACATTTTAAGTGTTGAAATCTGTGAGTAGCCCCAGAGAAGTTAATAGAGTAATAAAGTCCAACTGCTCTGGCAGTTTGTGTGCTGGGATATTTGGAGTTTTATTTGATTTATTCTGTGGAGATCTGTGACCTGTATTGGCTTCACCTGCCTCGATGGTGCCTGAAGGTGGAACAGCTGCCAGTGCCATGTTCCTGCTGTGTTTCTGGAACTCCCTGAAGGCCAAGGAAACACCCTTAGGGACAACTGGATGTGACATTAATTTAAGTGAAGGGATCCCAGTGGAGCATCCATGTGGTGAAAATGCTGCTGAGTACAAATGCAGTGGGTGTTGGAGCTCAGGCAGCAGTATTGATGGATAGGGGTTTTTCTCTGGTTGTTGGGAGTTCATGGGTATCTCCAAAAAACAAACAAAAAAAGCTGGACATCCCCTGTGGTAGCTGTGGAAGAGTCCCTTCTCCTCAAAAAACTACAGGAAATTACAGCGTCCCAGTTAAATCACAGAATGATTTGGGTTGGAAGGTTCTTAACGGAAGGAAAGATGAGTGCTAATGTCCTTACAAACAACTCGATGGGTGAGGGGTCTTTAGGAGGGATGGGTGTTAATGTCTTTGAAGTGGGCCTAAATGTCTCTGCCAACCACAAAACCCGGGAATTTGGGAAATTTAGCTACGGTTTGGACTTTGAACTTTAGGGTTGGACAGCAGGGTCTGGGTAAAGTCTGAGGCACTTCTGGTGGATCCCCTGAAGGCAGACAGCTGGAACTGCCGAGTTTTGGGGGAAATGACAGGTTCAAGGGGGAATATGTGAGAGGTGGTCTGGGAAGACTGCACCTTCCTGGTAATGGGGAAAGGAAGAGCGTGAATTTAGGATAAAAGGAGGCTGCGTGCTCTGAAACCTCGAGAATGAAACTTCATGGGGGTATGCCCCAGTGGGCTCTCTCTCCATTTATTCAAATAAAATTGCAGAACTCCTCCATCTCTTTTATGGACACTGGCTTTTCACAGAGTATTTTTTCCTCACATCATCCAGTCCCACCCCTCTGCCATGGGCATGGACACCTTCCCCTCTCCCAGGTTGCTCCAAGCCCTGTCCAACGAGGCCTTGGATACTTCCAGGGGCAGCTACAGCTTCTCTGGACATGTGTGCCAGGACCTCACCACCCTCACAGCCAACAATTTCTCCCCACCTAACGCTGGTCTTCAGCAGTTTGAAGTAATTGCCTCTTGCTCAGTCCCTCCATCCCTTGTCCCAAGTTCTGCTCCAGCTCTCTTGGAGCCCCCCGAGGCACTGGAAAGGGCTTTAAGTTCATGATATTTAATTATTACCATGGTTCCTTCTGCAGATTTGGCCTGGGCTGACCATCTGACCATCTCTTGCTTGGACAATGCCTGGACACTCCTTGGAGGATAATTTCCAAGATGTAACATCAGCAACCTTGCTGAGTTTAGAATTAGGAGAGGAATGGTTATTTAGGCTTAGTAGATGTGATCCTTAGTGTTGGGTCCAGAGGACAGGTCAGGGTCTATTTTATAATTTTATTTGCCAATGCAGTTTTAGCTCAGTAGTTCTTACTCTGGATGTTCAGGAATGGTGTGCTTTTTGCCTCTTTTTTTTTTTTTTTGGAAGAACTTAGGGATGTTTAAGACATTTTCAGCAGACTTTCACTTGATTGGTGAGTCTTGACTGGTAAAACTGACTGGTACAGCAGTAGGAAAAAGGCTTAACGTAATGTATCCTGCTGGGCTGTCATTCAACAGAACCAACTTTCCAGCTCTCCTTCTGGCTGTAACTCATTGTGTAACTTCAGAGAGGTTTTCTTTTCTTTTTTCCACTTCTTTCTCCAGTCCTCCTTGATTTTTGTCAGCCTGCATAAATTTACAGGCACGTTACGCAATGGATGGATACTTCCCAAATGGCTGAAAAATTGGTGACTTCAGCTGTTTACCCCCTTTTTTCTTTCTTCCTTTGCAGCTGTTAACAATTGATGACAATTTCTGTGGCCTGGATATGAATGCCCCCTTGGGAGTATCATCCATGGTTCGAGGGCTCCCCATTTTCACTGAGGATGGGGACAGGATGACCTCGGTGATTGCCTACGTCTACAAGAACCACTCCCTGGCTTTTGTGGGCACCAAGAGTGGGAAGCTCAAGAAGGTAAGACCTACGTGGTCCTCTTACTCAGATTTTCATGTTTTTATGGCAATTTAAGTGTTGCGTCAAGCATGAGCACTGTCCTTGTCCTAAGGTGCTCCTCTTTTGAAGATGAAAAATGGTTTGGTTGGCAAAAAAACTGTGTTTCACCCTCAAGGGATAAAGATGATCTGAGAAAGGATAAAATCCTCGTTCCAAGTGGTTATTCATCAGGAAATTAATGCTTCAGAAGTCAAACCACAGTCGCAGATGGACGTGATGTGATTTGCATCCAACAGAATTTTTGGTGTTCAGACCGTCTCTAATTGAGTCATTGATCACAGGGTGTCTGTGCATGCTTGGAGAAAATCTGACTGGGGTTGAAGTTTGGGAAACAGGATCCATGCCCTGGAGATCTTTCTTCAGAGCAGTGTGACCAGGCTGTGATTTCACCACGAGCCCAGCACGGGATCAGCGGCTGCCCCGCTGACATCAGGCTGGGGTTTGTGCTGAAGGAAGAGGGTTTGCTTCAAAGGAAAGCTGTGTCCTGAGCCATAATGAGCTGTGTGTTTATGGCTGGTGCCTCTCAAACAGAATCAAGAGTGTGATTGTGTTTCTCTCTGGGCATTTTCACTGAAATGTGCCCATTGCATGGCTGGGGTTTGCCTTGTGAAGCCCCCAGAGAGGCTGGGGAGGTGGAATCCTCTACCTGTGGCATTCCCAAGGAATGATGAGTTGTTGGAAGTGGGCTGATGATGGGCACTGGCTCCATTTCAGCCCCTCTGTGCCAGTCTGACAATGTTGGTCTGAATGTTCTGCCCAGGAGTGTTGTAAGACATTGCCTGTGCAAGGAGATGGTGGCTTGGCCATGGTCATGGAGATCGGGAAGAAGCTGGGAAGGGAGATTGGGCAGAGCCTGAAGATATTTTAGGATGTTTTTTCCTTTTTAAATCCCTTTTGTGAGTAAAGACTTCCAAGTTGGGGCAAATAAAGTGCTGTGAAAAGGTGACCCACTGTTGCTTGTGGGGAGTGAAGGGAGTTGTTTGTTCATGGATGCTTAGGGGTAGTCTGGGATCTCTGGTTTTATTCCTCTACCTGTTTCTTCACTTGAAAAGCAAATCTGGGCTGTAAATTCAGATGGCATTTCCCCCATGCTGAGGGAGGAATGGGATCCTGCCCACTGGCAAAAGTCTCTGGCTTTGCTCGAAGCAGAGGAAAGACTGCTCATGCTTTTGAAAAGAAAATATGGTAGTTGTTTTTTTATTATTATTCAGGCATGTAAAAAAGGAGCCAAATGGTTTTAAGAAATGGTCATAATAAAAATCATCTCCTTCCCTGGCTAATTAGCTTTTGCTTCCCTGTCATGTATGATATCATAATAAACTGTTCAGTTCTCCAGTCAGTCTCTTGGAGGGAGGGAGGGAAATGGGGCAGCTGAGATCTGAATGGTAAATATCAAAAAGGCCTAAACTCTTAATGACTGCTCTCCCTGCACTCACAAGCTTTTGGTTGGGGTTTTTTTTGGCTTCAGGAGAAGAAAACTCAGCCACAGCTCTGTCTTTGCCTTTGCAGGTCGTACTGCAGAGTCCAAGATCTGATTCCTTTTTAATAGGGGAAAATAGGAGAGAAATCTTTCTGTACTTTATGGAGTGTGGTAGGGAGCAGGGACAGCCTTATAGGGTAAAGAATGAGCAGAGGAGAGCAGAAGTGGCTGATGTAACTTGAGAAAGGGAATAAAATAAGCTTTTCCTACCGTGCTGAATATTCTACTTGTGGTACTTCTCACTTTGGGTGAGTTGGAGCAGGGCTGGAGCCTTGGGCTGAGATTTGCTCAGGTGAATAAATTTCCCCCAAAGAGGCAGAACACAAAGCAAAATGAGGCTCCCCTAACCACGTGTGATTGTTTTGGACCAGTTGATCCAGACTCCTGGAAACCTTTAAGTCCAGCCCAATCCTTACTGTGTCTTCTGCAATCCCTGACTTTCCTCCTCACATTGTCCCCCTCCAGTGCTCCCAAGGGTGTCTGACCCTGGGACAGCAACCTGTCACCTCCTCTGGGTGGTTTGGCACTCAGGACTTTCCCTTGATGCTCCTTGGGCATCCTTGACCCCTGCCACGGCCCTTTGGGTGCTTTGTTTTCCACCTTGGCTCATCAATCAGGTGCTGCCAGGAAAATGCTGCATTGGGATTGCAGCTCCAGCATAATCCATGATTTCAGCACGAAGTTTGTTTTCTGTTCAAAACCACTGGTAAATTGGAGTAAGCCTTGTAGGATTAGATGAAACTCCTGGACAAATCCCAGGAGCTGGAATTTATTTTTTTATTTTTTGTGCTGTTGGGTCCTACCAGGCGTGTCACACTCTGCTGCTTCTCCTGGTGCAGTGCAGCTCCTCGGTCAAGCTGCAGTGGAATATTTGGGATGGCGTGAAAGAGGAGTTCTGAGATTATCCCCAAGATAGCAGGATTTATTCTGTGCTTGGAAGACTCTCTGCAAGTCATTACAAGATGGTTTTTGGAGAAACTTTGCTGCTTTTTTTTCCCCTGCAGTTTTAGTATTTTCCTCTCTGTGTGGGTTTTTTTTTATGTATGAAAGTGGCAGACTGTGTATCAGATTTTGATTTATATGATCCATGAATGCTCTGCAAAATACCTACAGTCATAAAGCAATATCTGTTAGTTGATATACAAATGTCACATGTGTCAAAGGAATTTATCCAGTGGCACACACAACTGAAGGAAAATATTGTGCTTTACGGGAACATATCATTAAAATGAATACTAGCAGAGTATCAGGAGTCTGCCCATGTAACCAAGACAACAAAGAGGAAAAGAAAAGGAAAAACCAAGATAGAGATAGGGTAGGGAAAGTGTGAGTGAAACCGAATGACACGCTTGGCCCCAGCTATTTCACTGCCCCAGGCAAAATACATTTTGCAACCCCTGCTCATTCACAAAGCTCCCTGTGCAGTCCGTCAGGAAGGCACAGAATAATGTGCTGCAGAAATATCCCCTCCAATTCTGCTGCCTGGTCCATGGCACAGCCCTATTGTATTTGTGGGGTTCCCAGATGAAGGAAGGAATGATGAATCTGACTTCACGTTCTCAGAAGGCTAATTTATTGTTTTGTAATACTATATTGTAGTAAAGGATATAAAACTAAACTATACTAAAGAATACAGAAAGGATACTTTAGGTAGAAAGTTAAAAAGATAATAATGAAAACTCCCTCCACAGTCCCAATATAGCTTGGCCCCAATTGGCCAGAGTCAAAACAACTCACAGCAGAACCCAATGAATCAATCACCTGTGGGTAAACAATCTCCAAACACATTCCACATGAGCACAACACAGGAGAAGCAAATGAGATAAAAATTGTTTCCCTTTTTTCTGAGGCTTCTCAGGAGAAAAATCCTGGGCAAAGCGATTTTTCCAGAGAACGTGAATGTGACACAGCCCAGCCCTGCAGAATGAAGAAATAGATAGGATAAAAATGAAGAGCTATGGAAAAGGAAAAATTCTCCTTGTCCATATCTAACACATAAAACCCCATCCTTGCATTAAAAGTTTCATGGGGGTTTGTGGGTTCTTGAGGATGGAGAAGGGTGACCCAGGGAGGAGAAGTTCAGTCCTTTGCTCTGCCAGGAATTTCTGGTGTGTCTCCTTGTCTCATTTTCTTTCCTGCAAGTGGCAAAGAATGTTTTCCTTGCTGAAGAAAATGCATGTGTTAAGTGCTGTGAGGTGTGTGATCACCTCAGCAGCTTAATTCAACAGATCAAGTGGGATGGAAAACCACTCCTGGCCACTCATTGCATTGTTTAATGAGAAATATTTAATCTTGCTGTGCTTTGGTTAGAACCCAGTGTCTGATTTCCTCCTGTGCTGGCTGTCCCATGTGTCTGTACCACTTTGGTGGTGAGTGTTCCCACAGTTTAGTGCAATCCAGGGATCCTGATGGGCTTCCTTGGCTGCAAACCCCTCTGCACCCAGGGAATGCTTCAGGCAAAACCCGTGGCTGAAATGCAGTTGGCAACCCTGGGAGTTTTTAGTGATTTCTTCCAGGAGATGCAAAAAGAAACTTGAGTTTAGCAAATGTCTGGTTTGTCTCCCTGTAAACAGCACAGGAGCTATTCCTGGGGTTGTTCTCCCTACAAACCACTCTGCTGTAAAACAACCAGGTGCCAAAATTCCCTGGCTTTTTATTTTTTCCTTTGCTCACTCTCTCATTCACACTCAGCTCTTCAGTGGCAGGAGAAAAGCAGGGATATACCCATGGGCTTGGTTTGGATTTTTTTCCTGGTGCCACTAATACCTGGCATCACTAAAAGAGCATAGCAGTATTCCATATTCCTTGTATTGCTTCCCCAGGCATTTAATTTATGGGTCACTGCTTCTGTACAGATCATTTCCAGTCAAAGAAATACAACTTACCTGCAATAATTCTGTGTGGAGGTGCAGGTATAAAGGGAGAGTTGAGCTTACAAAAATGTCAGCTTGGGAGCAGCCCCAGGAATTGCATTTCTCTGAAAAAAACAAAAGATCTGGTCTATTTTGAAATGTTTATCTGATAATGGAGTAGTAGAAATTTTCATTTATTTGAAACTTCCCTGTAAGAAATTGTTTGGTTTCTTTTTATTCCATTCAAATATTTCACTCAAAGCCTTTTCTATGCTGAATTCCTTGCAGAGAGAGAACTTTAACTTAAAAACCAACATTTTCACTCTGTGGGCTGTATTTAATTTTTCATCAGATCCAATCAGTTTGTGGTCTTTGAAGGGTTTTTAGATGTGGGATGTCGTGTAGGGTGAAGGTTTTCTTCTGGATCCAACAGCTCAGAAATCTGGCCAGCACTTCCCACCAGGTATCAACTCTGTTTAGGAGAATATCCTCAGTTCCATGGTTATCCATCCTCTGGATAACCCTGAGCCCTTGGGACCCTGCTTTCCCTGGATCCAGAGACAAAGCACTGCAGGGAGTGTGACTGTGTTCACAGGGGTTCAAGGATGAGGGAAGAGATGAGGATCTGACTCCATGTTTCAGATGGCTGATTTAGTATTTTTTATTATATTAAAACTATACTAAAAGAAATAGAAGAAAGGATTTCCTCAGAAGGCTAGCAAAGAATAGAAAAGGAAAGAATGATAACAAAGGTTTGTGGCTTGGACTCTCGGCCTGAGCCAGCTGACTGTGATTGGCCATTAATTAGAAACAACCACATGAGACCAATCACAGATGCACCTGTTGCATTCCACAGCAGCAGATAATCATTGTTTATATTTTGTTCCTGAGGCGTCTCAGCTTCTCAGGAAAAAAATTCTAAGGAAAGGATTTTTTGTAAAAGATGTCTGTGACAAGGGAGATTTTTAAATCTGGGAGCTGGGATTTGCAGTTCACATTTTGGACCCTCTCACAGTGGTGTTGGGGAAGTGCTAAGTTGTGACTGGAAGTGTTCAATGCCAGATTGGATGATGAGGTCTCTGGTGTTGAGATGACCCTGAGGTGTTGGAAAGTCTCTTTTTCCCAGCTCTGAGAGCAAAGAAGAAGTCAGGATTCCTTGGCTCTCATTCTCAAGGCTGTTTATTTTCTCTTATCTGTGACATTCTCTCTCTGACCTGCTGAGATCTGTCCAGCAGGTTGGGTTGTGGCACAGTCCCTGCCCTTGGGGTGCTGTTGGCTTTTTATACTAAGAACTATGTGTACTTTATTCACAATAATTTTCCAATACCTATCACCTGTGTTAGACAGTCTGTCTTACTCTAAACCAATCCAGAAGTGCCACCATCACAGCAGAAGATGGAGGATAAGAAGAAGGACAGGAAATGCCCAGATTCCTCCATCTTGCTCCCTGAACCGCCGTTCTAAAACCCCAAAATTCTACTTTTTCACGCTGTGACAAATTCATTATCATTCTACTCAAATCCTTGTGCCTTGTAACTCCTCACACAAAGTTGTTAATTGTTTCCATGGGCTAAAATCAAAGGCACAGGTGTTTGTGACTCTGTGCCAAGGTCTCTGAGCCCCCTGCCAGGGTCTGGAGTCCTCCAGGGCAGCCAGAGCAATGTCCTGGGTTCTGGCAGTTGGATGGGGCTTGGAGGAGCCTGGTGGAGTGGAAAGTGTCCCTGGCCATGGAATTCTTGTCCCAGTTCCAGCCAGGGGGTTGGGATTTACCTCCCATCTGAGGAGGGGGCAGCTCTGGGATTTCCATGCTTGGAATGTCAGTCTGGTGGTAGCTGTAGGCACAGCCAGAGATCCCCACTGCTCCTCCAGGCCAGGGGGTTTCTGAATACACACAAAACAAGAAGCCCTGCTCAGTTTTGATGCTCCCTGGAGGGAATTCTGCAGCTGACAGCTCTGTGTGAATGCCAGCAGGGAAACTCAGCTCCCTTCTGCTTCCCTCTGCTGCCTTTAAAGACTTGGAGATCTTTTGAATTTTACTTTTTTTCCCCCAGCTGTTTGGCAGGTGGACTTGACTGCTCTGAAAACGTGCTGGAGAGGCTCAGGCTCCTGCTGGGAAGATGGTTTCTGCAAGAGGGGCTGGTTCACCCAGGCCTCTCCTCACAGCTTCCTGAGCCAGCAGGAGTCCAGGTGCTTCACTGACTTGTGATGGAGCAGTGCTGGCTCCTGTCAGAATCTGATGTTTGTAGTTGTCTGCGCTCTACCTTGATGTGCAGCTTCTCTTTGAGAGGTTGATGGCAGGCTGGATGCCTGGAAATTAGTTAATTTTTCTGTCTGAAGCAATCAAAGTTGTGGTTTTGGTAGCTGTGGTGAACTCAGCACTTGGTACTCATGTTGGGTGAAAGGGCTGGTGGGAAGTTGTTGGTTTCTCTGGGTCTGGATTGAAGGCACTTGAGGTGGCCGTTCATGTTCAGATTCAGGTGTTTACTATTTCTTATCAGTAAAACAGTCTCACTACTACTGTGAGCTGGGCAACTTTTCATTAGAAGGCACAAAATGGCCAACAATCTCTTGTTACAAGGTCTTTTAAGACTCAACTATCCAATTAAGAAAGGACACCTAGATTATTTTCCCTTTTAACCCAATAACTGATCCCACAGAGCCCACAATGCAGATTTTCCCACCCATTTACAAAATGCCACCCAAACCCATGAAGAAGAAACCCAGGACGAGACCCTGTGCCCTCCATCTTGCTTCAACAACACACTAAAAATCCCAAATCCTCAATTTCTCACCAAGTGATACATCTACCCTACTCTCTATAATCTATTTCACACTTTTGTGGATTCTGGTCTGTCTTGAAGTCTGGGAAACTTTCTCCATGAATGAGGGTCAAAGTCAGTGCTCCCCTGGGGGTCAGGGCACTCCAGAGCAGACACAGAAATATTCCCTGTGCCCTGGGTTTCCACAGGAATCAATGTGGACATTGGGCAGTGGTGGAATTTCTCCTGGGTCATGCAATAATCATTGTCTAGTGATCATAAAGTCCTCAAACATCACCTAAAGATGAATAGACTCTGTTCCCATGGATGAAATCAAAGATGCAGGATATAGATGGAGGGAAGGTGATCACCTTGGGCTCAATTGCCAGGCCACATCCAGATGCTGCCCCCAGTTTTAGGCTACTCAGAGCAAAAGCTTTGTTGACAACCAGAACAAGTTCAGGAAAGGGTCAAGAGTTTGGTCAGGAGCTGGAGAATCTTCCTTGAGAGGAGGGGAAGAGGGGAATGAGCTTATTCAGGCTGGAGATGAGAAAATGTGGAGGGACCAGGTTACAGCATTGCCATGCCAACAGGGAGGTTATTGAGGAGTTGGAGACAGGTTCATCATGTTGGTGAGTGAGGAGAGGATGTGGAACAGCAGGCATAAGTTGGTATGAAAAAATTCCAATTGGACAAAAGGAAAACTTTTTGTCCATGAGGACCTTGAAGAAGCAGTTCCTGTTCGTGGAGACTTTCAAGGCCAGAAGGGACAGAACAACCTGGTCTGATCTCCCAGCAGAACCTGCTTTGAACTGGAGGTTGGGTTAGACCTTGGGGTCTCTAGCTGGTCAGAGTGACCCCAAGGTGCCTTAGAAAATCTCTTTTCCCAGCCTGGCGCTCGAGGAAGGAGTCAGAATACTTCAGTTCTAATTCTCAAGGTTGTTTATTGTATCTTATCTATAAAATTCTTTCTCCTGTCCTGCCAAGGTCTGTTCAGCAGGTCAGACAGAGGCACTCTGTCTGCTCTGGGGTGGTTTTATCTTTTTATACTTAAAACTATGTGTACAATATTTACAATTACTTTCCAATACCTATCACCTATGTTAGGCAGTGAGCTTCTACTCTAAACCAATCCAAAAGTGCCACCATCACAGCAGAAGATGGAGGCCAAGAAGAAAGGCTGGACACACCCAGGTTCCTCCATCTTGCCTCCTGAACTCCCATTCTACAAACCCCCAAAAAATCTACTTTTCACCCTGTGATAAATTCACTATCATTCTGCTTAAACATACAAGGTTGGTAATTGTTTTTTCCAAGGGCTCAATCAAAGGCACAGGGGTCTTGGGCTCTATGCCAAGGTCTCTGAGCCCCCTGACAGGGTCTCAAGCCCTCCAGGACAGCCAAAGGAATTTTCTGGGTTCTGACTGTTAGAGACCCTGTGAGGTCCCTTCCAGCCTGGGTTACCCTGAGATCCATCCTCTGCCCTAAACCCACACCAGAGGGGCTCTGTCCAGGCTCTGCTGCTGAACTGGTGCATCCAGCACTTGTTTGAAACACCCACTGAGGGTTCCATCACTGCAGGTGGCTGCTTTGCCTCTCACATCCCTCATTTCCCTCATTTCCATTGCTCTGGGACTTCCAGCTACAACTTCTCCACGTCTCACACTGCAGCTTGTTGCAGTATAAAAACTGCAGGGGGAAAACTCCTTCTTTTCTTTTTTTTTCCCTGAGACTTGAAGGCTGCTGTTCCTGGGAAGAACTGGAGCCTGCTTTTTGGCAGAGAGCAATTAATTTTCCACGTCTCTCCTTCGAGTACCCCTCTCTGCTTTCTGACTACTCAGCAATCTCCGTGCTGGTGTGCAGGGTTTGGCTGAGCTGTGCTTTTGCTGAGTGCTTTTCCTACATGTGTTGAGTGCTGCTCTTTTTTTTTGGATATTCTGGTTTAGCTGTGACTCAGAGTCTTGTCAGAGATGGAATCTTGTGATCATGCAGTGAGATTTGCAAATAACTGTCTAATCCCTCCAAATTCTACACCAGCAGTTCTGCACAGGGTGTTTTTGCTCCCAGCTCCAGGAGATAGAGCAGGCTCCAGTGAGCCCAGGGAAGGCAGCAGGCTGTACCTTCACCTCTTCAAACCCTTCCTTTAAGTGCAGCCTGCATTTGACAGCTTTGCAGAGCTGGGTTTCCCCTCAGAGGGCTGAGGATGTGCGTTGAGCAGGCAGGGGGATGTTGGTGACAAAAGCAAACAGGAGGGGACAGGTAACAATGTCCTGCTGCCTGTTCCTCACTGGAATCCATGGGTCTTGCAGCCTCTTGGGGACAGCTGGCTGTGTCACCTGCCCTGTGGTGGTGTGTGATGGTGTTCACAGGGGTTCTTGGATGAGGGAAGAGATGAGGATCTGACTCCATGTTTCAGAAGGCTGGTTTATTATTTTATGATATATATTACATTAAAACTATACTAAAAGAATAGAAGAAAGGATTTCATCAGAAGGCTGGCTAAGAATAGAATAGGAAAGAATGAATAACAAAGGTATGTGGCTCGGCTCTCTGTCAGCGCTAGCTGGGTTGTGATTGGCCATTAATTACAAACATCCAACATGGACCAATCACAGATCCACCTGTTGCATTCCACAGCAGCAGATAATTATTAATTACATTTCATTCCTGAGGCCTCTCAGCTTCTCAGGAAGAAAAATCCTAAGGAAAGGATTTTCCATAAAAGATGTCTGTGACAGTGGTGGTGGCAGGTAATGTTCTGCATGGTGTCAGCAGCTCTGTGGGGTGTCAGGCTGCAGAGCCTGGCATGCCTGTGCTGCCAGTGGAAATCGTGCAGGGTTGAGATACAAGGAAAATCAAATCCATTCCCATGTCCCTCTGCTCCATTTGCTTCTCTTTGTCCCTTTGTTCTCAGGGAAGTGCTGTGGCTGGGACATCAGGTGATCAGCTTTGGTCTTCACCTGCTCCTTCTGCTCTCCAGCCTCCAGAGAGGCTGTTGAGCTCTCCATGCACTCCAGTGAATTCCCAGATGGAAGCCCAGCCAAAAAGGCTCTTGTGATGCCTTCCTCCTCTCTAGCCTGTTCCTTTTTGACTGGGATAATGACTTTTCAGGGAGCCCTTGAAGTGCCTCTTGCATCTGCCTTTGATTTGAATGCCTCTTGCCTGCTGACCCTTCTTAAGGGAAGTCGGCTTAAGTGTGGTTCTCCTAATTAGTTTTGCTTTAATTTAATCTTTTGAAATCATTTTATCAAAAAGCGGAAACCTTCTCCCCACTCCCTTATTTTATTTTATCGGCCTGTTTTCATGCATGGTCTCTGGGTTTATTTCTCTGTTTCCCTTGTCTGTAGATAGGACATCATTTGCATATTTGATTAAGCTCCATATGTTATCAGGGAGCCAGTTGAAAGAAGAGCAAGTCCCTGATAAGGTGCTGTGCATCCATCTCTCCTTTTCACTTTGCATGTGGTTGTAGCAAACTGATCTTTTCAAGTGGTCCTGCTGATTATTTTTGGGGTGATTCTTCACATTGTCTAAATTTTTATCTGGACTCCTCACTAAGTAGTTAGTGCTAGGAAAGCATTGAAGCTTTAGGAAATGCATGTAGTTAATTGAAATACCATCTTTCTACAAACTCTTTGCAGAAGACCCCAAATGAGCCTGGATGCTGATTACTGGCCCTTGGCTGCTCGTTTTTCACTGTGCTCCACTCCATACTCCTCACCACCCTGCTGCTGTATCTGTGCCCAAAATCAGCTCCTCTGGCCAGATGTCTGATCTCTGCCTCAGCTGCTGGAGGGGGGAATGCAGACAGCACAGTCTGACAGCTCCTGACCTTAGGAAGGGATGGGCAGAGGAGAGGAGCTGGGCACTGTTGGGGATGTGAACCTGGCAGTGAGATCCAGGTTCAGTTTTGCAGAATTCCCAGAATTCCCAGAATCCCTGGGATGGGAGAGACCTTCAAGCCCATGGAGTCCAGCCCAGCCCCAACAGCTCAGCCAGCCCCTGGCACCCAGTCTGAGGTACATCCACAGGGTGCTGTGTGCTAAAACTGAATCTTCCCCATCAAACAGGAAATAAACTTGTGAACAGAGGTGGAGGAGACTCCAGATTTGTTTAGAAACCTGCTTTTTCCATATTTGCTGTGGACATCTGTGTGAGCAAAATAGTCCATCCCCTGGAAGCTTTGTGGTTTGGCAGCACCAGCTGAGCTCTCTGGGCCTGTGACTGCCTGTGGGACCTGCCATGGTGCCAGGAAAAGCATTGCACAGAATGCACAGAACCCCTGGGTTGGGAGAGCCCTTCAAGGCCATGGAGCCCAGCCCAGCCCCTGGCACCCAGTGCCACATCCAGGCTGGTTAAACACCCCCAGGGATGGTGACTGCACCACCTCCCGGGGCAGCCATTGCAGAACTTTCTCCCCCTTGCTGGAAAAGCTTTTTCCTGCTCTCCAACCTGAATTTCCCTGTGCCCAGCTCGAGGCTGTGTGCTCTGGGTGTGTCAGTGCTGCTGGAGCAAGAGCCCAAGGGCAGCTGAGCACAGGCACCTTTCAGGGGCTGCAGAGAGGGATGGGGGCAGCCCTGAGCCTCCTTTGCTGCAGGCTGAGCACCCCCAGCTCCCTCAGGGCTCCTCTCAGGGTTTGTGTTCCCAGCCCCTCACCTTCTACTCAATGGCAAGTGGAATTTGGACCAACCATGTCCTGGAGAGCATCAGGCACAGCTTTGTTGGGTGGAGGGAATTGTCCTGCCTTGCTCTCACTGTGGAATTTTGGATGCCACGGTATAAGAGAGAATTTTAAAACCATTAGTGTCCAAAGGAGGACAATGAAGATGGGGAAAAGCCATTTGTGGGGTGTCTGAGGTCATTTGGTTTGCTCAGCATGGAGAGGAGGAGTCTGAGGGAGACCTCATGGCAGCCTGCAGCTTCCTCCTGAGGGGCAGGGAATGCTCTCCTCTCTCTGTGACCAGGGACAGGACCCAAAGGAACATCTGGAGCTGTATCAGGGAAGGTTTAGGTTGGAGATCAAGGAAAGGTTCTTCCCCCAGAGGGTGGTGGGGCATTGAACAGGCTCTCCAGGGAATGGCCACATTCCACATTCCTCTGTCTATGACCAGGGACAGGACCCAAAGGAACATCTGGAGCTGTGTCAGGTTTAGGCTGGAGATTAAGGAAAAGTTCTTCCCCCAGAGGGTGGTGGGGCACTGAACAGGCTCCCCAGGGAATGGGCACATTCCCAAGGCTCCAAGAGCTCCAGAAGCACTTGGACAATGCTCTCATGGATGCACAGGGTGGGATTTTAAGGTGTCTTGAGCAGGACTGGAAGATCCTTGTGGGTCTGTTCCAACTGAGGATATTCTGTGGTTCTCTGGAGCTCTTTGCAGGATCCCATTGTGCCTGTGGGGAATGTTCTGCACAGAAATTTCATGTTCCCACTCTTCGCATTGACTCTGCTTTGTTGAGTCTCAGCTGGGCTATTTCCTGCAGGTAACTGCTGCACTCTGGGCTGACACCTTCTCCCAGGTGCTGGAAATCACTGCTGTGCAGGCAGCAGGGCTGGAGGGGCTGAAAACAGCCACAGATGTATAATTCTGAAATGTATTTTGTGTAAATATGTGTATGAATGCGAAAAAAAAAATCTCCTAAGTAAACACATGCCTTGCAGCTTTTGTTCTCTGACTGTTGCACTATGAAAACAATTTGCCTTAAGCAGCTCTCCCAGCCCACCTCTAGAAACCCTCTAATTTGAGAGCAGCTGTGGGATGCCCCTGAGGAAATACAGGGGAATGTGCATTTAACAGTAATTTTCTCCTCCTTTCTGCTGATGTTCAAGCTGGGGGAGGCTTTGTTTGGTTTGTGACCCATAATTAGGCATTTGTGGTGGTGATCAGAGTCCAACTCCTGGCCTGGCAAAGGCAGGGTGAGTTCATAGCAAACAAAAGTTGTGTAATTAGTTGTGCTGGAGCTGTAGAAGGGACCACAGCTTGGAAAAAGAGCTTTTCCCTCAAATGACAACGAAGGGTAGGAACCAGAGGTTTGATTTGAGCCAGCTTTTAATTAGAAGGCAAAAAGGAATGTGCCTCCCTTTGTTAGGATAAGCAGCATTGGGCTGGGGATGGTTTGAAGATCTCTCTCCACATCTCCCCTGCACACACCCCATGTCCTGACCAGTGCAGAGGTTGTGAATCCCTGAGAGGGAACTTCAGTGCCAGCAGCACATCCAGGAGTTGTGAATGCTGCTGGTGGGGCTTGACAAATATGAGCAGGAATAAAATAAAATAAACTAAACTCCTTCCTTGCTCCTTTCCAACTTGAGCCCTTCCCCTTGTGCTTCTTTCATTTTGGTTTAAGGACTTGGGCAGAGAATCCAGGAAGATTCTGTTGGGTCACCCTGGGCACAGCATCCCAGGGGGACTTGACAAATCTCATCTTTGATGGACTGCCCTGGTCTGGCCCTCAGTCCATATTTCTACACCCCTCACCCAGCAATCAAAGCCTTCCTAATTCCATTTAGGAGAGGTGAGAGGTCACCAACAGGGTTTGGGAGGTTAAAGAAAAAAAAAAACAAAAAGCAAAACAAAAAGACAAGTGTCAGAACAAGCAGGAACAGATCCCTGAGTCCCACACAGCAACACATCTTCACTCCCACAGACACCAGGTGGGCTGGGGCCTCCAAAAAACAGCACCATGATTTACCAACTCATGTCCTGTTCTGTGGTGGCAGCCTGGCTGGAGAAAACTCAGGCTTTGATGGATTGCTGGTGGTTGGATTGGTTTTTGGAGGCAAAAACCTGCTGGGGGTTGGACTGGTGTGTGAAGAGTTGTTCTGGTGTTTGTAGGCAAGTTTGATGGATTGCTGGTGGTTGGACTGGTGTGTGAGGAGTTGTGCTGGTTTTGGAGACAAGCCTTGATGGATTGTTTGTCTGCAAGTTGTGCTGGTTTTGGAGGCAAGCCTTGATGGATTGCTGGTGTGTGAGGAGTTGTGCTGGTTTCTGGAGGCAAAAACCTGCTGGTGGTTGGACTGGTGTTTGGAGGCAAGCTTTGATGGATTGCTCATTGTTGGAACGGTGTGTAAGAAGTTGTGCTGGTGTTTTGAGGCAAGTTTTGATGGATTGCTGGTGTGTGAGGAGTTGTGCTGGGTTTAGGAGGCAAAAACGTGCTGGTTGTTGTGCTGGTGTTTGGAGGCAAGCTTTGATGGATTGCTGGTGGTTGGACTGGTGTGTGAAGAGTTGTGCTGGTTTTGGAGACAAGCTTTGCTGGTTTGCTGGTGTGTGAGGAGTTGTGCTGGTTTCAGAGGCAAGTTTGATGGATTTCTGCTTGTTGGACTGGTATGTGAGGAGTTGTACTGGTTTTTGGAGGCCCCATCCCATCTGGTGTCTGTGGGAGTGAAGATGTGTTACTCTGTGGGACTCAGGGATCTGTTCCTGCTTGTTCTGACACTTGTCTTTTTGTTTTGCTTTGGGTTTTTTTTTCTTTAACCTCCCAAACCCTGTTGGTGACCTCTCACCTCTCCTAAATGAAACCATATGGAAGAGCTGCAGGTTCCTGGTCCTTTCTGGAATTAGCAAGACTTTGATTGCAGGGTGAGGGGTGTAGAAATATGGACTGAAGGCCAGACCAGGGCAGTCCATCAAAGATGAGATTTGCCAAGTCCCCCTGGGATGCTGTGCCCAGGGTGACCAAAAATAATCTTCCTGGCTGTGACAGCAGCAGATAAATATGTAGACCTGCCTGTAACCTGGTGGTGTCAAATCTAGGTTGATGTCAATGACTTTTTTCTCGTTATTTGACTCTGATTTCTTGGATTTCTTCATCCTGGCCAATGTCACTATAGCACCAAGGATGACCTTTCCTCCTCTAAACTAAAAGAGGCATTGAATTATAAAGAGCTGGAGTGATGATTGAATTCAAAACTCTCCCAAAAAAAAAAATAAAAGGTTTGCCAGTTGGGTTGAGGTCCATACTTGACTAGAGATGACAGGACTGTGTTTGTGGAGATACCCTTTAAATCCATGGAACATCACCCCTGAGAGCTGATCATCCAGGAGGCACCAAGTTGGGATCCCCCTTCCTTGTAGCAGCCAGCCTGGAAGTGTGTGCTGGAATCCAGTGGAACACTCCAAAGCTCTAAAGTGAGATTGTTTGAGACCCCAGGGGGTGCCAAGAGAAGCCAAGTCTATGTCACAGCCACATTTTATGGAAAAATCTTTTGCCCAGGATTCCTCTCCTGGGAAGCTGAGAAGCCTCGGAGAAAAAGGAAAACAATATTATCTCATTTGCTTCTGCTGTGTTTTGTTGCTTTGGAATGTGGTTGGAGATTGTTTATCCAACAGGTGATTGTTTCATTGGTTTCATGTGAATTGTTTTGAATTATTGGCCAGTCAGTGCCAAGCTTTGTTGGGACCCTGGAAGGAGTCACGAGTTTTCATTATTATCTTTTTAGCCTTCTGTCTGTATCCTTTCTGTATTCTTTAGTATAGTATAGCTTAGTATTCTTTAATATAATTTAGTATCATAAAATAATAAATTAGCCTTCTGAGAGTATGGAGTCAGATTCATCATTCCTCCCTGCTACAGGGGTCCCAGCAAACACAATAAGGTCTGGAGAGGAAAGTTGGGAGCAAGTTCCTCTGTGGGTTTGAGCTCTGGTTGTGCTCTGTCGTGCTGAACGTGTTCTGCTGCTGATTCCCGGGGCTGGGTCACTCTGGATAACAAAGCAGCAACTCCTGGGGGTTGCTGGTGGCTTTGGGAAGCTCTGCTGAGGGTTGTTTTTGCAGCTGATGTGGTGCATTGGCAGAGGAGCCCAGCACACTCCATCTGTGGCACCCTGGCGGCTGTGCTGGCATCCCACCCTGCTGAGATCCTCATGGATGAGCTCTGGACTCATCCTCCTGACTTCTTGTAATTTTATTAATTATTTTTAAATTGAAGCTGGCAATAAATTCCAGTGATGTCAGAGCAAAAAGGTTATCACTGAGACTAGCAGAATTCATCATATGAATTTTTCAGGACCCCTCCTGATGAAATCTAATTAAACACCACCACTGGCACTGTGCACATCTCCCTGTGTTTGTCATGTGGCTGATCAGGGCTGGGTTTACCAGGGGGAGTTTATGGCTTGTGATATCTGCTGGGCTGGATGTGGTTTCACACAGCACAGGCACTTTGATCTTTCTCCCCCACTGCTCACAAATTTCTGTGGGTTTTTCTCGGGTTTCCTGTGCCACTGATTGATCTCCTCGGGCTCCAAGGGAAGGTGTTGAGGACAGAGAGAAAACCTGAGTGACAAGGACACTTCTCCTGCCCTTCAGACAGCACCTGAGTTCTGGAAAGAGGTGGAACCCTGGCACCCTGTTAGCTTGGAGTGTCTCTTACAATGAGAATTACTCATTTTGTTGTTTTCTTTTGGAACGGAGCAACATTTTACAAGAAATAAATAAACCCAACCCAAACGCAGCCCCGTGCCAAATCAAAACTGATTGCTTCTCCCTCCTCTCCTTTTCAATACAACAAACAAGCTGTGAAAGTTGTACCGTCTATGAAACAACCACTTATGGTTATTTGACCTCCTCCCCTCCCTTTCCCTCCTTTCTTTTTTTATTTTTATTTAATTAGTTCTCTTCTCACAGATATTTCTACCGTGAGATGGAAAAGTCAAAATGTTTTGATGCTTTCAAGCCCCTTCTCCCCCTGCAATGATGTAAATTAATTCCCCAAATCCCACCTAAATTCTGAATTTTTAGCTAATTTTTCTATTAATGGAGAGAGAGGGGAGAAAAAAAAAGAAAGTGTTTGCAAATTTGTATGTCTGTTTTCCTTGCACGTCTGTCTTAGACTGCAATATGTGGAGAGGTGGGAGATCTTATGAGACTGCTGCCTTTAGTCTCTTTGTTAAACTTCTTCTGCCAGGTTAGCATTTTTGTCTGCTTGGAAGCTGGAGGATTGAACTCACCTGGGAGCCCCAGTAGTGAAATAAATTATCATAATAGAGCAGGAAAAGAATATATTTTAAGATGGTGAGCAGTGCAGGACTGCCCTGGTGTATTACATCTGTTCGTGTAGAGATGTAAGATTTGGCTTTGGGGCACACGACTGGGATATTCTTATTTTGATGGGAGGGGGCTGAAGGGATACAAATAAATATAATATAAACACAGTCCCTGACACTGATGGTTACTATAATAGTAAGCTAAAGCTGAGCATTGATTGTTAATTCATGATTTTCAAGCCAACCTCTTAACAGTTTTGAGAGGAATCTGATTCTTCTTAGGGGATTGGCAGAGAGATGGAGGGCAGGAGATTGGAAGATCTGTTGTAATTAATATACCAATGCTCTGCCTTAACAAATTGTCAGCACAATGGGTGGAAGTGCAGGTGCAGGGCTGTTCACCAAGGTATTTTATGCCCTTCTGTTAAAAAAGGATTAATCTTTAGCTTGAACCAGGGCACCTGGCAAGGGGGATCTGAGCTCAACCCCTCCAGAAAAGCTCAGAGCAACAGGAGCTGAACTCCCCCAAAGTCATGAAACCAATTCTGCCATTTTTTGTTTAATCAGTATGGTGTGGAGCTTTGGTTTTTGTTTTTTTTTTTTCCTCCTGGGGTTTTCACCTTGCTCATTTTGCAGCCCCTGCCCCTGTGGTGGAGCCTCTGTGCTGCTTCCATCCCTGTTAAGGAAATCTCAGGCTCTTCCCTCTGCGAGCCCTCCCTGACATTGCCATGGCAGTGCTGCCCTTCTCCTCACTGCTAGGAAAGATGAGATCACTGGCACTAAATATATCCCCTTGTCCATGCCAGGGATGCTCTGGCAGACTCTGCAGTGACTTATTTTCTATGTTTTGTCAATTCTCTGTGACAGGTGATTTCATTAACTGCTCTTTGATTGCTCTTGCTTTTGTTTTCACTCTCCTGATGGAAAGGTGCTCGTGGCCACCTTGCAGTTCCTCCCTCCAGGTCAGCCTTGTCACCTGGCTCCCAAATCTACTTCTCTGTTTCTATTTTTTAAATCAACATAAGCTGCAAAATTTGGAATCAAACTGCCCACAAGTTCCCTCTCAGGGTATCAGGCTGGAGTGGGATCTGCTCCCAGTTATGTTCCATGGGTGATCTCTGGATGATCTCAGGTTTGTCTGTCTGCTCTCCCTGTTTATCCTGCAATTACTAAAATAAAGACCAGGGTGGGAAGATGATGTTTGGCCAGGACTGAGTTCCTCCTTTACAATATTTGCATTGTGGATGGTTTCTTAGCAAGGTTTTTCCCATATACATTCACTGGGACAGTCAGTGTGTGCTCCTTGTGGATCATCCTCCCATCTGCAGTGTTTTATGAGCAGTGTGACTCCCAGCTCTGCTGTTCTGTCATCTCTCCCCTTTCTTTCACTAATCACCTTGCCTCAATGTCCTTTTAACTTGCTTTTTAGGATATTCCAGTTCTCCCTCCTCCATCCCCTCTGTTCCTTACTCATAAGGAGCTTCCTTCAAGCCCCCACAATATTTTACTCCTGGGGTGACCCTTTGGCTCTGTTCACCTTTGATGTCCATCTACAGTTTGATCAGACTAAAATATAAGAATCTTGAAGTCACTTCCTGCTTTTCTACTGACTTTTATGGACCTAGCTTTTGGAGAGCTGGGTTTCAGCTTGTTAAATGGGGAAATCTCCATTCCCAGGAAGTTCTGTCATCTTCCTTCCCACTCCAAGGAGAGAAATCAGACCTTTCAGCACACAGCTCATCTCATTCTGCAAGAGAATGAAACAGCCTTAAGCAGGGCAGGTGAATTATGTCCAAAAAGGTTCTTTTTTCTCTCCATTAGAGCTTAGGCGAGCTGAGGACAACTTGTTCAGATGTGAACATCCCTTTTTTCTGTTCTCTGGCTGCAAGTGACAGTAATGGTGTTTCTCTGCTTTGATGAGGGTCTCATCAACACTTGGTGGTCGTCAGGTGCTCCAAAATTATTATAATAGAAAAGCTCAGTGCAAGGTTATTTCATGCAAGGTTTTCCTGCTGGAAATCTGATTAACATGTTCAGATGGGGCCATTTCTTTTCCTGTTTTCTTCATTCTACTGCAGGTGGAATTTAAACTTTTCTCTGAAGGTCAGGGTCTCCTACCTGGGCTAGGCAAAGAATATAGAGGAAGTGGCTCAAGAATAGGGACACTGGGCTGCAACTTCAACTCAAGGGATTTAGGGGGAAAACGGGTCTGGAACAGACCTGGCACACCAGCTCCCCCTAATCCATGGATTCCTTTTGATGCCATCACAAACTCTCCCTAAACTGCTCAAAGCTGAGGGGAAAACCTTTAGTCTTGTTTAAAAGGGAAAGGAAGCCTGCAGGATTTATGACCTGCAGTGAACAGGGGCACTGCCAGCAAGTCTAGGGAGTTAGGAGGGGCTGAGAAGGCTGGGATCTCCTTGGGATCACACATCTGACACTCACAGGTGAGTTTTGCTGCACTGATAGCTCAGGGTTTAGCTTTTCTATTTTTCACATTCTGTGCTGCTTTGGTGTGTGGGTCTGAGCTTCATATCAGGGGATGGTGAGCTCTGTGCACAGAGCAGGGACACAAAACAATTCCTGCTCCAGCTGGGCACCAAGGACAAATGCCCCAAATCTCAGCCCAGGAGCACAAACCCCGTGGGCTGCAGAGAGAAAAACAAGCAGGGTGGGACTGCCTGGGCTAAAGCTGGGATGGGACAATGAACTGCAAGATGCAAATGGAGCAGAACTGATCCCAGGGACAGAGCCCGGGAGCGCTCGTGCATTTTGGGGCCATTTGGGTTCATCTTGGGTTCATCTTGGGTTCATTTTGGGGCCATTTTGGTTCATCTTGGGTGCAGCCCTGGCTGGGCTCTGGTGCTGCCCAAGGTGGATCCATGGAGGAGATCCTTTGGATAAATCCCTGCTTTATTCTGGAACTCTGTCCAGCCTGTGCTCTAGCTCAGCCTTCTCAAGGCATCAGCAGCAGCACCATGGGATGCTTTATGTAACATGGCACATGTGAGGATATTTTGGAATGCCCAAAGTACTTCCACATGATTTGGAGACTGGACTTGGCAGGATGGGGTGGATTAAAGAAGTGAAGGGAATATTTAGGCATGCAAAGATGAAATCAAGATACTTTCAGGTGCATGCTTGCACTTACAGGAGGCCCTGACACCCAGGAGTTTGCAATCAAAAGGGCACAAGTAACTGGAGCAGACCCTAAAAGGGATGAGTGTGGAGAAGAGCAAATTCCATAGAATGAGTGGATGGGAAAGGCCAGCTTTGGTTGGAGGGTGATGTGGAGGCCATGAGGAATTGTGACTGTCATATTTCCTGGAAAAATCCCTTTGCCCAGGATTTTTCTCCTGGGAAGCTGAGAAGCCTCAGAGAAAAAGGGAAAGAATATTATCTCATTTGCTTCTCCTGTGTTTTGCTGCTTTGGAATGTGGATGGAGATTGTTTCTCCAACAGGCGATTGTTTCATTGGTTTCATGTGAATTGTTTTGACTCTTTGGCCAATCAGAGCCAAGCTGTGTCAGGACTCTGGAAAGAATCATGAGTTTTCATTATTATCCTTTAGCCTTCTGTCTGTATCCTTTCTGTATTTTTAGTGTAGTTTAGTACTCTTTAATATAATTTAGTATCATAAAATAATAAATTAGCCTTCTGAGAACATGGAGTCAGATTCACCATTCCTGCCTTCATTGGTGAACCCCACAAATACAATAAGGAATGTCAGAAAAAACCCAGTGTGACATCATGGCAGAGCAGGAAGCCTTGATCTGTTCCTGGCTCTGTTGCTGATTGCAGCATGACCTCGGGCAATGCACTCCCCTCTCCCCATCCCTGCCCTGCTCCTCCCCGAGCTCTTCAGGGGAATGGGCTGTCACTTGCAATGAGCCTGTCCTGAGCACAGCCACCCTTTGATTTCATCCTGATGCTTCCCAGGCTGCTGAGCCCAGAGTTCAAAGCTGGGTGCTGTCGTGAGCTTCAGCTGCTTTCAGATGCAGAAATTTCCACGTGCAAAAATTCCCTGGTGGGAGTGGGGGCTCTTCCCCTGTGTGTTTGTGCAAGGGCTTGGGCTGAGCTCTGTCAACACCAGGCTTTCCCCAGCTCCCTGAGTATCCCTGATTTCCTTGCCCCCCTCCCAACAGGTTGCCCATAAATTAGGTTCTGATGTGGGGATTGGATTTCACTCCAGCTGCCAGAGCTGTGGCACATCTGGGGTCCTCCTGTGGTTAATGACTTCACAAAAATGAAGCAATAAAGGTTGTGATGGCTGTGTTTTAACCCCGTGGCCCTCGTTCTGCTCAACAGGAAGGTTTCCCTGGAACAGTTAAAAACCTGCTGTCTGCATTTAAATATCTCCCAGTGATGTGCCATCTCTGAGCAGCTTTTTTATGAAGTGATTTTAGTTCTGAAATTTAACAAAGCTGAAGCATTTTTCCATTCAGGTTTTCTTTCATGAAAGATGAACTGGTTCTCTTTAAACTGAAAAAAAGCCTTGTTCTCTAATTTATGCCACGATTTAGAATTTACATACAGCAGAGCAGGCAGTGTAAAGAAGAAAGGGGGGAAAAAACACACCTAAAATTGAGATTTTTTGGTGTAAATCAGTAATGCTCTTTTTAAGAGATTATTTGTCTGTGAAGAGCAGTTCTCAGCTCTGGCCACCAATGATCCCTTCAAGGGATGGTGCTTTCACTCTCAAACAAACTCAAAGCCATGCTCAGGAAAACTAAGATGTGACTTTGGGCACTGAGCTCATGCTGCATCAGAAATGCTGACATTTCAGAATGTGTGGATTCTTAGAAATCAAAGTGTCTTTTCCCAGTCTTCCTCTCCTGATAAACACCAGTTGCCCAAAAAATTCTCTACTGGTTTTTCGAAGAGAAGTGAAGTTTTGGTGCTCCAACCAAACCCTGGTTGTGTCTGTTGGGTGCTGTGGATGCTGCTGAAGCTGCCACTCTGATTCTCCAGCTGTAGCATTTGGCTGCCCAGCAGATCAAATCAATAAATGTATTTATCCTCCCAGCTCTGCTGAAGGTGTGGGATAGAACTGGGACTGTGTCAGAGTTGCAGAGGGAGCAAATCCACTCTGAGCTAAAGTGGATTTACCTGGAAAGAGGCAGATATTTAATTTAATATTTAATTTTGAGAGTGGTTCACATCACCTCCTAGCCAGGATGTCCTTGTGTGTACAGTCAGTGGCGTTCAAAGCACCATTTGTGGATTTATCTTGGAGATATCTGCCTATTTTCTATATAAATAACTCCAGTCCTTAATGGGAGAGTCACAAAATTCCCTTTCTGACTTGCTGCAGGGGTGGCTCCATGGGGAAAATCACAGCAGAAACTCTGGGCTTGCACCAAGCTGCAAAACAGGAATAAACATCAAGGTCCCTGGGCTGATAGCAAAATTATTCCCTTAATCACAGCAGTTGTCCTTAACAAGTTATTCTGCTGCACTTGGGGAAGAGGGGTTTTTCCCTGACCCTATTTCTGCCCTAAATTGTGTTTTACCCTTGGTCCCAACATCCTCAGGATGTGCTGGTGGTGCTCGACCTGCCAAATTCTTGTTAAAAGGCAAGAAAGGCATGGCAGACACACACCCAGAGGAGATAAACATCTCCCTTTTATTTGTTTAACACTTTATTCATTGCAAAGGACACTCATCTGTTATGAAGTGTATTGGCTTCCCCTCCACAAGAGATTTCCAGGAGATTTGCTGCTCCAGCACAAATCCTGAGAGGGCCCTGGGTCAGTTTTTGAGGAACAGGGGTGCTGATGTTGGAGCTAATGAGCTTGTTATGAGACATATCCTGGGATCTCTGGCAGCTCCAGCCTCTGCCACCGTGTCCAGCCAGCCAGCAATTAGGAACAAGGTCTGTCACACTGCTTTATCCTAAATCTGCAACCAAAAATAAATGTTTGATTTTCACTGAACACACAGAAACTCCTGATCTGCAGAGCGGGAACAAATTTTTCTTCTTTATGACTCAAAAATCTTTAGAAGTCCAGAAGTCCTCAAGGACTTACCTTTAAAAATTGGATAAAATTGGATTTTTTAAAAAAATTTTTGGCAGAGCTGCTGCCCATTTTTTCCAGGGATTCAGAAATCAGAATGGTTTTACCCCAGGTAGCTGGAGCTATAACCCAGGGCAGAGTGCTCATGAGAGCTTGTTAGGTAATTGATATTGATAAATTGCTGTGGTGGAAGGTAAATTATTATCTGGATGGCTGTGACAGATGCAGACACACAGACCTGGGGCCGTGCTGACTCCTTGCCATGGAATCATGGAGTGGTTTGGGTTGGGAGGGATGTTAAAAATCATCCAGTACCAAGCACATCTCCCACTCTGCCAGGTGCTCCAAGCCTCATCCAGCCTGGCCTTGGACATGTCCAGGGATGGGCAAGATGGCTCTTGGCTGGAGCTGGAAGAGCTCAGTCATAATTGAGAATGCAAATCCAAGATGCCAGAGCATTCCTGCAAGTGATTCCCTCTCCTTTGATCCTGATGAGTTAAATCAGGGAATACAGGTATGGGAGTGACTTCAAGAAGTCCCCAGTGCCCCAGAGCAAAGCCAATGCAGCCAAACCATTCCTCTGGGATGCTCCCATTAATTCAGCCACTGCAGAGTCTCAAGCCAGGCCCCTGGAGTCCAGTGGCCTCTGCCTGACTTGGATCATTTCTGACTGTTGGGTTTGCAGGTTTCACCCTTATTTTATTTTAATGAATGTCACAAGCCTGCGAGCTCTGTCCTATATCTGGGGACGTGCTCTTCTGGGGGATTATCCAGCCATTGTCAGAGCATTCATCTGAATTACCCCATTCATTTCAGCCCTATTCACTCCCAGCCATCCATTATCCTCACCTTTCTTTCCTATCCAGAATATCACCCAAGCTGCTCTTTCTTCTTGCCCTGGAAACTTTAAATATAGATAGATATGTTAATTGGAATCATTGCAACAAATGGTCCCAGTCACCCTGCAATTCAGGGAACATTTCATGTCGCCATTTAAATGATGAGGGTTTCTTTCCTTTATTTTTTTTCTTTAATGCCACTGACAGCTACTTGTGTTTAATTCATTTTGATTTTGTTAGGAGGGGGAAGTTATCAGGATCGTATCATTAAAAATGCATGCTTGGGTTATTCATGCATGTTTCACATATCCCTGTGTATGATCCATCATAATTCAACATTAGCCAATGGGGATACCAAGTGGAAAAGGGTCTGCTGAGCATACACATAATTCAATTACACCTGTGACGTCACATTGATTGGATTCTTAATGACACCTCTGAGCTGTTCTGGGAAAAAGGAGAGTCTGGGAAAAAGGAGGGTCTGGGAAAAAGGAGGGTTTCCACCCAGGCTGCAAGGTTTGTGCTCCTGATCCTGGCTGGCAGAAGTTTGGAGCTGGGCAGGAGCTGGGCAGCTGCTTGGGAGCTGAAGGACAGAGGTGAAGCAGCTCAGGCAAAAATCCTGAGTGCCACACGAGTTGTGCTGCTTGGGCTGTAATAAAGAAACGAGATGTTCATATTATTTTATCTTAGCAAGACAGCAGTTCCCATGTGTCTTGGTTTGGAAAGCCAGGTGTCTGCTAAGGAAGGCAGGAGCCTCCACAGAAATGGAAAATGGAAACCCCTTCCCTCTGAATTATTATAATTTTGAAATTAAGGAGCTCTCAGGCAAAGATATGGGAGCAGGAATAACAGTTCTTTAATAGAGAAATATATGGGAATGGGAATAGTTCTTTACTTGGAAAAGATACGGGAATAGGAAAGTTCTTTACTAGGAAAATTAAAAATACAAATGCAATGGTACAAACAAACCAACCCAGTGTCAGAGTGAGAGCAGTCCCTGTCCCCTGTGTGCCAGGGTGGTGTCCCAGCCCCATCCCATGGGGGCTCAGCCCTCCTGCAGTGCCAGCTGTGGTTCTGCTGCAGCAGGGATCCTGCACAAGGGGGGAGTTTTCCTCTGCAGCTCCAGGGCTGCTGCAGATGGGCCTGGGCTCCCTCTGGCCATGCAGGGCAGCAGAAAGCTGCTCCTCTGGCAATGCAGGGGGCAAAGGCTGCTGTGCTGTGCCAGGCTCAGCTTGGATCCAGGTAGGAATGCTTGGCTCCTGCCCTGGGCGCAGCATCTCCCCATGGGATGGGGGAATTGGATCAGCCCTGCAGGGACACTCAGTGGCCATGGACAGCAGAGATCTCCTGGAGGGAGGGTTGGCTGTGGGAGAGAGAAAGAAAAATCTGCCCCAGGAACAGAGAGAACTGCCCCAGCTCTGACAGGTGGCAAATAGAATATACATTATTTTACCATCCAGGACACCGTGGCAGAGGGACACTGTGTCATGTTGCAGCAAATCCTCCTGATCTGGGATGGCTCTGCTCCCACTGGAGCATTGGTTTGGTTAAAACTCCTGTTCTCCTTGATGGGTGATGTGGAGCAGTGCATGGTGGAATTATCTGCAGCTGAAGAAAGAAACAGATTGATTTTTGATTGATTGATTGATTGATTGATGGATTTAAAGACAATGTAGCTGGTGGCCCCTTTATCCTCTCCTCCTGTCACAGATCCTGACTTAGGATAAATCAGTAATCACACCTTCCTTCCCCTTCACCTCCATGATGGTCTTTCACCCTGTTAGTGAAATGAATCCCTTCTTTCCAGAGCCTGCTAGCAGTATCCACAAAGAAGCAGTGCCATTCCTGAGGCTCCAGGTGCCAGAGGTCAGGGAATATAAAAAAGTCCATTATTTTGATAGCAAGGATGAGCTCCCTGCATGACAGGAAGCTTTGGGCTGGGTATCATGAAAAGGTTCTTCATCCAGAGGATGTTTGGGCCCCAAGGCTGCCAGAGCTCCAGGAATGTTTGGGCAATGCTCTAAGGCACAGTGTGGGATATTTTGTTTGGTCCTTTTTGGGGCCAGGAACTGGACTGGATGATCCCTGGGGTCCATTCCAAATGAGGATATTTTATCTGTAATTCCACCTAAGGCAGCGCTGGGATGCTGAGCTCAGTTGGGGTGTCCTGGCACTGCTGTTCCTTGGCATCAGTCAGGTGGAGCAGCAGGGATTGCTGATGCAGAGTTTTCTTTGATGGTCCTAAAAAAATAAAAAAGGAGGGAGGCTCGGCATCCCTCACTGCCTCTCGCTGCAATATATTTAAAAATAACTCCTCTGTGAGCGTGTCCCAGCACCTCTCTGCCTCAGCACTTTTGAAGCTCTGGTGCATTCCAACCCAACACTGGATTATCTCCATTTTACTGGTGCTAGATCACGAGCTGAGAGAACTAAAAAATATCTCTCCTTATGGTCATGGCTGGGAGGAGAAATCACTCCTGCTGGACTCCCAGAGCTCTGCTTTAAGCACATGAACATTCCAGCTACCAATCCTATTGATTTTCAATTATGGCTCAAATGGAAGTGGTTGTAGCTTTGTGTTTACCCTCGGGAGGCTTTGCCTTGTCATTGCTGCTGGGGAAATTCAGTGATGATGTGGATGTGTGGTTTTGGGGCTGGAGCTCATTCCTGGGCAGAAATGAGGGTCATGACTGGTTAAAACAACAAAATCCCTTTTTATGGGACTGGATGTGCTGTTGGGGGGTGTGGCATGGAGAAATCATGGCTATAAATACAGAGCCAGCATGGCGTGGCACAGAGTTATTGTTGGCATGAGAGTGGGGTATTTTTAAATTACGTGGGGAGACTTGATTTCAAATGGGAGCAATGCTGAACCTTGCTGGCATGTCCAGGGTGGGCCAGGCAGGAGGCACATGAGAAGCTGGAAGCTGCAAAATTCACACCCTCCCTTCCCTGATTTGTAGCTTGGTCAGTGTTTGCCATGGCTGCTGTGAGCGGGTGGGTGTGAGGTGGCCTGGAAAAAACATAAAAATTGCAGTTTTGAAGGGACCTTCCTCCTTGGATTTCTCAATTTGCCAAAGGCAGGAAATACTGGAAATATTGGAAATACTGGAAATACTGGAAATACAGGAAATACTGGAAATAGAGGAAATCCATTCCCTTTGCTGGGGATGCAAAGGAGTTAAATAATTTATAGAGCCAGGTAAGGATTACAGAATCACAGATTGATTTAGGTTGGAAGGGACCTTAAAAATCATCCAATTCCAACCCCTGCCATGGCAAGGACAGTTTCCACTATATCAGGTTGCTCCAAGCATTGTCCAACCCGAGATGCAAAGGAGTTAAATAATTTATTATAGAGCTAGGTAAGGATTATGGAACCACAGAATGATTTAGGTTGGAAGGGACCATAAAGATCATCCAATCCCAATCCCTGCCATGGCAAGGACACCTTCCACTATCTCAGGCTGCTCCAAGCATTGTCCAGCCTGGCCTTGGACACTTCCAGGGATCCAGAGGCAGCCACAGCTTCTCTGGGCACCCTGTGCCAGGGCCTCACCACCTGCCTGTGTAAAAAGTTATTTTTCCTCTTTCCTAAAAACTTCCTTTAGTCCCTGGAACCTCCTCTTCTCCAGGCTGGACACAGCAGAGGGGCTCCAGCCCTTGGAGCATCTCCATGGCCTCCTCTGGACCCTCTCTGACAGGTCCATGTCCTGAGAGCTGTGTGTGGTTCTCCAGCTGAAGTCTCACAAGGGCTGAGTAGAGGCCCCATCTTTCAGAGATTCCCTGGAATCCCTGAATTTTTGCCCCCAAACCCAAGGACTATCACTCTCCTCAGCCTGCCCAAGAGCTGGGCTGAGTTTCCCAGGGTTTGGATTTGCCTGGGCCTTGGCATGCCCTGCCCCACGTGTGTGGGGTGCCCTGCTCGCTGTGTTTGTTGCCCTGGCTTTCCCTGAGAGCCATCAGGGTGTTATTTATAGCAGCTGGGCAGCTGGAGCCCAGCTTGGGTTTCCATCACCTGCTCCCCTGCCCTGCAGCAGGGCTGGATTTCAGCCCAGGGTCAGGAACTGACCCTGACCCGTCGCTGCCCTTGGCCACAGGGCTCTGGCTTCATCCTCTTCATCCTCATTTTCCCCTCAGGGCAGAGCCTGCAGGGAATGAAATGCAGCCAGAACCTGAATTATATATTGCAGGATGATGTTAGGAAGGACTTAAGGGAATATTCTTCAAGGTTTTATAACTCTGTAGTTTGTGTGTTTGCCTTGAGCCAAACCCATTTATTGTTAATAATATTAAAAATGAGCACCTTTTCTGTGCAGGAGCAGCCTCTCTTTGGGATGTGCCCTCTTGAAGGTCCAGGAGATCTTTTTGGATCTGCAAAGTCAGTGTTGAGCATTTCTGAATGGCAGGAGGAGAGAATCTCTGTTAGATGGAATCAGGATCCTCACAGGGAAGGTACCAGGCTGCTCTGAGCTGTGGTTTTATCTCACTTCTTCTCCCTGGAGGGGAGCAAGCAGCCCTACCTGCCTCTTTTCCCTCCCTTATCAGCAGCATCTGGCATTATCACATTTGCTGTATCTCCTCCTTGCAGTGCTGACATGAGGGGACATCTCCCAGGGTTGACAACAGCATAAAAAAGTGGGGAATTAGCAAAGCCTGGATGAGTGAGTCTCCATGACTGCTTCCTTTCCAGCCTGAGCACCAGCCCTGTGGTGTTAGGGAGGTGACCACACTCCTCCTGCCTCTTCCATGGTGCAAACTCTGTCCATGTGCTGTCAATAACCAGGAGACAGTGGCCAGAGTAGCATTTAAAATAAACTGATTTTTATTTTGCCAGGGAAGCTGCTGAGAGCCAATTTGATTTTTTCAGCCTGAGTGTGCCTGTGAGGAGGGCTAACAGAGGTGGAAGGGCTGCAGCTTGATTATAGGATTCCTTTCCCTGTTTTTTTTGAGTCCCAATTGGAAACAGCTCCCCGCAGTGGCTCTGCTTCAAACCCTGCTCCTTGGAGCTGACTCTGCATCCCGGTGGGAGGCCCTGGCTTCCCACAAGCTCACAACCTTCCCTCCCTGCCCCTTGCAGCCCCCTGGAAAAGCTCTGTGAGCTCCCTCCTCCCTGTGCCTCGCTGGGGAAATGCCCTTTGTAATGCTCCCAGCTTTTGTTTTTTGCATGAGCTGTGTTGGGGTGAGCTTGGCAAGCCTGCCAGAACATCATGAATTAGTTAGGAGGGAAGCAGAGCTCGGGGTGTGCTAGGACAGGGAAAGCAGGCTTGGTGCTCAGACAGCCTCCAGAGTGCCTTGCAGTGGCATTTTATACTCTCTTTACTTCTATACCCTCGTTGATCCCACATTTCTTCAGGAGTCTTCACTGGTCTTGTAGCTCCCCAGCCATGGCTGGCTTCATTTTTCAATTTTGGTGCCTTATTCTGATATTCTGATGTCTAAGAGGTTTCTTGCCTCAAACAAAACATCCTCAACCCACAGAGTTCATGGCAGAGTTTTGTGTCTCCTCAAAGCCTCTGCCATCACAGCATCCCAGTGCCCAAAGCTCCTCCTGCACTTGACAACAAGAGAGAAATTATTAAAAGGACAGCGGGGACACTGTGGTCATTCACTGCCACCAAATGCACATGGACCTGTAATTATTTTTATTTTTTTAATGTGATTTTCCCAGGAGATGTAACACCTGTGATGTTGAGGTGAAATTTCCCAAAACCATTTTTCCAGAATTGGCCAAATGGGGAGCACCTTCCTCTTCCTGGGAACATCTCAGCTCCCCTTCTACTCAACTGCTGGTGCTTTTTGATTCCTGAAGGCCAAGAGACCTCAACCTCAGGGATGCCTCCGTGCCAGTGAGGACAGCCACAATTTGCTGTCAGCTTCTGATGTATCAGACAGATATTTTTCATCCCTTTTGCATTTTATCCCATTCTCCCTCTGTCTCTGAGTCCCTTGTCACCATGATTTCATTCATGCTGTCCCTGGAGGGTCATTGCCAGTCACCTCTGTGCAGTTATTTCTGCACAGTTGGGGCTTTGTGATGAAAAACAAAACTCTCACTCTGCTTCGTTCCCAGAGCTGCTGGATCAGTTCCTGATTCCTTCCTTGGCTTCATTTCAAAACACAGCAGGTCAAGGAAGGAGGTAGATCAATGTCCTCTCCAAAATGTGACCTGCTCTGCATTAGGAGGACTTTTCTGTCAGCTACATCAGGACTTGTTGAAAGCTCAGGGAGCAGAGCTCCAGTATAGAGATCTAGAACTGGAAATGGCATTTTGGGTCAAATCTCTGTCCCTGCCATGTCATCCCCTTGTGTGGTTCTGATTGCAAACCTTGAAGGTTCCGTCCTTGCCTTCATCATTTTTTCTTAGCCTGTTCTTGGCTTCACTCTTTCTTCTTGGCCCAGCCCAAGGGTTCCTCACTGATGATGAGGGAGAGGTGGGATCAGCTGGACCTAAACTGAGACCCCGGAACTGGACACAGGAACTGGATCCAAACTGATACCCAGGAACTGGGCCTAAACTGAGACCCAGGAACTGGGCCTAAACTGAAACCCAGGAACTGGACACAGGAACTGGATCCAAACTGATACCCAGGAACTAGGCCTAAACTCAGACCCAGGAACTGGACCTAAACTGGGGCCCAGGAGCTGGACCCAGGAACTGGGCCTAAACTCAGACCCAGGAACTGGACCTAAACTCAGACCCTGGAACTGGACACAGGAACTGGACCCAAACTGAGATTTAAAAAGGTGCTTCTTCCATCAGATATCCTTGCTGGAGCCCAGAGGTGACATGCTAGGGCTGGGCCAAAGGCACTTTTTGGCTCTGTGTTGTGAGAGAAGATCACCCCAAACAAAGAGAGGGTTTTGATCTGTGTGCACAAAGCTGGTGAGCTCAGGATGCCCAGATGCTGCCTAGTGCAAGGTGTCTGTGGGGTGCAGCTGCTCCTTTGGGGGTGTGACCCCAGCCCCAAAGCCACAGGTGTCACAGAACCATTGTCCCAGAATTATTTGGGTTGGGAAAGACCTCCAAGATCATCAAGTCCAGCCTGTGGCCATGTTTTCAACTAAAGCAAAGCACTAAGTGCCTCCTCCAGTAATTCCTTGGATATCTCTAGGGATGGGGACTCCAACCCCTCCTTGTGCAGCCCCATTCCAAAGTTTGACAACACTTTCTATAAAGAAATTCCTCCTGACTCCAAGGTCATCAGGTCTAACCTGAGCCTTCCCTGTTTGCTGTGATGGGAAGTGACTCCAGCTTTGGAATGATACTTAAAAATTGCCTCTCCAGTGATTTTTTTCCTAAAGAGCAGCAAAACCAGTGCATTGAGCATGTCTTCTCTGCAAGTGCTTCCACCAGGAATATTTGATAGAGACGTGTGCTCACCTCACACAGAGCAGCTAAATGTGATGAAGGGATTTATTAACAGATAATATGAAATGTGCTCCTGCTGCTGCCTCCTCTGATTTCATGGTGCAGAACAAGGTTAGTTTTTTCTTTTTTTTTGGTTTTCCTTCTGAGTGCTCTTCTGATGGCTGCTTTTCCTTCTGCTCTGTGTCCTGGGGGAGCTGAGTCAGCACAGAGCACCCAGCCCTTGCTCAGAGGAATTTGCACTGATTTTATTTGTTATTTTGGGTACAGCCAGTTCTGCTTTGCTTTAATTGACAAGCAGGAAATATCTCTTGGTCTTTTCAGAGAGCTGAGTCCATTGCTTGGAGGAGAGGGGAAGCTCATAGGAAACTGGGGCTTGAGTGATTAGCAAACAGAACACGATTTTGTTGCAAATGTAGCTCTTAATACTCAAGGTGTCAAATACTCTGAGTAATGATCATGTTTTAAATATAGTTTATAACTTTCTTCTCATGCATACACCTCCTACTGTATCTACATGGTGGAATTTACACCCAGGGTGGCTGTGTATAGATGATGTCTCTGTATAATTACACCTCCAGAGGAAGAGAGAGATCTGTCGCTGTTTATTTTTAAATATTATCTATATCTGTGCATCTAAAGAGAGAGAGGGTTTTTACACAGATGGAATCCCTTTTAGGTCACATTTCAATCATAATTACAGCTTAATGATGCTGCGGCTATTTTATTTTATCTTGTATTATTTTAGCTGCTTCTAATAATTGCTAATTTCCCAACCACAAAGGTCACGGTGCGGATGAGAATAAACACGTCGTAAACTGGGTGTAGTAAATAAATCCACTCCCCAGAGCAGTGGTGCTGAGCACAGTGAGAGTGCAAGGACTGGGAAAACAGCCTTGCCACTCATTTTCTGCCTGTATTAATGGCAGTTGTGTAATGAAAGATCAGACTGTGGTAATTGATTGAGGTGTCTTTGATGTGGGGTTAAACTCTTAGTAAATCGTGTGTAGCTACAGGACCCTTTCTACAAGACCTGGTTTGAAAAGCCAGGTGTCTGCTAAGGAAGGCAGGAGCCTCCCAGAAATGGAAAATGTAAACCCCTTCCCTCTGAACTGTTATAATTTTGAAATTAAGGGACTCTCAGACAAAGATATGGGAATAGGAATAAGAATTTACTAGGAAAATTAAAATACAAATATAATAGTACAAAAAAACTCACTGACAGTCAGAAATTACCTGACACTCTGTGGGTCAGGGGGTTGGTGGCAATCTGTCCTGGTTTGGAAAGCCAGGTGTCTGCTAAGGAAGGCAGGAGCCTCCACAGAAATGGAAAATGTAAACCCCCTCCCTCTGAATTGTTATAATTTTGAAATTAAGGGGCTCTCAGGCAAAGATATGGGAGTAGGAATAACAGTTCTTTATTAGGGAAATATAAGGGAATGGGAATAGTTCTTTACTAGGAAAAGATATGGGAATAGGAAAGTTCTTTACTAGGAAAATTAAAAATACAAATGCAATAGTACCAAAAAAATCCAAAAACCATTGGCAGAGTGAGAGCAGTCCCTGCCCCCTGTGTGCCAGGGTGGTGTCCCAGCCCCATCCCATGGGGGCTCAGCCCTCCTGCAGTGCCAGCTGTGGTTCTGCTGCAGCAGGGATCCTGCACAAGGGGGGAGTTTTCCTCTGCAGCTCCAGGGCTGCTGCAGATGGGCCTGGGCTCCCTCTGGCAGTGCAGGGCAGCAGAAAGCTGCTCCTCTGGCAATGCAGGGGGCAAAGGCTGCTGTGCTGTGCCAGGCTCAGCTTGGATCCAGGTAGGAATGCTTGGCTCCTGCCCTGGGCACAGCATCTCCCCATGGGATGGTGGGATTGGATCAGCCCTGCAGGGACACTCAGTGGCCATGGACAGCAGAGATCTCCTGCAGGGAGGGTTGGCTGTGGGAGAGAGAAAGAAAAAACTGCCCCATGGACAGAGAGAACTGCCCCAGCTCTGACAGATGGGGATAGAACACACACCCCCATTTCCAACCTAAGGCACTGACCCAAAGTTACTCACTGGTTACACCTCCACCAATGCCTCCAGCTTGGATTTGTAAAGCTCCATCACCTATCCCCTTCCTCCTTGCTGTTGTGTTTGGGTGTTATGTGTCTGCTGAGATTTTCCTGAGCTTATTTCCTGCACTGGATATAAAACCATATCGGCTCCCTGTGCCATCAAATGTCATCTCTGATTGCTTTTGGAGACAAGAGACAAGATTTGGATAGACTCAGTACCACCAAAATCTGACCCTAAAACTTGTGACTGAGAGAGTTGCTTTGGCTTTATTTGTTTAGACTCTGGTTGAAGATTACTGGTAGACTCTGGTTTAAATTAGATTCTGGTTTAGATTACTGGTTGAAGAAAATTTGATGGGCCACAGAGGGCTGGGGCTGAGTGGCTGCTTGGTGTAAGGAGATTATCAGAGAATCCCAGAATGATTTTGGTTAGGGAGGACATTACAGGTTGTCTTGTTCCACCTCTGCCATGGCAGGAACACCTTCCACTGTCCCAGGGTGCTCCAAGCCCCTGGATCCAACCTGGCCTTGGACACTTCCAGAGATCCAGGGGCAGCCAAAGCTTCTCTGGGCACCCTATCCAGGAAATTCAGGAGCAGTTTTTGATCAGCACTGCCAGGGATGGAGCTCATGGAGGGTGATGAGCTGCTGGCTGTGCCAAGGATTAACTGGAGAGGGGATGTAATCCCAAAGCAACAGGTGGGATATGCTGGATTTGCAGGACAGAGAGCCCATCTCAAAGGGAGGGATTGAGCTGCTGAGGTGCCAATACCTTCACACAGAGCAGTTTATTTTGGGTGTATGTCTGGGCTGTGTGAAGCCATCATGTGTGATGGTGTTCACAGGGGTCCGAGGATGAGGGAAGAGAAGAAGATCTGACTCCGTGTTTCACAAGGCTGATTTATTATTTTATGATATATATTATATTTAAAACTATACTAAAAGAATAGAAGAAAGGATTTCATCGGAAGGCTGGCTAAGAATAGAATAGGAAAGAATGATAACAAAGGTTTGTGGCTTGGATTCTCTGCCTGAGCCAGCTGACTGTGATTGGCCATTAATTAGAAACAACCAACATGGGCCAATCAAAGATGCACCTGTTGCATTCCACAGCAGCAGATAATCATTGTTTACATTTTGTTCCTGAGGCCTCTCAGCTTCTCAGGAGGAAAAATCCTAAGGAAAGGATTTTTCATAAAAGATGTCTGTGACAATCATGGGTTTGGGGTTTTTTTTAGCTGAATGTGTAAAATCCTGGTCCTGCTGAAACTTCTGTCAGAGTGAACAGCCCTGGGGATGTCTGGGGGAATTCTGTGGCAGTGGAATGAAACATCTTTTCTGGAGAGAGTGCTTGTGGGAGGAGGGGAGTGGATTGTTCACACCTGCTTCCATCCTGCTTTCTGCACTGCTGCTCCCATCTCTGTTATCTCCACCACGGTGCTGTTTTTTTCAACTGTGCTGGGTCTGGAGGAGATAAAGCACAGCCTGACACATTTCTGTCTGCAGCTTTCCCTCTGCATGGCTGGGCTCCTCACACCTGCCTGCTGGGAGGAGCAGAGGTGGGAGCAGCTTTGGCTGCTTGGCTTCTGCCACATGATCCCACTCCATGGGATGCTCCAGTGAGACAGGGAACATCCTTTGTGCTGAGGCAGGAAAAACCTTAATGTTTCAGGGGCTGCTGGTTGACCTGGCTGCTTAAAACCAATTTTCAGGTGCTGGTTCATTGAGGGTCAGATATTGGACCTGAGCTTGTCAGGCCCCCACAACTCTGTGATCAAACTCTGAGCCATGCTTGGTCCTTCATTATCTCACCCAAACCATTCCATGACTCTTTGTTTCTATCTCCTCACCTGGCTGGGGTGATGGGGTGGGTTTGGGGTGCCTGGAGGTCTCTTTGGGCAGCAGCAGCCTCTTCCTCTCTCATGCACCTCTATTATTTCAGCAATACCTTCACACAGCATCTGAAGGGAATTTTTGCATCCAGAGAACTTTCTGGACATGTCCTGGTTATTCTGGGGATTTCCAGCAGTGAGAGGTGGTGTTGAAGGAGCTCCTGAGGAACCCACTGGGGCTCCTGGCCCTTTTCTCCCTCCTTTCCCATAGTTTGGAGACACCAGAGAGCAGTGAGAGTCAGTGCTGCGTGAGCACCTTGTGCTTGTGCTGCTGCTGCTTTCCATTGATAATTCACCCCGGGATCAGCATTCACAATTAATTCAATTAAAGGGGCCTCATCACTCATTTATGAGGAAGGGAGGCTTACAAAGGGCTGTGCACAGGGAACATCTTTGTGTGCTAAGGATGGAGCTGTTTCTAGCTGGGTGCTGCTCTTGTGGGGTCTGTGGTGGGGGACTGGGCATCTTCTGGCATGGGGAGGGCATCAGATTGGGGGGTTTATGCAGTGATGTAGCAGGAAAGCCTGAGCTAACACTGAGCTGTGCTTTTGGCATGATTTGTGAGGTTTTGGGTCCAATCTAAACCATTTTAGTAGGGCAGTGCAGTACAGGGATCCCTCTTGGGGGTGCACAGGTGTATCTGTCTCTGGAATCCCCAGTTCAGCCTTTCTAACTTTGATAACAGCCCCACATTTTATGTGTTTTCCTCCCCAACTCTGTAATTAAAAACACTTTTGGTGTTTTTAAAATCTGCCTCTCATAGATTTTAGCTCTCTGTCCCTGTCCTCACCGGCATCCTGCCCTTCAGACCCTCTGTCCTCTCCAGCCATAGCTGGTGATGATCATCACAAGAGCTCTTCTCTCTCTTCTTCCACATCCACATTGAGTCTGCAGCTGTTCTATCATCAGGGAGAGACTTTTCCAGCTGGGGATTTGGGGATTTACTTGGGAAATTTGGGGATTTACTTGGGGATTTGGGCTCACACCATTGACCAGCTGGAATGTGGGTCTTTAGCTTTCCAGATTCTGGCTCACAATCTTTCTCCTGGAATGAGCCAGGAAGGGAGGGAAATGTTTGGCTTTTGCACTCAGATGAGGCTGGATTTTTTTTGGGATTTGGGAAATTTGCCTGACAGTACAAAGGTGCTGTAAAAAAGGTGATTCCTTCACCCCTGGTGCCTTTGGGAACTGGGTAAACACTCCTGGTAAATCAAAGTCCACCAAATGCCAACAGGATTGTGTCACCTCATGGGCAAAGCTAAGTGTGAAAATGATTTCTGGGTGATTTTTGCCTCAAATTGCTTCTCCTCCTTCTGTTGTGGCTATTTGAGGTTCTCCAATCACCATCACAGCTCCACACCATCTCCAGGATAATGAGGATGGAGCACCTTGCTGTGCCCATCTCAGGGTGGCAGCTGCTGGCGCTCCACATTTCCTAGAAGTGACTTGACAGGGAGCTGTTCCCAGACTCTGTCCTTTTCCTTCCTTATTTCTGAGCGAAAAACATAATTTTGACAGGCCAGTGATGCAGAAAATAACTTGCTGCTCTCCAACTGTTGCATCCCCTGACCCCAATTAGAATGTGGTGCATGTAGAAGTGTCAGCTTCTTGCTTTCTCTCCGCTCCCCGTCTCCCTGACCAAAATTCCCATTACAAAGATGACACCTGAGTGCTTCACGGGGCAGAAAGAGCCGCTGACCAAAGAGAGAATCTGAGTGGATGTGAAGTCCAGCTCCTCTGGGGTTTTCTGCCCTTGGTTCCAGGACAAGGAGCAGGAAAACTGTCAGGAAAGGAGCGTGGTGGTGTCTGTTGATGGTTGGGTTGGATGATCTTAGAGATATTTTCCAACTGTAGTGACTTTATGATTGAATTAGATATTCCAACCTATGGAATATTTCCCCTTCACCTGCCTTTGTAGGGGTGGATCCATAGGATTGAAATGTAAAGTTCCATTGAAATGTAAAGTTTCAAGGCCAAAACCTTGAAGTTGTGGCTACCCCATCCCTGCAGGTGTTCCAGGCAAGGATGGATGGGGCTCTGAGCACCCTGGGGTAATGGAAGGTGCCCCTGACCATGCCAGGGGTGGAACTGGGTGGTCTTAAAGGTCCTTTCCAGCCCAAACCATTCTGTGATTCCAGGATAAACCTCTGTGTTCATTGCAGACCTCCAGAGCTTTTCAACAGCTGCTGCCCTAAGGGCTGTGAAGGATAAGTAATAGTGTCTGTGGAAGGGGTGTGAGGTAGATGGATCAGTGGGATTTCAGGGGGATTCAACCCATTTCAGGGGGATTCACCCCATTTCAGGGGGATTCACCCATTTCAGGGGTATTTCAGTGGGATTCACCCCATTTCAGGGGGATTCACCCATTTCAGGGGTATTTCAGTGGGATTCACCCCATTTCAGGGGGATTCGCCCATTTCAGAGGTATTTCAGTGGAATTCAGCCCATTTCAGAGGTATTTCAGTGGAATTCAGCCCATTTCAGTGGGATTCAGCCCATTTCAGGGGGATTCACCCCATTTCAGGGGTATTTCGGTGGAATTCAGCCCATTTCAGTGGGATTCACCCCATTTCAGTGGGATTCACCCCATTTCAAGGGTATTTCAGTGGAATTCAGCCCATTTTCTGTGGGATTCAGGGCCACCCAAAACCCCTCCTCGTGCTCTTTTACCACCCCATGACCCTGCCCTTCACGTCGAGCACTCACTGGCAGCTCCCTCACGTTCTCCTGCAAGCTTGGCATGAGCTCTGAGGCTGAGAGAGCAGAAAGCCAGGCTGGATTTGTGCCTGAGCTGGCTCTGGCTTCTCCTCCCACTGCTCTGAAAGTTGAGTTTTTGGGATGGGACATTGGACACATTCCAAAGTGAGGCACAGCCTCTCCTCAGGTTATCTGAGTGTGATTCAAGGGGATGGCAGGAGGGCAGAGCTCCAGCCTCTGACTCATTCACTCTTTTCCCACTGCTGCTGTAATTCAAGTGGAAATCTCAGGAGATGGTGAAGCCTTCAGGCATGTGAAAGATGCCAGGATTTGAGTGCATGTGAATGAATCCAGGGCTCGTTTCTGAGCTTGGAAAAACAGGGTAGGATTGCTGGGATCTGCCAGCAATAAGGGGCAGAACAAGGGGGAATGGCTTTCAGCTGGGGGAGAGAAAGTTTAGATTAGATATTAGGGAGGAAAAATCATTATTGGAAGGGTGGTGAGGCCCTGGCAGAGGTTTCCCAGAGAAGCTGTGGATACCCCATCCTTGGAAGTGCTCAAAGCCAGGCTGGACAGAGTTTGGAGCAACCTGGGACAGTGGAAGGTGTCCCTGCCCATGGCAGAGAGTGGAATGAAATGATCTTTAAAGTCCCTTCCAACCCAAACCATTCTGTGATCTTAATGGTTGGGTTTGATTTCAAATGTCTTTTCTGACCTAAAGGATTCTGCGATTTTTATCATGGTAGAGCTCAGGACCAGCACAGGGACACAGCTGAGCATGCAGAGCAGGATGTTCCATCAAAGCTCCTGCGGGATTTCCCTCCCTGCTGTGTACCCTGGGACCTCCTGTAATCACTGAGGATGGACCTGGCCATGAGTTTCCCTCCCTATCAGGATTTATCAGCACACTCTGCACAACCCTGCAGAATCCTTTGTGCTCCCTCTGACACTCCCTGTGGCTTTTTTAGGCAGATATTGATTTGAAGGAGGAATATCCTCCTGCCATGGGGTGATGGAGTTCTCTGCCAGGGTCAGTGCATCCAGACTTTCCCTGATGCTGCTCCTGACAGTGAGTTTCTGATCAGACTGCTCATCCTGACCTTCCCTGCAGTGCAGGGCACAGGGAGGGTCCCTCCCCCAGGCCTGGGTGTTGGTTGTCCCTCACAACTCCTTGCTTGGAGGAACCTCAGAGAGTTCCAGCAATCCTCCAGCGCTGCAGCAAGGAACATCCTGCTGGCTGGAAACTCCGTGAAGAAAATCCAACCTTTGGATTTTGGATTCTCTTCTTCAATTTCAAATCCTTTGATCAGAAAACTGATGGAATATTTCAAATCAAGATACCATCAGTATTTTGATTTGAAATAACTGGAGGTATAAGTCACGCAAAAAAAAAAAAAAAAACCACCAAAAAACAACACACAAATACCCTTTTTTTGGCCCTTGAAGAGTTCTTTTGTCCATTAATCAACAGCAGCAACCACCACTGCAGCTTCCAAAGCTCCTGAATGAACTCTTTTCTTTGTTCCTGCTGTGTGAGGAGCAGGTGATGCAGAGATGTTTCAGAGTTTCAGCTCCAAGGAGGTCTTTAATCTGAAGGAATCATGTAATCTGTGAGTGACAGGAGTAATTGTGACACTGATTGAGCTGTGGTGGCTCCACTCAGAAGACTTTTGTCTCTGCACTTGGGATGAGTGGCAGATAAAAAGATCTGCTTCCTAATTTGTGCCATGAGAGCAGGAGAAATGATGTGGGAGGGAAGAGCTGAGCCCTCTGAACGGATCAATCCCTTCATTCATTTTCTCCTGCACTCTGCATTGGGGTGGTGAAGACTGCTGCTCTTGGAAGGACCACTCCAGATGAGGAATGGTCTTCCATTCCATTTCTGATCCTTCTTTATTCTGGCATGAAGAAGGATCAGAAACTCCCCTTTTTTCTGACCAATTTCCCCAGAGATGATAACGAGAAGCAGAGGAAAAAAACAGAAAATCTGTTCTGGTCAACACTGCTGTCAACAAATCCCTGCCATGGCTCTCTGGCTGGAGAGCTCAGAATGTGGTGAAAAATTTCAGTAATGTTTATTTTACAGAAGATAAGATTTAAGCTGAATATATGATGGTGTTTTGGCTGACAGCAATCAGAGATTTTAATTTTTTTGCCCTAAAATAAGAAAATAGCTGCCCAATCTCCAGCTTCATTTTAACATGAAAAATATTGGTGGCTTGACAATGGTTTGAAAAAGGATTTCTGGATGAAAACCTAATGAATGGCTCAAAAGTTGAATAAGAAGGAGGGGAGATGCTAAGTCAAAGTTTTCTAGCTAGAAATAATGATTTATCACCCAGCTATCTTTGCAAATGACAAAATAACTAATTAGATACAATTCATTATCAGAACTTAAAGCTGCCACGGGTGTAAGACGGAAGGTTTTATGTAGAATTCATAGTCTCAAATTCTGATTTCAATGTAGCATAATGTGTATTGAGAGTTAGTCAAACACACTGAGGCACTGGGAAGGGCTTAATCAGATTCTGCAATTCTGACCCCCTGTAGATTTTTATTTTTTTTCTGATGAAGGATTTGAAAAGGGCGTTTTGGAAAGATGTTTTATATGGTAGGAGTCTTCTCCCATAAAACATCAGCCACAATAATTATTTTTATGCAGATCCCGAGGCACAGAAAGATTAAATGACTTTCTCAAGGTCAGACAGTGAGTCAGAGGCTGATCCAGGGAATGAAGGTGAGTTTTGATTCAGCTTTGATTCTCAAGTCACTCTCACTCAGATCTCCAGGGCTGGATGCACTCAATCTTTCTGGGTCTGATGTCCCAGCATCTCCTATCCCAGTCAGGAGGATTTCAACTCTGGAAGTGGATAATCCCAACCATTTTTTGATTTATCTTGGAATCAGCATGACCTTCATGAAGCTGTTGATGAGCACATCCTTGGTGGGTGAACTCCCCAGGGATCATTGTGGTGATGAATGGCTTCTTCAGTGGCCTCTCAGTACTTCAAAGGGACTTATAAAAAAGGGGAGAAGGATTTTTTTTCCATGGGCAGATGGTGATAGGACAGAGGGGAATGGTTTCATACTGGCAGAGGGCAACTTTGGATTAGATGTTAGGAAGAAATTCTTTATTCAGAGGGTGGTGAGGCCCTGGAGCTGGTTTCTCAGACAAGTTGTGGCTATCCCATCCCTGGAAGTGTTCAAGGCCAGGTTGGATGGGGCTTGGAGAAAAGTGGGATAGTGGAAGGTGACCCTGTCTCTGGCAGGGGCTAGAACTGGGTGATCTTTAAGGTTCCTTCCAACCCAAACCATTCTGTCATTCTTATTTGGCTGTGCTGTCAGTCAATATCCAGGGTGAAAATTGTGGGAAGGGACCAGGCAGAGTCTTTCCTGCATGGCTTTCTACAGATAAAAGACGTGTCCTTAATTTCAAATCCCCACTGGATGACACTCAAACCCATCCCTGGGACCACCTGGAGACTGGAAGCCTCAGATCACTCCTGGATCACCTGGAGTCTGTCACAGACTGAAGTGCTGTGACATTGCTGCCTGTAAGGACACGTGTAGTGGTGAATCTTGCATTGCTGCTGCTGCTGGCCAGTGCTGGGGAGAGATTTGCATTCTGGCCTCTTTGCAAATCTCTGTGTTCAGCCAAGCTCAGCTGCACCAGCTCCCAGGGGACACACGAGCTGGAGAAGTTGTTCACTCGCTCAGTGAAGTCAGATATGTCAACTGCATTCCTCCCTGGACATTGTTTGTGTCTCCAGATATCTCCTCGTGAATTATTAGCTATGGGAAAGACTTATTGCCAAGATACTGGGCTTAGTTTAGTCTCCTGGTCACTGCAGGTTTTTGCCAGATATATTTTGTTCTGAGTGTCTCGACTGCTGCTCCTCCTGAGGTTTCCCCCCGGCCTCTCCCCTGCAGTCTGGTGGTTCTTGCTGTCAGGAAGTTATCCCTCATGCTCAGGCTATTTCTTATCAGTCTGTCACTTTTTCAACTCATTGGGCTGATAGTTCTCCCAGTGCAAGAGCTGTCTCTCTGTGTCCTTTTGCCCTGGTCTTCCCAAGGGAGCCCCTTCTTGCACTAAAAGAGACTCAGTGACTTTACAGGTCTTTTTCTGCCCTCGTGCCCTGGCTGCTTAGAGTCTCAAATTCAGAGTCTCAAATTCAGAGTCTCTAGATACAGAGTCTCTAGATTCTGGATCTGACCTGCAATGAACTCCGGCAGAATGAGCAAAAGAATAGATTTTTCCAAACAGAATCCTGAAATCATTTAGGTTGCAAAAAACCCTCTAAAATCATCAAGTCCAATGATTCCCTCAGCACTGCCAAGGCCACCACTACACAGTGTCCCCAAGTGCCACATCCACATGGCTTTTAAATCCCTCCAGGGATGGGGACTCAGCCCCGTCCTGGCCAGCCTGTTCCCAGGTTTGACAACTCTTCCCATGAATTTTTTCCCCGTAATATTCAACCTCAACCTTCCCTGGTGCAACTTGAGGCCATTTCCTCAAGTAAGCGATGAAGATATTGGAGTTCATAAATCCCAGGGGTTTAGACATTCTCATAAACATGAGACTTGTATCCATGAAGGTGTGAAATGGTCCTTTCTGTCCTGGATGTACATTATTTCTGAGGACATGGGGAAAGCCTAAGTGATTCCAGCACTGAGTTATTCCCTCAGCACTTCCAAGGCCACCACTACACAATGTCCCCAAGTGCCACATCCACATGGCTTTTAAATCCCTCCAGGGATGGGGACTCACCCCCGTCCTGGCCAGCCTATTCCCAGGCTTGAAAACTCTTCCCATGAATTTTTTTTCCCTAATATCCAACCTCAGCCTTTCCTGGTGCAACTTGAGGCCATTTCCTCAAGTTAGTGATGAAGATATTAGAGTTCATAAATCCCAGGGGTTTAGACATTCTCATAAACATGAGAATTGTACCCATGAAGGTGTGAAATGGTCCTTTCTGTCCTGGATGTACATTATTTCTGAGGACATGGGGAAAGCCTGAGTTATTCCAGCACTGAAACTGCTTCTCAGATTTGCAGCAGGGATGTGAAGAAACAGGGAAGAGAAGGCAGGAAAAAAATCAAAAACACAAGAAAGATGATTTTTGATGCTCATTCAAGGAACCAGGAAAAGGCTGAATCTGAATCTCCTCATAGATTCAGTTCAGGGCTTGGACACCACAGAAATCTTCCAGACACCCCATCCATTTCGGGCTCATAAAGGCAGCTATCCCATCTTGGCTCCAGATGTGCACAGATGTTGAGCAGAGCCTTGCCCTGCCGTGCACCATCATCTGGTATCCCCATCCTCCTCTCTGGAGGACACCTCAGCAGCTGGGCTGGAGAGGAGAGCAGCAGTTCTCAGTGCTGATGAAGCACTAATGTAATTAATAGCCTCTTACCGTCCTTACATTACCAACAACGTCAGCGTGTCAGGAACTATTTACAATATAACTTACACAAATGTCATTTTGCTACACTGAGCACTTCATATTTTGCAATTCTCTGCCACAGTAATAAAATCAGTCAGCCAGTCGGAAGGGAAACACACCCAGGAGATATCATTATTAATGGCACTGGGCCAGGCTTTCCACGAGCTGTGCAGGAGGCACAGGAGCAGAGAGGAGCTCATTCCTGCACTGAGATGCCCTCAGGTCTCTGCAAGGATCACTTTGAATCCAGCTGAAGGAGGGCTCAGTTATCCAGTCAGCAAACTTTGGAAGGGTTTGTCAATTATCTCTCCTCGTGGTTAACATCATCCCAGTGTGTTACCCAGGGCTCTGCACAATTGGGTTTTAAAGGTCTGAAATAATTTCATTTGTCTTGAATTGATTGTTTCCTGCACTAAAAGATCTTCTTGCTTAACATCCTGAACCATCCAAAGGCCCCTTGGCCTCGTGGGCTGGGGGTTCTGCACTGGTGCTGAGTGAAGGTGGCTTTGATGCCCTGGTGCTTTGTTTTAAAGTCATAAATTAGTAGATGGATGGGACCTTGGCACCCCTAATTGGTCATTTGCAGGGAGTGCTGATCTCTGACATTGTAGTCCAGGCTCATTGTGGCCTTGCAGCTCTTAGAAAAAAGGGAGGAAGTGACTTTATCCCCAGGCAGAGGGTGAGGGGAGCAGTTTTAAACTAAGAGGAGACGTTGGCATCAGTTGTTAGGAGGAAATTCTTCTCTGTGAGGGTGGGCAGGCCCTGGCACAGGGTGCCCAGAGAAGCTGTGGCTGCCCCTGGATCCCTGGCAGTGCCCAAGGCCAGGCTGGACAGGGCTTGGAGCACCCTGGGACAGTGGGAGGTGTCACTGCCATGGAATGGGATTGGAACTGGGCAGTATTTAAGGTCCCTTCCAACCCCAACCATTCTGGGATTCTCTGATTCATGGGAGTGTGAAGAGACTTTACTACTGAAGGTGCCCAAATCTCATTGTTTTAAGGCAGAATATGCTGAAATATCCTAAAAATCTTCCATCAGGATGCAGCTCCCAGTGATAGCAGTGCAAAAATTCCTGCTGATTTCCCTGGGAGCTGCACAGATCCCAGAAGGACTTTTTATATCCTGTTGTCTTCTCTGATGAGAAGAAAGAATTTTAAAGTGTCACCTTTACATGGGTTGCTCTGTTGGCATTGATCTCCCAGAAAGGCCCAGCTTTGCAAAATTGGGATCAAATAATTTCCTGCTGTTGTCCCTCTATTTTCCTCTGCAAAATCCTAAACTTCTCTATGCAAGTCTGCCACATCAGGATCCAGGAATATTTGTGATTTTTTATAATGGGTGTGAGACCCATTATTATGGGTCTCTATGCAAGCAAATTATGTGAAGCATTAGAAGGTATTTTGCTGTGGTTTCAGATCTAACAGCAGCCATGGCAAATTCACATTTGTCTGTTAAAAAAGAAAAAAAACACAGGAAAAATTTAAAAATCACAGCACTTGATGGATTAAATAGTGCATTGACTGCCTGGAGCATTGGAGGTCTGGGTGGGATAAAAATGCACATCTTGAAATATATATTGAAATCAGTGGAATTATATTAAATGTAGAATTTGCCCCCTCAATCCTCACTTTTCACTGTCACATTCTGATTCCAAGGCAAAGCAGGGATAAATCATGTACAGAATGGGGAAATGTGGAGCCTGTGTCAGCTAACACAGGTGCCTGAGCTCCTGCAAGCTCTTGAGTTCTTGCAGAAGAACTGATGAGCAGAAGTGGCTGCAGGGAGAAACCTCCAAGGGCTCAAATCAAGCAGAAGTGTCAGTCAAGTAGCCTGACAATGCTTGGAAATCAGCTCTGAATTCTCCAGGAAGAATATGAGGGGAAAATGATGCCATTTGTTTGCAATTCTATTACAATGCATCAACAGATCCCTTGCAAAATGCTCCTGATGAAAATGTGCATGATGGGTGTGCACAAACCAGAGGCTGGGAGGAGAGAGGGGATCTGGGCCTGGATTTGCTGCTGAAATTTGGAAATTGTTTGGTCAAGCTCAGGTGGATCTGACATATCCAGAAAGTCAAATTTTGGGAGAGCGTGGAAGTGAAAAATGTCAGGTTTTGGTGCTGAACAGGAGGTTTTGGTAAAGAGGGACTTGTTATGGAGTGGTTTCAGTGTTTGGTAAAAACAGCAAAATGTGGATAGAAGATATAAAGTCGGAATGGGTTAAAAATCACCTGGAAACTGAGACAGGTCTCCTACCAGACATAATTCCTCCGCTTCCCTTTCCTGCTGAAAAATCCAGCTTTTAGCACTGTTTGATTGTTGTTGCATTGGTGAGTTCTTTTTCGAGATAGAGAGAGGAATTTCCATGGGAATTGGTTAGAAATCAGCTGTTCATTGTCTTTTTTGCTGTAAGAATGAGGGACTTTTGCAGGGAATGAGTCACCTCTGGAATGATCTGGGCCTGGATTTGCTGCTGAAATTTGGAAGTGGTTTGGTCAAGCTGAGATGGATCTGACATATCCATAAAGTCAAGTGTTGGGAGAGCATGGAAGTAAAAATGTCAGGTTTGGGTGCTGAAAAGGAGGTTTTGGTAAAGAAGGCATTGTTATGGAGTGGTTAAGTGTTTGGTAAAAACAGAAATGTGGTTTTGGTAAAGAAGGAGTTGTTATGGAGCGGTTAAGTGGTAAAACCAGCAAAATGTGGACTCAAGATTAAAGTCTGAATGAATTAAAAATCACCTGGAAACTGAGACAGGTCTCCTACCAGACATAATTCCTCCGCTTCCCTTTCCTGCTGAGAAATCCAGCTTTTAGCACGGCTTGATTTTGTGGTTGTAGGGTTTTTGTGAGTTCTTTTTGGGGCTGGAGGGAGGAATTTCCATGGGAATTGGTTAGAAATCAGCTGTTCATTGTCTTTTTTACTGTAAGAATGAGGGACTTTTGCAGGGAATGAGTCACCTCTGGAATGATCTGGGCCTGGATTTGCTGCTGAAATTTGGAAGTGGTTTGGTCAAGCTGAGATGGATCTGACATATCCATAAAGTCAAGTGTTGGGAGAGCATGGAAGTGAAAGATGACAGTTTTGGGTGCTGAAAAGGAGGTTTTGGTAAAGAAGGAGTTCTTATGGAGTGGTTTCAGTGTTTGGTAAAACCAGCAAAATGTGGACTCAAGATATAAAGTCTGAAGGGATTAAAAATCACCTGGAAACTGAGACAGATCTCCTACCAGACATAATTCCTCTGCTTCCCTTTCCTGCTGAAAAATCCAGCTTTTAGCACTGTTTGATTGTTGTTGCATTGGTGAGTTCTTTTTCGATGTAGAGACAGGAATTTCCATGGGAATTGGATAGAAATCAGCTGTTCATTGTCTTTTTTACTGTAAGAATGAGGGACTTTTGCAGGGAATGAGTCACCTCTGGAATGATCTGGGCCTGGATTTGCTGCTGAAATTTGGAAGTGGTTTGGTCAAGCTGAGATGGATCTGACATATCCATAAAGTCAAGTGTTGGGAGAGCATGGAAGTAAAAATGTCAGGTTTTGGTGCTGAAAATGAGGTTTTGGTAGAAAAGGCATTGTTATGGAGTGGTTAAGTGTTTGGTAAAAACAGAAATGTGGTTTTGGTAAAGAAGGAGTTGTTATGGAGTGGTTAAGTGGTAAAAACAGCAAAATGTGGACTCAAGATTAAAGTCTGAATGGATTAAAAATCACCTGGAAACTGAGACAGGTCTCCTACCAGACATAATTCCTCTGTTTCCCCTTCCTGCTGAGAAATCCAGCTTTTAGCACTGTTTGATTGTTGTTGCATTGGTGAGTTCTTTTTAGGGTTGGAGGGAGGAATTTCCATGGGAATTGGATAGAAATTAGCTGTTCATTGTCTTTTTTTACTGTAAGAATGAGGGACTTTTGCAGGGAATGAGTCATCTCTGGAATGAAAAGCTGCAAGTTTTAATTATTTTCAAATTTTTTTTCCAGTCATACCAATGAAAAGCAGAACTTAAATCCTTCTCCCAGTCCGAAAAAAGCAATTAGGCTGCCATAGGAAAATAGTTGATATGGGATGATCTGTTCGGGATCTGAATAAAACTTCTGAACCAGGTGACCTCAGGGATTACCTGGGATTTTTGGGGTTTTTTTGGGAATTGTTCTGTGGATGTGGAACAAGCTGGTTCTGAGGGTTACTGGTGATCTGGTCTCTGCTTCTTCTGGAGTCTCAGCTTTTCAGGCAGAGGTGGGAATTGCTCAAAACTTTAATGTCAGTCCTTGTTGGAGGTTACAAGCATTTCCCTGTGAGTGGGAAGGTTGAGTGAGGCTGGAAGCAGCAATGTAACAGCACAGAATTCCCACTGTGCAGTCCATTTGTCCCACAAATTGTGTGTCAAAAATACCAGATTACACCCATGGAACAAAATGCCAGGTCTGGAATGCTGGAATTCTCTACCATCACACATCTGCTCATGTTGGCATCACATCCTGAAGCATCCATTGCTTTCTCCCTTAAAGGACTTTTGGGCAGCAGAACAACAAATTCCTTGTGGGATTGGCCCAGAGCATCTGTATTTTTCTTTCCTCCACCATGAAAATATGGATATTGTGGCATGAAATATAGCCTGGGATGGTGGGAATACTCTGCTGCTTTGGCACTGAGAAGCTCCATTGAAGAAGGACAGAAAATTGGGTTCCCTGACCTTTTTTCCCTCCCTGGGATGATGCCTAAAAGATCAGGACTAATTTGTGTCAGGGCAGAATTTCTACTAATTAGATTTTTTTAATGTAGATTTTTTTTCTCCTTCCTCTTTATTATTTTTTCTCTCTCTCCTTCTCCCATTTTCTCTTTTCCCTAATGCTTCCCTAAAGCAAAATAAATGAACTTACAGTAAAGCACAGTCTTTATTGTCTACACTGAAATTTCACTGAAATTTTACACCTGCTATTCCAGGTGACCTTTTTTTGTCTGGACTGAGAGAGATTAAATAAGAGGTAGAGTTGTCTCTCATCTTCACACAGGTGCTTGAAGTGCTGCCTGGTCGAGGTCACTTTTAGAACCAGTCCAGCCCCCTGTGTATCCAAAAAGTGAGCAGGACCCTGAGGAAGAGTGTGAAGTTGAAGCAGCTCCATTTTCCCAGCTTGCAGTAGTGTGGGTGTTGTAAGGAAGAGTTCTGAGGGAATTTTTTAAGAAATGTCTTTGGGATTTGCCTCAATTTTTCATGAGGGGCAGCTGAGGTGTCTGAGCGTCCTTTGGAGCATGGAGGTGGCTGCTGTCTCCTGGGAGGGTGGAACTGCTTTCTTCCTTTCTTTTCTCCATGCTTTAGGATGGATGATGCTTTTATGAGCCCCAGGAACAAAAAAGAGACCTGCTGGCCCAAAGAGGAGAAAAGCAGGGGGAAAAGAGTGACTTTGGGGCTGTTTGGAGGGAAACTGGGCAGGCAGGAGGGTGCTTTTAATTAATTGTTTAATTTATCATGTTTCTGAGAGCACCTGCACAACAGAGGAACTGAACTTGACTCACTGCTGGATCTTTTCAAGATTTAAAAGCCCTTGACTATCTCATGGCTTTATATGAAGGGTGAACACTACACTGAGCTATTTGACAGCAGGACCTGGCTGTTGTTATCACCTCTTGTCCTCCTTCTACTTTAAATTTACATTTTTATTTAAAGCTATTTTCTCTCCTCCCAGTAGATGGAAAACCTGGAGTTATCTCCAAGGTTATCACTGACTGTCCCTTCCCAAGGACTGTAGCACAGGTAATTTGGGGAAAGTCAAGCAGCAGGGAGGATGTGAAGGGAACTCAGAGCAGGCAACAAACAGATTAAAGTGGGAGGAGAGTCCAAGAACCATGAGATGGAGATTTGCCTTTGGAACAAATAAGGAAGGTTCCCTCTTTAGTCAGATCTTTTTGCTCCTTCAGAAATAGCAAAACCATATCAGCCCTGGGAGAAAGGGACAGCCCAGGCTGTGCTTGATGCTCCAGATGTGAGGAGGACACAAAGAGAAGGAAGAGCTGCAGATAACTTCTCTCCTATCAGCACTTGAGGGAAATTCATTGCCTGGATCTAGACTTGGGGGGGTGAAGTCTGTCCTGTCACAGACCTGCTGTGAGCCAGCAGCTCCCCCCTGTCTAGGTGACATGGCAGGTGAATAATCTCTTTCAAACACTTGCTTTTATTCATGGGGATTGAAGCTTCCTTTTTGAACCATCAAATCCCACAGTGGAATTCTGGGTGGTGTACACAGGAGAAATCTTTTCTGTCGCTGCTGAATTCCTCAGAACGGGGTGGGGGTGGGAAAAAAGAGGCTCCCAGGAGCAGTTCAACTTTTGTGGAGGTTTGATAAAACCATCCCTGCGTCTTGTTGGTTTTCATTTTCTTTTAACACTCTGTAATAAAGGGAAAGGATTTCCAGGGGCTGTTTCTGGCTAAGGTTCTGCTGAGGGATGGCTTTGTGCTCTTGGTGCTTTTTTCCCCCCCTCTCCTCTGGTGTGGCTCTTGCCTTCAAGCCTCCTTCTTTTTTCATTTTTTTCCCCCTAAGAAGAGATTTTATTTTTTTTTCTTCTGCAGAGATAAACATGATGATTATTTCATGAGCATGGAAAAGCTCAGAAGCACTTGCAAAACCCCAGCTCTTGTTTGATTTGTCCTTTGGACAAACAAGGGACAGTTCATAACTATCCATGGAGAAGAGATTTGTTTGATTCCATCAGCAGCATTGCAAGGAGTTATGGTGGATTTGGGATTTATTTGTCTTTTTGTTTTGTTGTTTTTTTAAAGTGGAAATATATAAAGGAGAATTATTGATTTCATTCTCCCACAACTGTTTCATTAAACTTCTCTTCCACAGGTGTAACTCTTTTCTGATTCACTTGAACGACCTCTCATCTTTAAGGGAAATTATTTCCCTCCACATAGTATAAATTACATGTCAGACTGTTTTTAGGCACTTTCAGGCTGGTTAGTTCAGAGACAGCACTGCCAAAAGGAGGCAAATTGGTTTTTATTGGGGGACAACTTCCTTTCTCTCCCAAGCTGGCTGTTTTGTATCATAATGGAATTTCTGACCTGCAGTCGAGTGTGTGGCTTGACAGGCCTGGGCAAATGTGATATCCCAACAGGATCCACAGCAGCTTTTCTGGATTATTTACTCTTATTTACTTATTTATTCTATTCCTGAAGTGGAAGTGGCTCTTACTCAATATAGAAACCCACACTGTGCTGTGTGATAATGGAGGATTTATTCCTGTTGGGCATAGAAAGGAGCCCCAGTGCACAACAACACCCCAGTCACTCCTGTGCTGCATGAGATATTTCCAGAAACACTTCTCCATCTCCCTCTTTTCAGTTCTTTTTTGTTTGTGTGAGGCTGGAATAACCCTGGGAATAGGGTTTATCCTGGATCTGACTCACACTTTGCTCTTGGGAGATGACACGAGAGGATTTTGTGGTTTTTGTTTCACTTGGATAACACAGCGGAGATCCAGAGCCAGGGCTTGGCCACCAGGAGGTGGGAAGGTGACAGAGAATAGGAGTTCACTTGTCCATACTTTGCCAATGGAGGTTCAAGGCTGAGAGAGCAGAAAAATGGGCACATGTTTGTTATGAATGTGGATTTCAGAGTGGAAAACATCCCTCTGCCCATTTCCACCACGTGGTTTCCTTCAAGGAAAAAGCAGGAAAAAATCCCAAAACTGATCTGCCATGTCCTTAGGTCTCTGTCTGCCCAGTCTGGGTTCAGATAAAAAGAACATCTGGTTGGTAGCCTGGTTTTGGGTCTTTTTTTTTCATTTCCCAGTGCTGACAACACAGGTGTCCATGAAGACTTGAAAAATCCATCAATTCTGGAATAAGTGCTGAAAAGTGGATGTAGGCAGGGTTCAGATTTCAGCCCCTGGGCACAAACCTGTTAAAAGCTTGAAAATTAAATACTTCAGGGGGATGAGGAACTTACAGCTTGTAGGTAAATGCAGCTTTTAAATAATAATTTATGTCTGTGCTTTTAGTGCTGTATATTTTATCCTTTTGGTTGTTTCCTCTCCCTCTGTACATCAGTGTCTTACTGGGGATGGAATGAAACCTGAGCTCAAAGGCAGACAGAAAACTGGAGGTAGAATATTACTCACCCCTGTTTTACAACTGACTGAATTTGGGAATTCATCTGTGTGACTGTAGGACACAAAATACTTCCTCTGTGTGCCTGAATCTCCATTTCTCACCAGCTGACAAAAATCAAGCAAAACCTGTATTTTCCACCTGGGAGGCCAAAAGGTTTCCAATAAAGACCATAGTGCAGGGAAATGAGGGATGCAGAATCTCCCAGGGCTGAGTGTAGGAGCCAGTTAACAACACACTGGACAAGCTGTTCTGATTTCAGGGTTTTCTCTGTGCCTTTGCCACCAAATTTCTCAGAATCCTTGGCCAAATGCCTTGACCTGGTGACTCAGGTTCATCTTTTTAGAACGTGAGGCAGTTCTGATAACGTGCATGTGACAAAGAGGGAACCTTGAGCCCTCCAGGATGCAGCAGCCAATCCATACTGAAGGCATGGTTTCTTAATACTGACTAACATAATTTTGGGGGTTTTTTGCATGGTTTTGCCTGTGGTTTTGGGTTTTTTTTGCCTTATGAATGTGCTGGTTTAACCTTGCAGATGTAACCTCAATCTTGTAGCCATGCATGTACCCTGAGAAATGCTGGAGTGATTATGCATGAACATTAATTAAACCTGAGCATGTTGGGTGTCAGGGTATTGGGGGGCAGTTATTCTCTTCCACTGCTTGCCTTCTGCATGAAAGTGTACAAAAAGCCCACAACACTTAGAATTTTGTGTATTTTTTTGCTGTTCCAGGAATTCCTATTTAGATGGAGGTTTTCCCAGCCAGGGACCACTTCCAGCAGCGTGCAGTGCCTGGCACAATGGGCCCCTGCTCTTGGTGGTGACCTCCAAATGTTGCCACAATAATAATAATAATAATAATAGTCTGTGGCTTTTGGCACATCACCTATTAATCACAGCAGCTGTCAGGCAAAGCATTAGATGGGAATAGCTCCCTGCAAGAAAAAACAAATACAACAACACCCTGTGGCTCGTGGAGCTTGAATCCACACTCTGGAGGGTGCCAGGGAAGGAAGGAATGGCTAAGCTGTGACATTTCACTCTGATTTGTTAACCTTGGCTGCTGCTCAGCTGCTCACTGCTCAGCCCAGGGGGTCCCCAGGGACATCCAGCATTTGAAATATTTACAGTGAGCACAAGCTGCAGGGAAGGTGCACAGAGGCACCAGGGACAGAGCTTGCTATGAGGAAGAGGAATTCCTGGCATGGTTTATGTGCTGATCCTGTGTTTAAGGCAGGTGGTGGATTTTTCTCCACTGAATTTTGTTTTGTGCAAAGAATTTTTTTGTTTCAGGTCCACAAGGTGATCCCTGCTGGAAAAAGCAGGGAGCTTTATCAGGCACTGCCCTCAATCCCATTGATTTGGGGGTCTGATGCCACAGACCACTTGTTTCTGTGCTCAGAAAAGCAGGTGAATGTGTTCTAAATTCACCCTCCACAGGCATTCAAAGAAAATAGCTGCCCATGTTTATGCTTGAAAAATTCCCTGGAATTTTGTTTTGTGCAAAGAATTTTTTTGCTTCAGGTCCATGGAGTGATCCCTGCTAGAAAGAGCAGGGAGCTTTATCAGGCACTTCCCTCAATCCCATGAAATTTGGGGGTCTGATGCCACAGAACACTTGTTTCTGTGCTCAGAGAAGCAGGTAAATGTGTTCAAAATTCACCTTCCAGAGGCATTCCCTGAAAATTGCTCCCCATGTTTATGCTTGAAAAATTCCCTGGTGCTGCACTGGTCCATCTGCAGAAAGCAAACTGGTCCATTAGAACATCTGCAGAGAGCAAACCCAAACAAATGAGATTACTGTCAATTTGTGCTTATTTGAATTACTGGCTAAGTCCTAGTCATGGATCAGGGCTAAACATGTACAAATAATTGATTTTAGGTTCAGTGGCTCAAAGCAAAAACACATGGAAAATCTTCTGGTTGACCTAAACTACTCTTTTTTCTCAATTTTCTGTTGAAATGAAGGCATTTAAAAAGCAGTAAGAGAATGCAATGCTTTAACACAGAGCACTGTTAATTATTTGAAGCTTCATGAAATATTTTCCTCCTCACTTTGATACTTTCTAACTTTTGTCATTTAAATAAATCTACGAAAAATTCCTTCAAAATGAAATATCAACATCTTCAATGCTGCAATTTTACAAAGAAACTTCTCAAACTTTTCCAAGCTATTAAGGAATATTTTGCTGTGGGTAATGCTTGCCCTGTGTTGATTGATGCCAAGTCAACATCTCTGTCCAGTTTTAACTCAGACCCCAGTGTGAGAGATGCTGTTTAAGGAGTGAGCAGGAAGATTTTTAACTGAGGATTCTGATGCTTCTTGCTTGAGGAATTTTTTTTTTTTTTTTTTTTTTTTTTTTTTTTTTTTTTTTTTTTTTTTTTTTTTCAGAGGCCAAGGGCATTATGGAGTTTTGATCAGTTGAGTTAATTTTGCACTGTGAAATCATGGGGTGAACTTGGACTGGAGGTTGATTTGAACCCTCTAACCAAGACCTGCTGTTCTGGGGTTGAACCAGAGCTGAATTTCAACCTTTTCTCCTTAGAAATGACACCATTACAAATCCATGGAAGATTTGGCATCTCACAGGCTCCAGGCAAAAAAGAGCAAAGTGTGCTTGGACCAGACCTGTGGGAATAACCCAAACCAGGATCCCCTGTGTGCAGTGCTGAGGACTGAGCAGTTCACCTCCTCCAGATGCCACCTCCATGAGCACAGTGTGTCCCTGTGTCCTCCACCCCAGCAGCTCCCTGTTGCAGACATCCTTTATGAAAAATCCTTTCCTTAGGATTTTTCCTCCTGAGAAGCTGAGAGACCTCAGGAACAAAATGTAAACAATGATTATCTGCTGCTGTGGAATGCAACAGGTGCATCTGTGATTGGTCCATGTTGGTTGTTTTTAATTAATGGCCAATCACAGTCAGCTGGCTCAGGCAGAGAGTCTGAGCCACAAGCCTTTGTTATCATTCTTTCTTTTTCTATTCTTAGCCAGCCTTCTGATGAAATCCTTTCTTCTATTCTTTTAGTATAGTTTTAATGTAATAAATATTGTAAAATAATAAATCAGCCTTCTGAAACATGGAGTCAACATTCTCATCTCTTCCCTCAACCTGAGACCCCTATGAACACTGTCAAAGCTCCCTCTGGACCTTTTCCACCTGGTTTGTTCCATACAGCGAGCAATGCCACCTGAAGGCTTTTGGGGCAGTTTGCAAACCACCAAGGGCTAAATTTGCTGATTGAGGAGGCTGTGGAGCTGCTTGGGTTGAGGTTTTCCCAGGAGGAGCAGTGGGAATGAGGATGGTGGCAGAGCTGAGTGTGCTTGGAGCATCCCTGGCACCCCATCTCTGACACCGCGGGGGCAACGGGGCACTTTGGCTCCAGCACAGGAAGCCCCATGGAAC
>CM019904.1:71847761-72023794 GCA_009764595.1 Geothlypis trichas | reverse complement strand
AAGGCAGTTTGAGAGAGAATGGAGATGTAAATGTGTAATTCCTGGTCCAGGAGTTGATAATTGAGGGATTTGTTGATTGTCATTACAATGAAATAAGATTAATGGGTGCACTTTGAAGCCTGGTGAGAGTTCCACTCCTGGGATGCTCAGCAGAGGAGGCAGGGGAGCCTTTCCCTCTACCTTGGGGACCAGGCAGGTGAAAGCTGTGAGACAAACAGTGTGGATGAAGAAGAGGAGGGCACTGGAGCCTGACCCCAAAGCAGCCTGAGGGTGTCAGGGCTGTAGGGAGAGGAGAGGAGCAGGGATCCTGCTGGAACTTTGGCTGGGCAATGAAGTCCCAAACCTGGGGTGCTGCTGTGTGTGACCCTGGCTGTCAGCTCAGGAGCTGCTCACATCCCAGGGCTGCTCTCCTGGCATATCCTGGCCTCCTCCTCATCCCCCAGCCTAAGAGACTCCAGTCCCTGCCATGAAAAGCTGTCACCTCCACCCCTGCAGCTTCCACCAATATCTGCCCAAGATAATCAGTGTCAGTCCCCAACTCCTGCCTGGCTTCTGCCTTTTGCTGGTGCTTTCTTTTCCTTTTGGCAGGAAATGGGGTTTGACTGTTTAAATTGCTGCATTCAGTCTCTTCCTGTTTTTCATGGCAGCGCTGTCACTTGGGGGAGAACAGAAATGTTTTCAGAGCTCACTGGCCAACAAAAGCCCTTGTGTGAAGAGCTGGGCAATATTTTCCCAACACTTTGCTACCAGAAGTGGATGTTTGGGTCCCAAGCCATTGTCTGAGGAGTGACTTGGCTGTGAAGGCTTCCTGTGGCTGTTGGTAACTCCCCAAAACCTCTCTGCAGATGCTGCTGGTGAAATCTCTGAGAGTCCTGCACCACCTCCATGCATTTGCTCCTCAAGTGGGCTCCTCCTGCTCTCTCCTGCTTTCCCTGCATCCCCTGCCCATCCCTGCTGTTGTCAGGGGCTTTAGCTGCATTCAGGAGGAGTTTTTGGATTTGTTTTTGGATTTGGGCATGTTTGGAGGCCTGCTGGGTGCACAGACATTTTCTTTTGGCAGCATGGGGATGAACACTGCCTGCTCCTTGGGGATGACCCTTGGGCTCCCTCCTGCTCCATCCCACCAGGTTAGGAAGGGACATTTCCACCTCAGGTGGTGCAAAGACTTTGTTAAGGGTATGGGAGAGACATCTTGACTCCTGGGGAGGGGAGAGATGGCTGAGATTTTGGTTTTTTCAGCCTATTTCACATTCTTCTTCCTCCCAGAACTTCTCTTTGCAATCACTGGTGTTAACAGGGGTGGCCAAGATTTTTCAGCCTCTCTCATGTTCTGTTGTATCAATATTCCTCTTCCTCCCAGACTTGTGTTCATCTGGTGGTAACAGGACACAGAGCACCTCTGAGACACCAGGATGGGGAGCAGCAGGAGGCTGTTTTACAGGGGGGCTGGCTAAGGCAAAAATCCTCAATTTGTGGCCCAGGATCTCCTGGATTTTGGTGCTGTGCCCATCTGTTGCAGGAGGAGGAAATATCTTTGCTCTTGCATTTCTCTCTGGCATGGTGGGAAGAAGAACAGGGTCAATTAGAAAGAAGGACCAGCTGGAGCTGCTGGAAAGAAGGGCTGATTTGAGGGGAAAAATCTCTTTACAAGCAAAAAACCAGGAATTGCCATCCCTAGCTGTCATTTCTCCCATTTTCCCTTAAAAGAGAAAGGTTGGGGGAAAGGAGTGTTAACTTTTGGTGAGTTCTTGGGAAGAGGAAGGTGTGGAAGGAGGTCCAGGTGCTTTGGCAGCCCTGCCCATTTCTCCTGGCTGCACTGGTGAGGACGTGAGCCTGACTCTTTCCCAGGGGGATGGATCAATCCCAGGGATGAGTTATCAGCTTCATTTTACCTCATAGTGTCCCTTTTGCCAGCTGGGCTATCCTAAATAAATCCCTGTGTGTGTCAGTGCCACTGGTGCTTGCACAACAGCACTTTTTGCTCATCCCAGTGTTGTGTCCCCAGGATGAGGTGAGAGATGAGAATCTGATTCCAAGTTCTTAGAAGGCTGATATATTATATAATGTTAATATTTATATTAATTATATAATATCATATTATATTATATTATATTATATTATATTATATATTATATTATATTATATTATATATCACATAATATAATATTTATATTACATCATAATATATAATATAATATAATATCATAAATTATGTTATGAGAAAGGGACATCAGAAGGCTTAACAAGAATGAATAATAAAAACCTATAACAGACTCAGAGAGTCTGACACAGCTGATGGTGATTGGTCATTAAGTAAAACCCAATTCACATGCTGGGTAAACAATTCTTTAAATCACATTCCAGAGGAGCAGAACATGGAGAGGCTGAGGCTTCTCATCTTCCCAGGAGAAGAAATCCTGGTGAAGGGATTTTTCATGAAATGTCACGGTGACATCCCAGCTGGATAGACCATGCACAAGTTTTGTGTACATGCCTCCAGTCCAAATTTTTCAGGATGGTGTTTCTGGTTCAAAGGGTTTGTGGACAGTAGAGGTCAGTTCTTGGTCAATTTTTAACAGCATTTTCTTCTTCTTCCTCTAAAAATGCAAATAAGAACAGGAAACTCCCCAGAACGATAAAGTTTTTACTCCAAATTTTACAGGCTGGTGTTTCTGATTCAGAGGGTTTATGGACAGCTGGGGTCAGCTCTTGGTCAATTTTTAACAGCACTTCTTCCTCTGAAAATGCAAATAAGAGCAGGAAACCCCCACAAAAACGATAAAGTTCAGTTTTTGGGAGGGCAGTACCCCGAGCAATGCTGTAATGTCTCTTGGGAATGGAGCAAACAGGCTGGTGGCTGCCAGATCTGTGTTTGTGCACTTGCCTCACATCAGTTTGTGTTGGATGCCGTGGTGTGCAGAGCTGGTGCTGGCCCCAGCAGCTGTGATAAGAGGTGACAAGTGTCCTCCTGCTGACACTGGGGCTGGAGAGGGTGGGATCTGAGCTGGGGAGGAAGAGGGACACAATCACTTCTGATTGTGATGGGGTGAATTATAACATCTGTGTTGTCTCACCCGTCTCATGAGACTGCAAATGGAATAAAAGTTTTGAAAACACCTCTCATTGCCCCATCTCTGGGTCAGAAAAGGGTTTAATCCAACAGGTAGAGCTCTGACTTCAGGGTTTCTGCAGCTGAGCTCTGGGATTTGCAAATCTCCCCTGCATCTTCCACCTCCAGCAGGCCTGAGCATCACCTCCCCTGCAAAGCTGGCTCTGCTCTGGGGTGAAAAACTTCCACAGAGAGAAATTCCAGTTATTTCCCCACGGGAGGCAGCTCAGGGAGATACACAGCTGGTATGTGTCAGGGTTGTGGTGGAAGTGGCCAGAGATGTCTGGGGCTGTGCTCTTTGGAGAGCAACTGAGTTCATGTCTCCAGTGCTCCCAGTAAGGTCCTGGCCCCTCTGAACTGGGATTGGGAAATCCTCCCCACTGTGGGTGAGCTCAGGCAGAGTGTGGGTGCATTCTCTTTGCCCTGGGGGATGGTTCTCTCTCCTTTCAGCCAGCAGGGATGAGGACAGGTCCCTGCCTCTGCAAAGTGCTCTGCACTCCAGGCAGCGAGAAGAGGGGCTTTGGGTGCTCTGAGGGAGAGCAAAACAAAAACCCCTAATCCCCTACATCAACAGAAGCTTGCACTTAAGGGCTGTAAATCAGGGCCTAATTGCATGGAGAGGATGATTGCATTTGAGGTATTAAGTAGGTTTCTCAGTATTAAACACCTGTCCTTGAAAGGATACTGCCTGACCAGTGGGTGCAGAAATAATTCTGGCAGTAATTAATTACCTTCACCCTGAAACACCCCCATGCTGAAACCTCTCCACAAATCCTCATTGTCCTGGGGGGAAAAACCCAAACATGCATTGGAAACAACCTTCTCAAACCCAGTTATTTCCTTCCAAAGCACAAACCAGGAGGAAAGCCTGTGCCTGAAAGTGGCTGGGTGCCAAACCCTCTGACAGAGCTGCTCTCTCACGCCGGGGTGACCCCGCTCACACAAGATGTTCATTGAGGGCAGAGCAGGGCCCAAGGCTGCTGTGTCTGAGATATTCCAGGCACAGCTCCCTCCCCCAGCATCCCTCCCATCCCTGCACCATTGGCTCTTCAGGCAGCTCAGCATCACCCCAGGTGCTGCAGCTCCCTGGTGTGCAGGTGAGCAGAGTCCCAGAACCTCCACCCCTGTGCCATCTTCCCACCACAAGGACAATTAGATTTATTCCTGGAAACTGCTCTTTGCTGCTTCCTCTGCCAGCAAGCTGGGCTGTTTTCTTCTGTGGTCGAGCCCTGAAGTCGTCTGTGGCTCAGCATTGCATTTTTGGAGGCCTCCACGTGATCTGCTCACATTCTCCTCCTCGCCAGGACTTTGCAAGGCTGACCTCGCCTTGCCTCGCCAGGAGGTCGCCTGGCAGGCCAAGAGACTTGTGCAAGAGGGTTTTTTTTTTTTTAATTTGAAAAAAAAATGCAGAGAAAGCAAACCCCAGATGTCCTGGAAGAGCCAGAAGCAAATGACTCCAGCTCCCTTGGTGAGGCTGCTGCTATTTAAAGCAGCCGGAGCAGGGGAGGTTGTACAATGCCCATTCTGTTGAGGAGGGGGTCGAGGGGGTGCTGGATTCAGCTTTGCTCTCTGGGATAAATCCTGCACAGACCCTTCCTCCCTCTCCTGATGCCAGTGGAGCTGTGGGGGTGAAACACAGTGCAGGCTCTGTCTCAGAGCTTGGAGGCTCAGTGAAGATATTCAGCCTCCGGGAGCGATCTGATGTGTGTGTCTATTTATTGATATTCCAGGAGTATAACATAAGACTTATCTGTTTTTTCCCTCCCTGAAATGTCTCTATTTAACCAAATTGCATGGATGGGTTCCTATTGTACCTGGTAGGATAACACAGATATTGGAAGAGTGGATAGAGTGGAGATGGAGATGAAAAAAGCTGTTTTACTCACAGAGAGATGCCTGAATCACATCTGACCATAATTCTGCCCCAGACAATCCCAGCCTGGCACCTGCATGGTTTTGCTGTTGAAGGATAGAGTTTTTGCTCTGAGTTTGTTTGAAAAGCATTTTACTGAGGATGGGATTGTGATGGTGTTCACAGGGTTTTAGGATGAGGGAAGAGATGAGGATTTGACTCCATGTTTCAGAAGGCTGATTTATTATTTTATGATATATATTACATTAAAATTATACTAAAACAATAGAAGAAAGGATTTCACCAGAGGCTGGCTGAGAATAGATAAAGAAAGAATGAATAACAAAGGCTTGTGGCTCAGACTCTGTCCAAGCCCGTTGACTATGATTGGCCATTAATTACAAACAACCACGAGACCAATCACAGATGCACCTGTTGCATTCCACAGCAGCAGATAATCATTGTTTACATTTAGTTCCCGAGGCCTCTCAGCTTCTCAGGAGGAAAAAATCCTAAGGAAAGGACTTTTCATAAAAGATGTCTGTGACATGGGACAATCTTTGAGTAACCTGGCAACAACTTTAGGGCAAAATTTGGTGTTTGCAGAGCCAGCACAGACCTGGTTGTGCAGCTGGTGCATTCAGGTTCAGGATGGAGCTGGAGTTCCATCTCTGGAAATGTTCAAGGCCAGTCTGGATGAGGCTTTGAACAACCTAATCCAGTGAAAAGTGTCCCTGCTCATAGCACAGGGTGGGACTGACTGGTCTTTGAAGTCCCTTTCAAGCCAAGCCATCCTGTGATTCTTTATTTAAAGAAATACTCAACACTAGGAAAGAAAAGACAGCCAGCTAGGCCTGGAAGTAAATGGTAAAGACAGAGTTTGCTCTGTTTCCTCCGTGCAGCACTGGGAGCTGGTGCAGCTGATGGAACATGTGGGTGACATTAGATGAGTACATTGCATTTCCCCGTTTCAATGTCATTACGTTGTCAGTGATCCAAAATATAATAGGATTTGTACAGCTGATTTATCCTGTAAACAAGCAATATTAGCCAGGCACGTATTTAGACAAGGAGAGAGAGTGGGAGAGGCAGAGTGAGGGAATGTGCAGCAGGAAATAATAATAAAATTTCACTCCTCCTAATGAGGGAATGACCCAGTGTGGTGGTGTTTGAGGGTCCCCAGGACGAGGGAAGAGATGAGAATCTTGACTCCATGTTTCAGAAGGCTGATTTATTATTTTATGATATTATATTAAAAGAAAATGGTACATTAAATCTATACTAAAGAAACAGAAAGAAGACATCAGAAGGCTAGAAAGGAATGATAATAAAAACCCATGACTGACCAGAGTCCTGACACAGTTGGACTGGGATTGATCATTAATTACAAACAATCCACATGGAACCAATCAAAGACGCACCTGTTGGTAAACCATCTCCAGACCACATTCCACAGAAACAGAAAATTATTGTTTACATTTCTTTTCTGAGGCCTCTCAGCTTCAGACAATATGTCAGTGACAACCCAGCACTCTTGGGTTGGGGTTCTTGGTGGGGATCCCACCCCAGGAAACACAGGGCTGTGATTGTGATGGTGTCCCTGCAGCCTCCCAATTGCTCAGTCCTGCTTCCAGATTCGGGAGCAGATGGAATTTCAGTGAATTGACACTGCCTGGTACAAATGCTCTGAATTCCTCAAGCACCAAGATCTGCCCAGATAAGCAGCTACAAGCGGGAGATTTTCCCTTTCAGGGCTGAGTGCTTTAGTTTGTTGCTCAAACTGATAACCAGGCCTCTTTAAATGCATCTTCTGTGAGATGATGGCACCAGACACATCTCCATTCTCCCTGATACAGGATCTCCACTCTCCGTTATTTGTTGAGCGAGCCAAGCTCTCACCATTTCCAGCAGCACATACATCTCACTCATTACAGCACTTAAATCACCTTTGCAGGATCGTGGTGAGGCTTAATTAATGCTTTTAAGAGGCTCAGGGCTCTCGGGGTGAAGGTGTTGCCTGCATGCAAAGCAGCCTCGTTGTTTCATTTTTGCAGCGCTGTTGGCGCGGGTGGCACTTTGCAGCCCAAATTATGATTTTTATTTTTTTTTCCCTGTGTAACAAAATAATAATTATAGCAATTGTGATTGCAGCAGCAGTGAATTGTTGGTGGTGCCATCAAAGGGAAGCAGCCAGACTTTCTCTGACCAGGTGCTGGTGTGTGTTCAGTAGGAATGAGAGGGCTGATCAGGGAAATGGGTCATCCTTTAGGGTAAATGCAGCACCTTCTCTCAAAGGTGTTTTTCTGATACCCTAAACCCCCTTTTCACCTAAGATTTCCTATCTCTGGGACTCATTCTCCCCATCTCACCTATATATATGCCAGTGCTGCTGTGTTTCAGGTGTGTAGCAGAGCTTTGCTGCTGGAATAAGTTCTTAGAGAAGAGCTCTAGCAGCTTATTTGATCAATACTTCCCTTTTGAAAAATCCCTAAATGCTTATTTACCCAACAGTCCGTGCCAGTTTCAAAGGCAGAGTCTCCACACTCAATAATCTCTTTTTTTTTTGGGGTGTGAAAAATTTTAAGTGAATTTTTCAAAGCACTGATCTGAGAGGCACAGAGATTATATTCCTCTGTTTATCCCTCAATGCTGCAGCCACATGATCCTCTGAGCCAGCAAGGGGAAGTTTAGGGGAACACAGGAAAGCTCAGCTTCCTTTTACACCTTTTACAGTCACACTTGCTGCTCTTCAGGTCACATCCATCCTTCTGGTTTGTAGGAATGAACCTCAGTGGCCACACAGCTCTGGGGTGTGGTTTTCACCCAACCTGCAGGGCTTGGAGTGCTGAGATTTGGAAATGTGATGCTGGAAATTTTCTGAAGAGATGGAAATGCAATATTGTGAAAAATGCCAATCACTTGTTTTTAAAATTTTAAAAGTTTAATAGTAATAAAATGGTTATAGAAATAGTAATATAATTAGAGTAATAATAATTTGGACAATTTGGATTAGGACAATATGAGACAATAGAAACAAAGAGTTATGGACAGGCCAGGTACCTTTTCTGGGCAAAATAATCCCGAAAATGGACCCATGTTAACAGAGGATTAACCCTTAAAAACAATAACCTGTTGCATATTCATACATCTCATACATGATGCATAAATTCCATTCACACACAGGATTCTGTCTGGGCAGTGTCAGACTCTTCCTCCTAATCCTAACAGCGTCTTCAGAGCTGAGCAAGGCGGGAAGAAGTTTGTTTCTCCTGATAATGGAGCAATAAATTCTCTTTCTCTGAAAGATTCAGGTGTCCTGTGGCTGCTATCTGGTGCAAGTCCTTTCTGTAGCAAAGAAGTATCCTAAATAGCATAGTTTCTATTTTAACATTTTGTTATAACCTAAAACTATATTTAACAGACTGCTTAAGAGAATTAATACAGCATAACTTTCTAACACAACACATATAATATTCGTTTTAATATCTATGAAAAGCCAATCATAGAATATGCATTTTTCACAAATACGCGAAAAGGAGATTTGGCTGACACAGTGATGTTTGGGATTTGGGATGGGAAGATCTCCATGAATGGAATATTTTATTTATTATGTTTTATTATCTCTGTCTGCATTGCTGCTGGAGGTACTGTCCCTTCTCAGACTTCTGAGGTCTAACCAAGACACTGGAAATACCACTTAAATCACAATATTGGTTTCCTTCATGGGGAAGTGAGCAATTTCCCTCTAATCACAGCATCTTAGAGTGGTTAGGTTGGAAAGGACATTAAAGCTCATCCAGTTCCACCTCCCTGCCATGGACAGGGACACTTCCCACCAGAGCAGGTTGCTCAAGGCCCTCAACAGCTCAGTGCTGCTTCCAGAACAGTCCCAGCAAAAATGGGAACCAGAGATGGAGAACAAATAAAAAACAATCTTTGCAATTGTGACACCATGGCAGACGCCGAAAGCAGGGCTCTGCATCTCTGAGGTGTGACAAAAAAGAAAGGAAAGCAGACAGAATTATTTAAATTTTGTAATATTGGGCTCTAGAAAATGTGTAGGGGTTTACTAATGGATTTATCTTGTGCACATCTTCGGGTACTTAAAAAGGCAGGACTTGGAGGATCCTACATTTATAGCACAAATTTACAGCACAATTCCTTTTAACCACAATTACTGATAATCACCCAGCTCTGCTGAGCAAAAGGCCTGAAGACTGAAGGAACCTGTTGCTCTCTGCAAGAAAGGCAGCCTCCTCTTCAGGAAATTGCAAATTTTACGACGTGGAGGAACATGGTGTGGACTGCTGGGGAGCCTCACACTCACAGCAGAGCAGGAACATAAATGCAGGCATAAAAATTCTGTACTCCATTAAGATTCTGCAGCACTCTGGAAACTTGACACCAGTCCTTGAACTGATGCTTAAACTACAGACCTAAAAACCAAATGCCTGTAGAAGTTCTAGTCAATTTGAGTAACTTTTCCTCTTGTTCTTGTGCTCCTGAGCTGTGTCTGAACAAAAACCTCTTCAGCACAGTGGGTGCAATTTCTCTATAATTGGTAAAGTTCCTGTAACTGCTCTGTCATTTGTAAATGGTGACATGTAATTGCACAGCAAGCACTGCTGTGGGTGCACAAGTGAAAAGCAGTGTGCAATTAGAATGTATTTCCAAATGCTGGCTCTTGATCCAGCTTCTGTTCTATCCCAGAGCACCCTAGGAAAACAGGGCTGGGTATTTTTGGGTGTCATCACACTCCAGACTGACCACTGAGGAGGGGTGGGCTGGTGATCTGTGCTATCCTTGGTCACTGCCCATCTCTTTGAACACAAAATTTTGAGATGTAGATGACAAAGATCTGCAACCAGACAAACCTGCAGCCTTTTCCTGACCCAGGATGGGGAGTGTTGGAGCCCTGACTGCTGAGAATTTTAAACTTTCTGTGCTGAAAGGCAGTGACCCACAAGAGAACACTGTATTTGACCTGAGGCTGTGGAGAAGGCTTCCAAAATTGATTGATAGCACTGGGATTATGGGTGTGGAGTTGGTTAGAACTGTGTGATATCACAAGGTGGAAAACTTAAGAGTTTAGGATTTTAGAATATAGGAATAAATATGAAGCAAGATGGAGGTTTTAGGTGGAGGCAGGTTTTTCTTCTTCACTTTCTTCCTTCTTCTTCACTTCTTCCTTCTTCTCCATGGGTTTGGGTGATGTTTTGTAATTGGACAGAAAAACCCACATTGCAGGCTTCAAGTGATCAGTTATTGGGTTAAAAGGGAAAATAATCTAGGTGTCCTTTCTTAATTGGATAGTTTAGTCTTAAAAGACCTGGTAACAAGAGATTGTTGGCCATTTTGTGCCTTCTAATGAAAAGCTGCCAAACTTATGGTTGTGAGACTGTTTTACTGATAAGAAATAATAAATACCTGAGTCTGAACATGAACTGCCATCTCAAGTGCCTTCAATCCAGACCCAGAGATGCCAAGAGGGGAGGGCAGTGACAGGCATCAAATTCCAGGAATGATGTGGCAGGAGGGGAAAGCCAGAGGGGCCCTGTCCATCCAGCACTGGGATTTCACAGCTCAGCCCAGCAGCAGGATGAAATGTGATGGTTCTGCTGAGCTTCTGTGGGGAGAAAGAGCAGGTGGACCAAAATCCTGTGATTTCACAGGAGGCAGCATGGCCAGAAGCAGAGATACTGCAAGAGGGAGGGTCAATCCAGCTTCAGGAATGCCAAGTACTAATGCCATGGGCAGGGCAAAGCAGCATCCAACCAGGAATTCTCCTTGCACTCAAACATGCTCAAACCACCAAGAGAATGTGTGCAGGCAAACAGGAGCAGCAGAAGCCTTGGGTGGAATTTAAATTCCTGTGATTTGCAGGGAGATGGTTTCCATTATTTCCAGCTCTGTTCTGTGGGGATTTATGGTTCACCCCTGCTGCAGGTGTCCTAGACCCTAAATTTCTAAGCATGTGTTTCTTCAAATACCATGAAGCTCCTGCTGAGAGGTTTTTCTATGTCTTCCATCTCTCCAGATTTTTAAATATCCTGTTGAGTGGACATATGCTCACCTTCACCCTCACCCAGTCCTTGCAGTCAGGCAGGAAAGGAGATCTTGCAGCCAGGTGATGGAAAAGACCTTGGATGTCTCCTTGCAAAGACTCAAATGCCTGTAACTGTTGATTTCTTACTGCTGCTGGCTGCCTGGCCCTGCTGGCAGCACAGACATCCATTAATGTGTGTTCCCTCCATCCTCTGCCTCAGCCAAGCCTGAGATAACAGGAGAGAGGAGCCAAGTACCTGCCACCACATGAAGACAGGGCTGTTAGGTATTAGCTGTAAATCAAAGGCAAGACTTGGCCACTGGGACAGCCTTTATCCCTGGTGAGTCTGTGCAATTGCTTTGGAGCCTGCTGAGATATCTGGGGAAAAAAAAGGCTCCAGTGCTTTGATTGAGGAGGAAGATTCTGCTGGAGTGAAAGCAAGGAGGAGTGAGGGGTGGCTAATCCTTTATCGAGGCTCTTCCCCAAATGTGGATTAGGCTGTGTTTGATTATCAGGGGCTGCTTCAGAAGCAAACAGTGAAAGCAGATGTTTAAGGGACAATTGGTGCATTATGGGCACTGTTTGCTCCTGTCCCCTGATATTTGGTGCTTCTGCCACTCCTGCAGTGCCAGCACGCTCATTCCTGCTGGGAATGAGATGAGGACAGGCAAGAAGGTGATGGAATCAAATCTCCAACACTTTTGCTGAATTTGGGAGTTTTGGGGACTCAGTCAATCCCTCCAGGACTGAGCCAGCACCAGCCTTGTAAAGCCATCCACTCCAGGAGGACTTGGATGTGTTAATTATTTATTTGATAGGTTTAATCCTGGAGGACTCAACACTTGCCAGAATCCTGTAAATCAGGGCCATTCTTTTGCACATCCTTCCTGTTTCAGTGGTGACTGTGACTCTTGGCCCTGGTGTCAGGGCTGCAGGTGGTTGGTGACACAGGCAGAGGTGGCAGGAGCAGAACACAACCAGGTAGAGTGGCAGTGGGACTGGGAAGGACATTTATACCCTAATGTATAAATGGTCTTATAGATCAAGAGTTCTATTATCATTATAGTGCAAGGGTTCCATATCACCAGAGTTTTGTACTTCCTCAATGTTTCTCATAGGCAGTTCCTCTAAGCACTGACTGTTCCTGGTCCTTGCAGCAGCCAACTGATTCCAGTTCTCACCAACCCACTCTTTTATACCACTGCTCTTATTGGCTACAGGTGTGGCCTGTTAACATCAGGCCTGCTCCTAATCTTTAGTAATTGGCTCAGCTGCAACTCTTTAGGGGATAAGATTACATTCTATACCACCTTCATTTACCCACACTGTGTCCCCCTACACCCTGGGAGCTGCTAGTCCATCTCAGATGAAGATACTTTGGATGTGCAGACCACCTGTTCTTCTGAGTTTCCCTAGGGCAGGGTGGTGGTGAGAAATATTCCCTCATTTGCAAGTGGGAATTCGGTGTGGGATGATGAAGTGGTTGATCCCAGCCCAGCATTCCAACTGCAGGGCCCCCATTCCCTTCCAAGTTACCTCTGGCTGTGACTTTCTGGGTTGGATTTTAACTGCCCAGGATGTGAGAATTGCTGATATCATTCCCACCTCTTTAGACCTCCCCTTTGCCTCTCCCTGCTATCCCAGCCAGTCTTAGAAGTGAATTCATGCCCTCACCTCCCCCTCCATTCTGCAAAGTCGTTAACATGAAATTGCCAGGCAGAGAAGCTCCAGAGAGTTTAACGTGGCTACTTTATATTGCTGCTAGGAGTGTCTGGAATTGAAAATAAACCTGTGCTTGCAACTCCTGACCCTTTCATCATAAATCCAAACTTCCTTACGTGTCTGTCTTTGCTGCAGAGGATGACTATATTTCTGTATTTCTGGCTCTACAAAGGCCTGTGTGCAGCTGAGAGCCACAGCTGTGCAGGAGCTGGGTGCTGTTTATTTGGAGGGTTTTGCTTGCTGGCAATTTTTTTTTTTTTTTTTTTTGGCAGATGATCCCCCAGAGGAAATAACCCAAATATGTTCAATGAAAATAGTTTTCGTGTGGCTCGCTGGCCTTGCTCCTGTTCCTGGGGCAGGGCTGTCCACATGGCAAACCAGCAATGCTCTGATTGCTTCTCTGGCATCCAACCAGCAGCACACAGAGTTCTAGAATTGTTTGGGTTGCAAGTGACCTAAAGACCATCAAATTCCACCCCTTGCCATGGGCAGGGACACCTTCACCTATCCCAAGTTGCTCCAAGCATTGTCCAGCCTGGTCCTGGGCACTTCCAGGGATCCAGGGGCAGCCACAACTTCTCTGTTCCCCACCCTCATCATAAACAATTTATTCTTTAAACTTAGTATGACTCTACCTTCTTTAAAGAAATCAGCCCCCTATTTCTGTGTGAGCCCTTCTTATAAGGATGTATTTTCCTGAAATAAGAGGCCAGGAGAAAAAAGATGAAATAAATAAGGCTTAAATTTAATTTTGTGTCTGTGTGGGATTATCAACCCCATTAAGGGTAGGTCTAAGTTCAGCTGGAGCCCCTATTTCTGTGTAAGTCCTTCTTATAAGGATGTGTTCTCCTGTAAATAATGTCAGGGGGAAATAAAACTAAATAAATAGACTTAAATTTAATTTTGTGTCTTTGTGGGATTATCAACCCAATTAAGGGTAGGTCTGAGTTCAGCTGGAGCCCAATCAGGTGCAGGAGGATCTACCCAGTGGCAATGAGATTAATGAAACCTCAACAGGTTGGAGACAAATCAGCCACAGGTGTTTGTGCTTAATGCTGTGATTTTGGGGGCTGTGTCCTCCCAGGCTCCTGCCTGGATTGGGAGGGTCTGGATGGAGTAGAAAGGCAGCCAGAGGAGTGTGTGGGTCCTTTCTGGTCTCAAGTGCTTCAGCTGGAGGGGCTGGTTTTGGCTGTACTCCTCTGACTGTGCTAGTTCTGCTGGGATCATCTCATTTCACTGCTTGTCAGAGTAATTTTCTCTGGTTTGAGATGGAGCTTTGCACCCTGCTCCTTAGGTAAGACGTCTGCTGGCAGTATGAAGCTTCTCATCGTCTTGGTGGTGAAGAAAGCTGTCCTGTTTTCCTTGGAAACTTTCCTCCCTTTCCCCTCTTTCTGCTGTTAGGGAGTTTCCTGCTTTCAGCCTGAGGTGATTCCTTGCAGCTTGTCAGGGTGAGCACTTAGGCAGTTTGATTATACCCCTAAAACACAAATTTGTGCTCATCTCTGAGCTTAAGGGTTTTTGGGCAAATTGGGCCTGACTGGGAGACCTGGATTCCTGGATCTTACAAGATCCAAGACCTGGATTCTTGGATCTTACAAGATCCAAGAGTCTAATTGTCCATAGGACAATTCAGCTTGGAGAGACATCAAGGGGCCATACAGGTGGGCCGAGGAGATTTGAAATTTTGGGGCCGATTATGGGTTGGAAATTTGGCGCCTCAAGGGGGTTGAAATTTGGGGCCGATTATGGGTTGAAATTTTGGGGCTGAGGGGATCACCTGGAGTAGTTTTGTGGCCCCCTGGCTCTGTTGGAAGGTGCATTTCCATTTTGGTTGGGTGGTTCCTTCTCTGGTGCACCTCCTTTCCCTGCTGATTATGGATTTCCACGTTCTAAAGCTGGGTTGCAGATTTATCTTGGACTTGTTGCTGTCATTTTGGACCAGCAGCATCCTGCCTGCTGCTGCTGGAGGCTGCTGATCTGCTCCCTAATTGCTCTTTTAGCTCTGCTAAAAAGGGCAGTCCACAAACACTAATGACTCCTGCAGGCCAGAGCTCAGGCTAGCTGATCCCTCCTAATGGCCCTTTGAATTCCTCCTAGGTTTTATGTATTTATAAACACATTTAGGACGCATTATTCTTCTATTCAGCAAAACCATCTGTAATTATTGCCCGTAATTGCTGGGTGAGGATAAAATGAATCAACTATCAGGCTTTCACTGCTGGGGAACTCGAGCAGGGACCATCACTTTTTTTTAGCTGTGTTTCCAGGAAGATGTGAGCTCAAAGAAAATTGTCATGGTCCTTTAGTTCTGATATATCAAAACTAGGCAACCTTCCTGTACACTTCATTATTGCTTCTCTAGGCCTTAGCTAAACATTTTAAGTGTTGAAATCTGTGAGTAGCCCCAGAGAAGTTAATAGAGTAATAAAGTCCAACTGCTCTGGCAGTTTGTGTGCTGGGATATTTGGAGTTTTATTTGATTTATTCTGTGGAGATCTGTGACCTGTATTGGCTTCACCTGCCTCGATGGTGCCTGAAGGTAGAACAGCTGCCAGTGCCATGTTCCTGCTGTGTTTCTGGAACTCCCTGAAGGCCAAGGAAACACCCTTAAGGACAACTGGATGTGACATTAATTTAAGTGAAGGCATCCCAGTGGAGCATCCATGTGGTGAAAATGCTGCCGAGTCGAAATGCGGTGGGTGTTGGAGCTCAGGCAGCAGTATTGATGGATAGGAGTTTTTCTCTGGTTGTTGGGAGTTCATGGGTATCTTCAAAAAACAAACAAAAAAAGCTGGAAACCCCCTGTGGTAGCTGTGGAAGATTCCCTCCTCTCCAAAGAACTTCAGGGAATTACAGAATCCCAGTTAAATCACAGAATGGTTTGGGTTGGAAGGTTCTTAACGGAAGGAAAGATGAGTGCTAATGTCCTTACAAACAACTCGATGGGTGAGGGGTCTTTAGGAGGAACTGGTGTTAATGTCTTTGAAATGGGCCTAAATGTCTCTGCCAACCACAAAACCCGGGAATTTGGGAAATTTAGCTACGGTTTGGACTTTGAACTTTAGGGTTGGACAGCAGGGTCTGGGTAAAGTCTGAGGCACTTCTGGTGGATCCCCTGAAGGTAGACAGCTGGAACTGCCGAGTTTTGGGGGAAATAACAGGTACAAGGGGGAATATGTGGGAGGTGGATTGGAAAGGCTGCACCTTCCTGGTAATGGGGAAAGGAAGAGGGTGAGTTTAGGATAAAAGGAGGCTGCATGCTCTGAAACCTCATGGGGATATGCCCCAATGGGCTCTCTCTCCATTTATTCAAATAAAATTGCAGAACTCCTCCGTCTCTTTTATGGACACTGGCTTTTCACAGAGTATTTTTTCCTCACATCATCCAGTCCCACCCCTCTGCCATGGGCATGGACACCTTCTACTACCCCAGGTTGCTCCAAGCCCTGTCCAACGAGGCCTTGGCAGGACCTCACCAGCCTCACAGCCAACAATTTCTCCCCACCTAACGCTGGTCTTCAGCAGCTGGAAGTAATTGCCTCTTGCTCAGTCCCTCCATCCCTTGTCCCAACTTCTGCTTCAGCTCTCTTGGAGCCCCCCGAGGCACTGGAAAGGGCTTTAAGTTCATGACATACCATGGTCCCTTCTGCAGATTTGGCCTGGGCTGACCATCTCTTGCTTGGACAATGCCTGGACACTCCTTGGAGGATAATATCCAGATGTAACATAAGCAACCTTGCTGAGTTTAGAATTAGGAGAGGAATGGTTATTTAGGCTTCATAGATGTGATCCTTAGTGTTGGGTCCAGAGGACAGGTCAGGGTCTATTTTATAATTTTATTTGCCAATGCAGTTTTAGCTCAGTAGTTCTTACTCTGGATCTTCAGGAATGGTGTGCTTTTTGCCTTTTTTTTTTTTTTTTTTTTGAAAGAACTTAGGGATGTTTAAGACATTTTCAGCGGACTTTCACTTGATTGGTGAGTCTTGACTGGTAAAACTGACTGGTACAGCAGTAGGAAAAAGGCTTAATGTAATGTATCCTGCTGGGCTGTCATTCAACAGAACCAACTTTCCAGCTCTCCTTCTGGCTGTAACTCATTGTGTAACTTCAGAGAGGTTTTCTTTTCTTTTTTCCACTTCTTTCTCCAGTCCTCCTTGATTTTTGTCAGCCTGCATAAATTTACAGGCATGTTACGCAATGGATGGATACTTCCCAAATGGCTGAAAAACTGGTGACTTCAGCTGTTTACCCCCTTTTTTCTTTCTTTCTTTGCAGCTGTTAACAATTGATGACAATTTCTGTGGCCTGGATATGAATGCCCCCTTGGGAGTATCATCCATGGTGCGAGGGCTCCCCATTTTCACTGAGGATGGGGACAGGATGACCTCGGTGATTGCCTACGTCTACAAGAACCACTCCCTGGCTTTTGTGGGCACCAAGAGTGGGAAGCTCAAGAAGGTAAGACCTATGTGGTCCTCTAACTCAGATTTTCATGTTTTTATGGTGATTTAAGTGTTGCGTCAAGCATGAACGCGGTCCTTGTCCTAAGGTGCTCCTCTTTTGAGGATGAAAAATGGTTTGGTTGGCAAAAAAACTGTGTTTCACCCTCAAGGGATAAAGATGATCTGAGAAAGGATAAAATCCTCGTTCCAAGTGGTTATTCATCAGGAAATTAATGCTTCAGAAGTCAAACCACAGTCGCAGATGGACGTGATGTGATTTGCATCCAACAGAATTTTTGGTGTTCAGACCGTCTCTAATTGAGTCATTGATCACAGGGTGTCTGTGCATGCTTGGAGAAAATCTGACTGGGGCTGAAGTTTGGGAAACAGGATCCGTGCCCTGGAGATCTTTCTTCAGAGCAGTGTGACCAGGCTGTGATTTCACCACGAGCCCAGCACGGGATCAGCGGCTGCCCCGCTGACATCAGGCTGGGGTTTGTGCTGAAGGAAGAGGGTTTGCTTCAAAGGAAAGCTGTGTCCTGAGCCATAATGAGCTGTGTGTTTATGGCTGGTGCCTCTCAAACAGAATCAAGAGTGTGATTGTGTTTCTCTCTGGGCATTTTCACTGAAATGTGCCCATTGCATGGCTGGGATTTGCCTTGTGAAGCCCCCAGAGAGGCTGGGGAGGTGGAATCCTCTACCTGTGGCTTTCCCAAGGAATGATGAGTTGTTGGAAGTGGGCTGATGATGGGCACTGGCTCCATTTCAGCCCCTTTGTGCCAGTCTGACAATGTTAGTCTGAATGTTCAGCCCAGGAGTGTTGTAAGACATTGCCTGTGCAAGGAGACGGTGGCTTGGCCATGGTCATGGAGATGGGGGAGAAGCTGGGAAGGGAGATTGGGCAGAGCCTGAAGATATTTTAGGATGTTGTTTCCTTTTTAAATCCCTTTTGTGAGTAAAGACTTCCAAGTTGGGGCAAATAAAGTGCTGTGAAAAGGTGCCCCACTGTGGCTTGTGGGGAGTGAAGGGAGTTGTTTGTTCATGGATGCTTAGGGGTAGTCTGGGATCTCTGGTTTTATTCCTCTACCTGTTTTTTCACTTGAAAAGCAAATCTGGGCTGTAAATTCAGATGGCATTTCCCCCATGCTGAGGGAGGAATGGGATCCTGCCCACTGGCAAAAGTCTCTGGCTTTGCTCGAAGCAGAGGAAAGACTGCTCATGCTTTTGAAAAGAAAATATGGTAGTTGTTTTTTTATTATTATTCAGGCATGTAAAAAAGGAGCCAAATGGTTTTAAAAAATGGTCATAATAAAAATCATCTCCTTCCCTGGCTAATTAGCTTTTGCTTCCCTGTCATGTATGATATCATAATAAACTGTTCAGTTCTCCAGTCAGTCTCTTGGAGGGAGGGAGGGAAATAGGGCATCTGAGATCTGAATGGTAAATATCAAAAAGGCCTAAACTCTTAATGACTGCTCTCCCTGCACTCACAAGCTTTTGGTTGGGGTTTTTTTTGGCTTCAGGAGAAGAAAACTCAGCCACAGCTCTGTCTTTGCCTTTGCAGGTCATACTGCAGAGTCCAAGATCTGATTCCTTTTTAATAGGGGAAAATAGGAGAGAAATCTTTCTGTACTTTATGGAGTGTGGTAGGGAGCAGGGACAGCCTTATAGGGTAAAGAATGAGCAGAGGAGAGCAGAAGTGGTTGATGTAACTTGAGAAAGGGAATAAAATAAGCTTTTCCTACCGTGCTGAATATTCTACTTGTGGTACTTCTCACTTTGGGTGAGTTGGAGCAGGGCTGGAGCCTTGGGCTGAGATTTGCTCAGGTGAATAAATTTTCCCCAAAGAGGCAGAACACAAAGCAAAATGAGGCTCCCCTAACCACGTGTGATTGTTTTGGACCAGTTGATCCAGACTCCTGGAAACCTTTAAGTCCAGCCCAATCCTTACTGTGTCTTCTGCAATCCCTGACTTTCCTCCTCACATTGTTCCCCTACAGCGCTCCCGAGGGTGTCTGACCCTGGGACAGCAACCTGTCACCTCCTCTGGGTGGTTTGGCACTCAGGACTTTGCCTTGATGCTCCTTGGGCATCCTTGACCCCTGCCATGGCCCTTTGGATGCTTTGTTTTCCACCTTTGCTCATCAATCAGGTGCTGCCAGGAAAATGCTGCATTGGGATTGCAGCTCCAGCATAATCCATGATTTCAGCACGAAGTTTGTTTTCTGTTCAAAACCACTGGTAAATTGGAGTAAGCCTTGTAGGATTAGATGAAACTCCTGGACAAATCCCAGGAGCTGGAATTTATTTTTTTATTTTTTGTGCTGTTGGGTCCTACCAGGCGTGTCACACTCTGCTGCTTCTCCTGGTGCAGTGCAGCTCCTCGGTCAAGCTGCAGTGGAATATTTGGGATGGCGTGAAAGAGGAGTTCTGAGATTATCCCCAAGATAGCAGGATTTATTCTGTGCTTGGAAGACTCTCTGCAAGTCATTACAAGATGGTTTTTGGAGAAACTTTGCTGCTTTTTTTTTCCCTGCAGTTTTAGTATTTTCCTCTCTGTGTGGGTTTTTTTTTTATGCATGAAAGTGGCAGACTGTGTATCAGATTTTGATTTATGTGATCCATGAATGCTCTGCAAAATACCTACAGTCATAAAGCAATATCTGTTAGTTGATATACAAATGTCACATGTGTCAAAGGAATTTATCCAGTGGCACACACAACTGAAGGAAAATATTGTGCTTTACGGGAACATATCATTAAAATGAATACTAGCAGAGTATCAGGAGTCTGCCCATGTAACCAAGACAACAAAGAGGAAAAGAAAAGGAAAAACCAAGATAGAGATAGGGTAGGGAAAGTGTGAGTGAAACCGAATGACACGCTTGGCCCCAGCTATTTCACTGCCCCAGGCAAAATACATTTTGCAACCCTTGCTCATTCACAAAGCTCCCTGTGCACTCCGTCAGGAAGGCATAGAATAATGTGCTGCAGAAATATCCCCTCCAATTCTACTGCCTGGTCCATGGCACAGCCCTGTTGTATTTGTGGGGTTCCCAGATGAAGGAAGGAATGATGAATCTGACTTCATGTTCTCAGAAGGCTAATTTATTATTTTATGGTACTATATTATAGTAAAGAATATAAAACTAAACTATACTAAAGAATACAGAAAGGATACTTTAGGTAGAAAGTTAAAAAGATAATAATGAAAACTCTCTCCACAGTCCCAATACAGCTTGGCCCCAATTGGCCAAAGAGTCAAAACAACTCACAGCAGAACCCAATGAATCAATCACCTGTGGGTAAACAATCTCCAAACACATTCCACATGAGCACAACAGAGGAGAAGCAAATGAGATAAGAATTGTTTTCCTTTTTTCTGAGGCATCCCAGGAGAAAAATCCTGGGCGAAGGGATTTTTCCAGAGAACGTGAATGTGACACAGCCCAGCCCTGCAGAATGAAGAAATAAACAGGATAAAAATGAAGAGCTGTGGAAAAGGAAAAATTCTCCTTGTCCATATCTAACACATAAAACCCTGTCCTTGCATTAAAAGTTTCATGGGGGTTTGTGGGTTCTTGAGGATGGAGAAGGGTGGCCCAGGGAGAAGAAGTTCAGTCCTTTGCTCTGCCAGGAACATCTGATGTGTCTCCTTGTCTCATTTTCTTTCCTGCAAGTGGCAAGGAATGTTTTCCTTGCTGAAGAAAATGCATGTGTTAAGTGCTGTGAGGTGTGTGATCACCTCAGCAGCTTAATTCAACAGATCAAGTGGGATGGAAAACCACTCCTGGCCACTCATTGCATTGTTCAATGAGAAATATTTAATCTTGCTGTGCTTTGGTTAGAACCCAGTGTCTGATTTCCTGCTGTGCTGGCTGTCCCATGTGTCTGTACCACTTTGGTGGTCAGTGTTCCCACAGTTTAGTGCAATCCAGGGATCTTGATGGGCTTCCTTGGCTGCAAACCCCTCTGCACCCAGGGAATGCTTCAGGCAAAACCCGTGGCTGAAATGCAGTTGGCAACCCTGGGAGTTTTTAGTGATTTCTTCCAGGAGATGCAAAAAGAAACTTGAGTTTAGCAAATGTCTGGTTTGTCTCCCTGTAAACAGCACAGGAGCTATTCCTGGGGTTGTTCTCCCTGCAAACCACTCTGCTGTAAAACAATCAGGTGCCAAAATTCCCTGGCTTTTTATTTTTTCCTTTGCTCACTCTCTCATTCACACTCAGCTCTTCAGTGGCAGGAGAAAAGCAGGGATATACCCATGGGCTTGGTTTGGATTTTTTTCCTGGTGCCACTAATACCTGGCATCACTAAAAGAGCATAGCAGTATTCCATATTCCTTGTATTGCTTCCCCAGGCATTTAATTTATGGGTCACTGCTTCTGTACAGATCATTTCCAGTCAAAGAAATACAACTTACCTGCAATAATTCTGTGTGGAGGTGCAGGTATAAAGGGAGAGTTGAGCTTACAAAAATGTCAGCCTGGGAGCAGCCCCAGGAATTGCATTTCTCAGAAAAAACAAAAGATCTGATCTATTTTGAAATGTTTATCTGATAATGGAGTAGTAGAAATTTTCATTTATTTGAAACTTCCCTGTAAGAAATTGTTTGGTTTCTTTTTATTCCATTCAAATATTTCACTCAAAGCCTTTTCTATGCTGAATTCCTTGCAGAGAGAGAACTTTAACTTAAAAACCAACACTTCCACTCTGTGGGCTGTATTTAATTTTTCATCAGATCCAATCAGTTTATGGTCTTTGAAGGGTTTTTAGATGTGGAATGTCGTGTAGGGTGAAGGTTTTCTTCTGGATCCAACAGCTCAGAAATCTGGCCAGCACTTCCCACCAGGTATCAGCTCTGTTTAGGAGAACATCCTCAGTTCCATGATTATCCATCCTCTGGATAACCCTGAGCCCTTGGGACCCTGCTTTCCCTGGATCCAGAGACAAAGCATTGCAGGGAGTGTGACCGTGTTCACAGGGGTCTTAGGATGAGGGAAGAAATGAGGATCTGACTCCATGTTTCAGAAGGCTGATTTAGTATTTTTTATTATATTAAAACTATACTAAAATAATAGAAGAAAGGATTTCATCAGAAGGCTAGCTAAGAATAGAATAGGAAAGAATGATAACAAAGGTTTGTGGCTTGGCTCTCTGTCTGAGCCAGCTGGGCTGTGATTGGCCATTAATTACAAACATCCAACATGGACCAATCCCAGATGCACCTGTTGCATTCCACAGCAGCAGATAACCATTGTTTACATTTTGTTCCTGAGGTCTCTCAGCTTCTCAGGAGGAAAAATCCTAAGGAAAGGATTTTCCATAAAAGATGTCTGTGACAAGGGAGATTTTTGAATCTGGGAGCTGGGATTTGCAGTTCACATTTTGGACCCTTTCACTGTGGTGTTGGGGAAGTGCTAAGTTGTGACTGGAAGTGTTCAAGGCCAGGTTGGATGATGAGGTCTCTGGTGTTGAGATGACCCTGAGGTGTTGGAAAGTCTCTTTTTCCCAGCTCTGAGAGCAAAGAAGAAGTCAGGATTCCTTGGCTCTTATTCTCAAGGCTGTTTATTTTCTCTTATCTATTCCATTTTTTCTCTGACCTGCTGAGATCTGTCCAGCAGGTTGGGTTGTGGCACAGTCCCTGCCCTTGGGGTGGTGTTGGATTTTTATACAAAGAACTACGTGCACTTTATTTACAATAATTTCCCAATACCTATCACCTGTGTTAGACAGTCTGTCTCTACCCTAAACCAATCCAGAAGTGTCACCATCACAACAGAAGATGGAGGACAAGAAGAAGGACAGGACATACCCAGATTCCTCCATCTTGCTCCCTGAACCCCCATTCTAAAACCCCAAAATTCTACTTTTTCACCCTGTGACAAATTCACTATCATTCTACTCAAACTCTTGTGGCTTGTAACTCCTCACACAAAGTTGGTGATTGTTTCCATGGGCTAAAGTCAAAGGCACAGGTGTTTGTGACTCTGTGCCAAGGTCTCTGAGCTCCCTGCCAGGGTCTGGAATCACCCAGGGCAGCCAGAGGAATGTCCTGGGTTCTGACAGTTGGATGGGGCTTGGAGCAGCCTGGTGGAGTGGAAAGTGTCCCTGGCCATGGAATTGGTGTCCCAGTTCCAGCCAGGGGGTTGGGATGTACCTCCCATCTGAGGAGGGGGCAGCTCTGGGATTTCCACGCTTGGAATGTCAGTCTGGTGGTAGCTGTAGGCACAGCCAGAGATCCCCACTGCTCCTCCAGGCCAGGGGGTTTCTGAATACACACAAAACAAGAAGCCCTGCTCAGTTTTGATGCTCCCTGGAGGGAATTCTGCAGCTGACAGCTCTGTGTGAATGCCAGCAGGGAAACTCAGCTCCCTTCTGCTTCCCTCTGCTGCCTTTAAAGACTTGGAGATCTTTTGAATTTCATTTTTTTTCCCCCAGCTGTTTGGCAGGTGGACTTGACTGCTCTGAAAACATGCTGGAGAGGCTCTGGCTCCTGCTGGGAAGATGGTTTCTGCAAGAGGGGCTGGTTCACCCAGGCCTCTCCTCACAGCTTCCTGAGCCAGCAGGAGTCCAGGTGCTTCACTGACTTGTGATGGAGCAGTGCTGGCTCCTGTCAGAATTTGATGTTTGTAGTTGTCTGCGCTCTACCTTGATGTGCAGCTTCTCTTTGAGAGGTTGGTGACAGGTTGGATGCCTGGAAATTAGTTAATTTTTCTGTCTGAAGCAATCAAAGTTGTGGTTTTGGTAGCTGTGGTGAACTCAGCACTTGGTACTCATGTTGGGTGAAAGGGCTGGTGGGAAGTTGTTGGTTTCTCTGGGTCTGGATTGAAGGCACTTGAGGTGGCAGTTCATGTTCAGACTCAGGTGTTTATTATTTCTTGTCAGTAAAACAGTCTCACTGCTTTTCAGCAGCTTTTCATTAGAAGGCACAAAATGGCCAACAATCTCTTGTTACAAGGTCTTTTAAGACTAAACCATCCAATTAGGAAAGGACACCTAGATTATTTTCCCTTTTTACCCAATAACTGATCCCACAGAGCCCACAATGCAGATTTTCCCACCCATTAACAAAATACCACCCAAACCCATGAAGAAGAAACCCAGGATGAGACCCTGTGCCCTCCATCTTGCTTCCATCCACAACATACTAAAATCCCAAAACCAAAATTTCTCACCAAGTGATACACCTACATTGCTCTCTATAATCTATTTCACACTTTTGTGGATTCTAGTCTGTCTTGAAGTCTGGGAAACTTTCTCCATGGCTGAGGGTCAAAGTCAGTGCTCCCCTGGGGGTCAGGGCACTCCAGAGCAGACACAGAAATATTCCTGGTGCCCTGGGTTTCCACAGGAATCAATGTGGACATTGGGCAGTGGTGCAATTTCTCCTGGGTCATGCAATAATCATTGTCTAGTGATCATAAAGTCCTCAAACATCGCCTAAAGATGAATAGACTCTGTTCCCATGGGTGAAATCAAAGATGCAGGATATAGATGGAGGAAAGGTGATCACCTTGGGGTCAATTGCCAGGCCACATCCAGATGCTGCCCCCAGTTTTAGGCTACTCAGAGCAAAAGCTTTGTTGACAACCAGAACAGGTTCAGGAAAGGGTCAAGAGTTTGGTCAGGAGCTGGAGAATCTTCCTTGAGAGGAGGGGAAGAGAAGAATGAGCTTATTCAGGCTGGAGATGAGAAAATGTGGAGGGACCAGGTTACAGCATTGCCATGCCAGCAGGGAGGTTATGGAGGAGTTGGAGACAGGTTCATCATGTTGGTGAGTGAGGAGAGGATATGGAATAGCAGGCATAAGTTGGTATGAAAAAATTCCAATTGGACAAAAGGAAAACATTTTGTCCATGAGGACCTTGAAGAAGTAGTTCCTGTTCTTGGAGACTTTCAAGGCCAGAAGGGACAGAACAACCTGGTCTGATCTCCCAGAAGAACATGCTTTGAACAGGAGGTTGGGTTAGACCTTGGGGTCTCTAGCTGGTCAGAGTGACCCCAAGATGTGTTAGAAAATCTCTTTTCCCAGCCTGGCAGTTCAAGAAGGAGTCAGAGCTCTTAATTTATTGGTCTCAAGGTTGTTTACTGTATCTTATCTATAAAATTCTTTCTCCTGTCCAGCCAAGGTTTGCTCAGCAAGACAGTCCAAGGCACTCTGCCTGCCCCAGGGCAATGTTATTTTTTATACTAAAAACGACATGTACATTATTTACAATTCCTTCCCAATACCCATCACCTATGATAGACAGTGAGCTTCTAATCTAAACCAATCCAAAAGTGCCAACATCACAGCAGAAGATGGAGGCCAAGAAGAAGAAGGAGAAAGGCTGGTCATGCCCAGATTCCTCCATCTTGCCTCCTGAACTCCCATTCTACAAACCCCCAAAAAATCTACTTTTCACCCTGTGATAAATTCACTATCATTCTGCTTAAACATACAAGGTTGGTAATTGTTTTTTCCAAGGGCTCAATCAAAGGCACAGGGGGGTCTTGGGCTCTATGCCAAGGTCTCTGAGCCCCCTGACAGGGTCTCAAGCCCTCCAGGACAGCCAAAGGAATTTTCTGGGTTCTGACTGTTAGAGACCCTGTGAGGTCCCTTCCAGCCTGGGTTACCCTGAGATCCATCCTCTGCCCTAAACCCACACCAGAGGGGCTCTGTCCAGGCTCTGCTGCTGAACTGGTGCAGCCAGCACTTGTTTGAAACACCCACTGAGGGTTCCATCACTGCAGGTGGCTGCTTTGCCTCTCACATCCCTCATTTCCCTCATTTCCATTGCTCTGGGACTTCCAGCTACAACTTCTCCACGTCTCACACTGCAGCTTGTTGCAGTGTAAAAACTGCAGGAGGAAAACTCCTTCTTTTCTTTTTTTTTCCCTGTGACTTGAAGGCTGCTGTTCCTGGGAAGAACTGGAGCCTGCTTTTTGGCAGAGAGCAATTAATTTTCCATGTCTCTCCTTCGAGTACCCCTCTCTGCTTTCTGACTACTCAGCAATCTCCGTGCTGGTGTGCAGGGTTTGGCTGAGCTGTGCTTTCGCTGGGTGCTTTTCCTACATGTGTTGAGTGCTGCTCTTTTTTTTTGGATATTCTGGTTTAGCTGTGACTCAGAGTCTTGTCAGAGATGGAATCTTGTGATCATGCAGTGAGATTTGCAAATAACTGTCTAATCCCTCCAAATTCTACACCAGCAGTTCTGCACTGTGTGTTTTTGCTCCCAGCTCCAGGAGATAGAGCAGGCTCCAGTGAGCCCAGGGAAGGCAACAGGCTGTACCTTCACCTCTTCAAACCCTTCCTTCAAGTGCAGCCTGCATTTGACAGCTTTGCAGAGCTAGTTTCCCCTCAGAGGGCTGAGGATGTGCGTTGAGCAGGCAGGGGGATGTTGGTGACAAAAGCAAACAGGAGGGGACAGGTAACAATGTCCTGCTGCCTGTTCCTCACTGGAATCCATGGGTCCTGCAGCCTCCTGGGGACAGCTGGCTGTGTCACCTGCCCTGTGGTGGTGTGTGATGGTGTTCACAGGGGTTCTTGGATGAGGGAAGAGATGAGGATCTGACTCCATGTTTCAGAAAGCTGATTTATTATGATATATATTGCATTAAAAGTATACTAAAAGAATAGAAGAAAGGATTTCATCAGAAGGCTGGCTAAGAATAGAATAGGAAAGAATGATAACAAAGGTTTGTGGCTCGGCTCTCTGTCTGAGCCAGCTGGGCTGTGATTGGCCATTAATTACAAACATCCAACACGGACCAATCACAGATCCACCTGTTGCATTCCACAGCAGCAGATAATTATTAATTACATTTCATTCCTGAGGCCTCTCAGCTTCTCAGGAAGAAAAATCCTAAGGAAAGGATTTTCCATAAAAGATGTCTGTGACAGTGGTGGTGGCAGGTGATGTTCTGCATGGTGTCAGCAGCTCTGTGGGGTGTCAGGCTGCAGAGCCTGGCATGGCTGTGCTGCCAGTGGAAATCGTGCAGGGTGGGATACAAGGAAAATCAAATCCATTCCCATGTCCCTCTGCTCCATTTGCTTCTCTTTGTCCCTTTGTTCTCAGGGAAGTGCTATGGCTAGGACATCAGATGATCAGCTTTGGTCTTCACCTGCTCCTTCTGCTCTCCAGCCTCCAGAGAGGCTGTTGAGCTCTCCATGCACTCCAGTGAATTCCCAGATGGAAGCCCAGCCAAAAAGGCTCTTGTGATGCCTTCCTCCTCTCTAGCCTGTTCCTTTTTGACTGGGATAATGACTTTTCAGGGAGCCCTTGAAGTGCCTCTTGCATCTGCCTTTGATTTGAATGCCTCTTGCCTGCTGACCCTTCTTAAGGGAAGTCGGCTTAAGTGTGGTTCTCCTAATTAGTTTTGGTTTAATTTAATCTTTTGAAATCATTTTATCAAAAAGAGGAAACCTCCCCACTCCCTTATTTTATTTTATCGGCTTGTTTTCATGCACGGTCTCTGGGTTTATTTCTCTGTTTCCCTTGTCTGTAGATAGGACATCATTTGCATATTTGATTAAGCTCCATATGTTATCAGGGAGCCAGTTGAAAGAAGAGCAAGTCCCTGATAAGCTGCTGTGCATCCATCTCTCCTTTTCACTTTGCATGTGGTTGTAGCAAGCTGATCTTTTCAAGAAGTGGTCCTGCTGATTATTTTTGGGGTGATTCTTCACATTGTCTAAATTTTTGTCTGGACTCCTCACTAAGTAGTTAGTGCTAGGAAAGCATTGAAGTTTTAGAAAATGGGTTCAGTTTATTGAAATGCCATCTTTCTACAAACTCTTTGCAGAAGACCCCAAATGAGCCTGGATGCTGATTCCTGGCCCTTGGCTGCTCGTTTTTCACTGTGCTCCACTCCATCCTCCTCACCACCCTGCTGCTGTATCTGTGCCCAAAATCAGCTCCTCTGGCCAGATGTCTGATCTCTGCCTCAGCTGCTGGAGGGGGGAATGCAGACAGCACAGTCTGACAGCTCCTGACCTTAGGAAGGGATGGGCAGAGGAGAGGAGCTGGGCACTGTTGGGGATGTGAACCTGGCAGTGAGATCCAGGTTCAGTTTTGCAGAATCCACAGAATTCCCAGAATCCCTGGGTTGGGATAGACCTTCAAGGCCATGGAGTTCAGCCCAGCCCCAACCCCTCAGCCAGCCCATGGCACCCAGTCTGAGGTACCTCCCCAGGGTGCTGTGCTAAAACTGAATCTTCCCCATTAAACAGGAAATAAACTTGTGAACAGAGGCAGAGGAGACTCCAGATCTGTTTAGAAACCTGCTTTTTCCATATTTGCTGTGGACATCTATGTGAAAATACCCCATCGCCTGGAAGCTTTGTGGTTTGGCAACACCAGCTGAGCTCTCTGGGCCTGTGACTGCCTGTGGGACCTGCCATGGTGCCAAGAAAAGTATTTCACAGAATCCCTGGGTTGGGAGAGCCCTTCAAGGCCATGGAGCCCAGCCCAGCCCCTGGCACCCAGTGCCACATCCAGGCTGGTTAAACACCCCCAGGGATGGTGACTGCACCACCTCCCCGGGCAGCCATTGCAGAACTTTCTCCCCCTTGCTGGAAAAGCTTTTTCCTGCTCTCCAACCTGGATTTCCCTGGGCCCAGCTGGAGGCTGTGTGCTCTGGGTGTGTCAGTGCAACTGGAGCAAGAGCCCAAGGGCAGCTGAGCACAGGCACCTTTCAGGGGCTGCAGAGAGGGATGGGGGCAGCCCTGAGCCTCCTTTGCTGCAGGCTGAGCACCCCCAGCTCCCTCAGGGGCTCCTCTCAGGGTTTGTGCTCCCAGCCCCTCACCTCCTGCTCAATGGCAAGTGGAATTTGGACCAACCACGTCCTGGAGAGCATCAGGCACAGCTTTGCTGGGTGGTTGGGTGGAGGGAATTGTCCTGCCTTGCTCTCACTGTGGAATTTTGGATGCCACAGTATAAGAGAGAATTTTAAAGCCATTAGTGTCCAAAGGAGGGCAATGAAGATGGGGAAAACCCATTTTAGGAGGGTCTGAGCTTGGTTTGCTCAGCATGGAGAGGAGGAGTCTGAGGGAGACCTCATTGCAGTCTGCAACTTCCTCCTGAGGGGCAGGGACCTCTCTCCTCTCTCTGTGACCAGGGACAGGACCCAAAGGAACATCTGAAGCTGTGTCAGGGATGGTTTAGGCTGGAGATTTGGGAAAAGTTCTTCCTCCAAAGGGTGGTGGGGCACTGAACAGGCTCTCCAGGGAATGGCCACATTCCTCTGTCTATGACCAGGGAATTCCACATTCCTCTGTCTATGACCAGGTACAGGACCCAAAGGAACATCTGGAGCTAGGTCAGATTTAGGTTGGAGATCAAGGAAAAGTTCTTCCCCCAGAGGGTGGTGGGGCACTGAACAGGTTCCCCAAGGAATGGGCACATTCCCAAGGCTCCAAGAGCTCCAGAAGCACTTGGAGAATGCTCTCAGGGATGCACAGGGTGGGATTTTAAGGTGTCTTGAGCAGGACTGGAAGATCCTTGTAGGTCTATTCCAACTGAGGATATTCTGTGGTTCTCTGGAGCTCTTTCCAGGATCCCATTGTGCCTGTGGAGAATGTTCTGCACAGAAATTTCATGTTCCCACTCTTCACATTGACTCTGCTTTGTTGAGTCTCAGCTGGGCTATTTCCTGCAGGTAGCTGCTGCACTCTGGGCTGACACCTTCTCCCAGGTGCTGGAAATCACTGCTGTGCAGGCAGCAGGGCTGGAGGGGCTGAAAACAGCCACAGATGTATAATTCTGAAATGTATTTTGTGCAAATATGTGTATGAATGCGAAAAAAAAAAAATCTCCTAAGTAAACACATGCCTTGCAGCTTTTGTTCTCTGACTGTTGCACTATGAAAACAATTTGCCTTAAGCAGCTCTCCCAGCCCACCTCTAGGAACCCTCTAATTTGAGAGCAGCTGTGGGATGCCCCTGAGGAAATACAGGGGAATGTGCATTTAGCAGTAATTTTCTCCTCCTTTCTGCTGATGTTCAAGCTGGGGGAGGCTTTGTTTGGTTTGTGACCCATAATTAGGCATTTGTGGTGGTGATCAGAGTCCAACTCCTGGCCTGGCAAAGGCAGGGTGAGTTCATAGCAAACAAAAGTTGTGTAATTAGTTGTGCTGGAGCTGGAGAAGGGACCACACTTGGAAAAAGAGCTTTTTCCTCAAATGACAACGAAGGGTAGGAACCAGAGGTTTGATTTGAGCCAGCTTTTAATTAGAAGGCAAAAAGGAATGTGCCTCCCTTTGTTAGGATAAGCAGCATTGGGCTGGGGATGGTTTGAAGATCTCTCTCCACATCTCCCCTGCACACACCCCATGTCCTGACCAGTGCAGAGGTTGTGAACCCTTGAGAGGGAACTTCAGTGCCAGCAGCACATCCAGGAGTTGTGAATGCTGCTGGTGGGGCTTGAGAAATATGAGCAGGAATAAAATAAAATAAACTAAACTCCTTCCTTGCTCCTTTCCAACTTGAGCCCTTCCCCTCGTGCTTCTTTCATTTTGGTTTAAGGACTTGGGCAGAGAATCCAGGAAGATTCTGTTGGGTCACCCTGGGCACAGCATCCCAGGGGGACTTGACAAATCTCATCTTTGATGGACTGCCCTGGTCTGGCCTTCAGTCCATATTTCTACACCCCTCACCCACCAATCAAAGCCTTCCTAATTCCATTTAGGAGAGGTGAGAGGTCATCAACAGGGTTGGGAGGTTAAAGAAAAAAAACCCAAAGCAAAACAAAAAGACAAGTGTCAGAACAAGCAGGAACAGATCCCTGAGTCCCACAGAGCAGCACATCTTCACTCCCACAGACACCAGATGGGCTGGGGCCTCCAAAAAACAGCACCATGGTTTACCAACTCATGTCCTGTTCTGTGGTGGCAGCCTGGCTGGAGAAAACTCAGGCTTTGATGGATTGCTGGTGGTTGGATTGGTTTTTGGAGGCAAAAACCTGCTGGGGGTTGGACTGGTGTGTGAAGGGTTGTTCTGGTGTTTGTAGGCAAGTTTGATGGATTGCTGGTGGTTGGACTGGTGTGTGAGGAGTTGTGCTGGTTTTGGAGACAAGCCTTGATGGATTGTTTGTCTGTAAGTTGTGCTGGTTTTGGAGGCAAGCCTTGATGGATTGCTGGTGTGTGAGGAGTTGTGCTGGTTTCTGGAGGCAAAAACCTGCTGGTGGTTGTGCTGGTGTTTGGAGGCAAGCTTTGATGGATTGCTCATTGTTGGAACGGTGTGTAAGAAGTTGTGCTGGTGTTTTGAGGCAAGTTTTGATGGATTGCTGGTGTGTGAGGAGTTGTGCTGGGTTTAGGAGGCAAAAACGTGCTGGTTGTTGTGCTGGTGTTTGGAGGCAAGCTTTGATGGATTGCTGGTGGTTGGACTGGTGTGTGAAGAGTTGTGCTGGTTTTGGAGGCAAGTTTGATGGATTTCTGCTTGTTGGACTGGTATGTGAGGAGTTGTACTGGTTTTTGGAGGCCCCAGCCCATCTGGTGTCTGTGGGAGTGAAGATGTGCTGCTCTGTGGGACTCAGGGATCTGTTCCTGCTTGTTCTGACACTTGTCTTTTTGTTTTGCTTTGGGGTTTTTTTCCTTTAACCTCCCAAACTCTGTTGGTGACCTCTCACCTCTCCTAAATGAAACCATATGGAAGAGCTGCAGGTTCCTGGCCCTTTTTGGAATTAGGAAGGCTTTGATTCCTGGGTGAGGGGTGTAGAAATATGGACTGAAGGCCAGACCAGGGCAGTCCATCAAAGATGAGATTTGCCAAGTCCCCCTGGGATGCTGTGCCCAGGGTGACCCAAAATAATTTTCCTGGCTGTGGCAGCAGCAGCTAAACTTATAGACCTGCCTGTAACCTGGTGGTGTCAAATCTAGGTTGATGTTAATGATTTTTTTCTTGTTATTTGACTCTGATTTCTTGGATTGGTTCATCCTGGCCAATGTCACTACAGCATGAAGGTTGGTCTTTCCTCCTCTAAACTAAAAGAGGCATTGAATTATAAAGAGTTGGAGTGATGATTGAATTCAAAACTCTCCCAAAAAAAGAATAAAAGGTTTGCCAACTGGGTTGGGGTCCATACTTGACTAGAGATGGCAGGACAGTGTTTGTGGAGATACACTTTAAATCCATGGAACATCACCCCTGAGAGCTGTTCATCCAGGAGGCACCAAGCTGGGATCCCCCTTCCTTGGAGCAGCCAGCCTGGAAGTGTGTGCTGGAATCCAGTGGAACACTCCAAAGCTCTAAAGTGAGATGGTGTCAGACCCCAGGGGGTGCCAAGAGAAGCCAAGTCTGTGTCACAGCCACATTTTATGGAAAAATCCCTTTGCCAAGGATTCCTCTCCTGGGAAGCTGAGAAGCCTCCGAGAAAAAGGAAAACAATTTTATCTCATTTGCTTCTGCTGTGTTTTGCTGCTTTGGAATGTGTTTGGAGATTGTTTATCCAACAGGTGATTGTTTCATTGGTTTCATGTGAATTGTTTTGAATTATTGGCCAGTCAGTGCCAAGCTTTGTTGGGACTCTGGAAGGAGTCACGAGTTTTCATTATTATCTTTTTAGCCTTCTGTCTGTATCCTTTCTGAATTCTTTAGTATAGTATAGCTTAGTATTCTTTAATATAATTTAGTATCATAAAATAATAAATGAGCCTTCTAAGAATATGGAGTCAGATTCATCATTCCTCCCTGCTATAGGGCTCCCAGCAAACACAATAAAGTCTGGAGAGGAAAGCTGGGAGCAAGTTCCTCTGTGGGTTTGAGCTCTGGTTGCGCTCTGTCGTGCTGAACGTGTTCTGCTGGTGATTCCCGGAGCTGGGTCACTCTGGATAACAAAGCAGCAACTCCTGGGGGGTGCTGGTGGCTTTGGGAAGCTCTGCTGAGGGTTGTTTTTGCAGCTGATGTGGTGCATTGGCAGAGGAGCCCAGCACACTCCATCTGTGGCACCCTGGTGGCTGTGCTGGCATCCCACCCTGCTGAGATCCTCATGGATGAGCTCTGGACTCATCCTCCTGACTTCTTGTAATTTTATTAATTATTTTTAAATTGAAGCTGGCAATAAATTCCAGTGATGTCAGAGCAAAAAGGTTATCACTGAGACTAGCAGAATTCATCATATGAATTTTTCAGGACCCCTCCTGATGAAATCTAATTAAACACCACCACTGGCACTGTGCACATCTCCCTGTGTTTGTCATGTGGCTGATCAGGGCTGGGTTTACCAGGGGGAGTTTATGGCTTGTGATATCTGCTGGGCTGGATGTGGTTTCACACAGCACAGGCACTTTGATCTTTCTCCCCCACTGCTCACAAATTTCTGTGGGTTTTTTCTCGGGTTTCCTGTGCCACTGATTGATCTCCTCGGGCTCCAAGGGAAGGTGTTGAGGACAGAGAGAAAACCTGAGTGACAAGGACACTTCTCCTGCCCTTCAGACAGCACCTGAGTTCTGGAAAGAGGTGGAACCCTGGCACCCTGTTAGCTTGGAGTGTCTCTTACAATGAGAATTACTCATTTTGTTGTTTTCTTTTGGAACGGAGCAACATTTTACAGGAAATAAATAAACCCAACCCAAACGCAGCCCCGTGCCAAATCAAAACTGATTGCTTCTCCCTCCTCTCCTTTTCAATACAACAAACAAGCTGTGAAAGTTGTACGGTCTATGAAACAACCACTTATGGTTATTTGACCTCCTCCCCTCCCTTTCCCTCCTTTCTTTTTTTATTTTTATTTAATTAGTTCTCTTCTCACAGATATTTCTACCGTGAGATGGAAAAGTCAAAATGTTTTGATGCTTTCAAGCCCCTTCTCCCCCTGCAATGATGTAAATTAATTCCCCAAATCCCACCTAAATTCTGAATTTTTAGCTAATTTTTCTATTAATGGAGAGAGAGGGGAGAAAAAAAAAAGAAAGTGTTTGCAAATTTGTATGTCTGTTTTCCTTGCACGTCTGTCTTAGACTGCAATATGTGGAGAGGTGGGAGATCTTATGAGACTGCTGCCTTTAGTCTCTTTGTTAAACTTCTTCTGCCAGGTTAGCATTTTTGTCTGCTTGGAAGCTGGAGGATTGAACTCACCTGGGAGCCCCAGTAGTGAAATAAATTATCATAATAGAGCAGGAAAAGAATATATTTTAAGATGGTGAGCAGTGCAGGACTGCCCTGGTGTATTACATCTGTTCATGTAGAGATGTAAGATTTGGCTTTGGCTTTGGGGCACACGACTGGGATATTCTTATTTTGATGGGAGGGGGCTGAAGGGATACAAATAAATATAATATAAACACAGTCCCTGACACTGATAGTTACTATAATAGCAAGCTAAAGCTGAGCACTGATTGTTAATTCATGATTTTTAAGCCAACCTCTTAACAGTTTTTAGAGGAATCTGGTTCTTCTTAGGGGACTGGCAGAGAGATGGAGGGCAGGAGATTGGAAGATCTGTTGTAATTAATATTCCAATGCTCTGCCTTAACAAATTGTCAGCACAATGGGTGGAAGTGCAGGTGCAGGGCTGTTCACCAAGGTATTTTATGCCCTTCTGTTAAAAAAGGATTAATCTTTAGCTTGAACCAGGGCACCTGGCAAGGGGGATCTGAGCTCAACCCCTCCAGAAAAGCTCAGAGCAACAGGAGCTGAACTCCCCCAAAGTCATTACACAGATTCTGCCATTTTTTGTTGACCAACACTGATATTCTGTGGGGTTATTTTTCCTCCTGGGGTTTTCACCTTGCTCATTTTGTAGCCCCTGTCCCTGTGGTGGAGCCTTTGTGCTGCTTCCTTCCCTGTTAAGGAAATCTCAGGCTCTTCCCTCTGCGAGCCCTCCCTGACATTGCCATGGCAGTGCTGCCCTTCTCCTCACTGCTAGGAAAGATGAGATCACTGGCACTAAATATATCCCCTTGCCATGCCAGGGATGCTCTGGCAGACTCTGCAGTGACTTATTTTCTATGTTTTGTCAATTCTCTGTGGCAGGTGATTTCATTAACTGCTCTTTGATTGCTCTTGCTTTTGTTTTCACTCTCCTGATGGAAAGGTGCTCGTGGCCACCTTGCAGTTCCTCCCTCCAGGTCAGCCTTGTCACCTGGCTCCCAAATCTACTTCTCTGTTTTTATTCTTTAAATCAAAATAAGCTGCAAAATTTGGAATCAAACTGCCCACAAGTTCCCTCTCAGGGTATCAGGCTGGGGTGGGATCTGCTCCCATTTATGTTCCATGGGTGATCTCTGGATGATCTCAGGCTTGTCTGTCTGCTCTCCCTGTTTATCCTGCAATTACTAAAATAAAGACCAGGGTGGGAAGATGATGTTTGGCCAGGACTGAGTTCCTCCTTTACAATATTTGCAGTGGGGATGGTTTCTTAGCAAGGTTTTTCCCATATGCATTCACTGGGACAGTCAGTGTGTGCTCCTTGTGGATCATCCTCACATCTGCAGTGTTTTATGAGCAGTGTGACTCCCAGCTCTGCTGTTCTGTCATCTCACCCCTTTCTTCCACTAATCACCTTGCCTCAATGTCCTTTTAACTTGCTTTTTAGGATATTCCAGTTCTCCCTCCTCCATCCCCTCTGTTCCTTACTCATAAGGAGCTTCCTTCAAGCCCCCACAATATTTTACTCCTGGGGTGACCCTTTGGCTCTGTTCACCTTTGATGTCCATCTACAGTTTGATCAGACTAAAATATAAGAATCCTGAACTCACTTCCTGCTTTGCTACTGACTTTTATGGACCTAGCTTTTGGAGAGTGGGGTTTCAGCTCGTTAAATGGGGAAATCTCCATTCCCAGGAAGTTCTGTCATCTTCCTTCCCACACCAAGGAGAGAAATCAGACCTTTCAGCACACAGCTCATGTCATTCTGCAAGAGAATGAAACAGCCTTAAGCAGGGCAGGTGAATTATGTCCAAAAAGGTTCTTTTTTCTCTCCATTAGAGCTTAGGCGAGCTGAGGACAACTTGTTCAGATGTGAACATCCCTTTTTTCTTTGTTCCCTGGCTGCAAGTGACAGTAATGGTGTTTCTCTGCTTTGATGAGGGTCTCATCAACACTTGGTGGTCGTCAGGTTCTCCAGAATTATGATAATAGAAAAGCTCAGTGCAAGGTTATTTCATGCAAGGTTTTCCTGCTGGAAATCTGATTAACACGTTCAGATGGGGCCATTCTTTTCCTGTTTTCTTCATTCTACTGCAGGTGGAATTTAAACTTTTCTCTGAAGGTCAGGGTCTCCTACCTGGGCTAGGCAAAGAATATAGAGGAAGTGGCTCAAGAATAGGGACACTGGGCTGGAACTTCAACTCAGGGGATTTAAGGGGAAAATGGGTCTGGAACAGACCTGGCACACCAGCACCCCCTAATCCATGGATTCCTTTTGATGCCATCACAAACTTTCCCTAAACTGCTCAAAGCTGAGGGGAAAACCTTTAGTCTTGTTTAAAAGGGAAAGGAAGCCTGCAGGATTTATGACCTGCAGTGAACAGGGGCACTGCCAGCAAATCCAGGGAGTTAGGAGGGGCTGAGAAGGCTGGGATCTCCTTGGGATCACACATCTGACACTCACAGGTGAGTTTTGCTGCACTGATAGCTCAGGGTTTAGCTTTTCTATTTTTCACATTTTGTGCTGCTTTGGTGTGAGGGTCTGAGCTTCATATCAGGGGATGGTGAGCTCTGTGCACAGAGCAGGGACACAAAACAATTCCTGCTCCAGCTGGGCACCAAGGACAAATGACCCAAATCTCAGCCCAGGAGCACAAACCTCGTGGGCTGGAGAGAGAAAAACAAGCAGGGTGGGACTGCGTGGGCTAAAGCTGGGATGGGACAGTGAACTGCAAGATGCAAATGGAGCAGAATTGATCCCAGGGACAGACCCCGGGAGTGCTCGTGCATTTTGGGGCCATTTTGGTTCATCTTGGGTGCAGCCCTGGCTGGGCTCTGATGCTGCCCAAGGTGCATCCATGGAGGCATTTGAATAAATCCCTGCTTTATTCTTTAGCTCTGCCCAGCCTCTGCTCTAGCTCAGCCTTCTCAAGGCATCAGCAGCAGCACCATGGGATGCTTTACGTAGCATGGCACACGTGAGGATATTTTGGAATGCCCAAAGTACTTCCACATGATTTGGAGACTGGACTTGGCAGGATGGGGTGGATTAAAGAAGTGAAGGGAATATTTAGGCATGCAAAGATGAAATCAAGATACTTTCAGGTGCGTGCTTGCACTTACAGGAGGTCCTGACACTCAGGAGCTTGCAATCAAAAGGGCACAAGTAACTGGAGCAGACCCTAAAAGGAGTGAGTGTGGAGAAGAGCAAATTCCATAGAATGAGTGGATGGGAAAGGCCAACTTTGGCTGGGGGGTGATGTGGAGGCCATGAGGAATTGTGACTGTCATATTTCCTGGAAAAATCCCTTTGCCCAGGATTCTTCTCCTGGGAAGCTGAGAAGCCTCAGAGAAAAAGGGAAAGAATATTATCTCATTTGCTTCTCCTGTGTTTTGCTGCTTTGGAATGTGTATGGAGATTGTTTCTCCAACAGGTGATTGTTTCATTGGTTTCATGTGAATTGTTTTGACTCTTTGGCCAATCAGAGCCAAGCTGTGTCAGGACTCTGGAAAGAGTCATGAGTTTTCATTATTATCCTTTAGCCTTCTGTCTATATCCTTTCTGTATTTTTAGTGTAGTTTAGTATTCTTTAATATAATTTAGTATCATAAAATAATAAATTAGCCTTCTGAGAACATGGAGTCAGATTCACCATTCCTGCCTTCATTGGTGAGCCCCACAAATACAATAAGGAATGTCAGAAAAACCCAGTGTGACATCATGGCAGAGCAGGAAGCCTTGATCTGTTCCTGGCTCTGTTGCTGATTGCAGCATGACCTCGGGCAATTCACTCCCCTCTCCCCATCCCTGCCCTGCTCCTCCCCGAGCTCTTCAGGGGAATGGGCTGTCACTTGCAATGAGCCTGTCCTGAGCACAGCCACCCTTTGATTCCATCCTGATGCTTCCCAGGCTGCTGAGCCCAGAGTTCAAAGCTGGGTGCTGTCGTGAGCTTCAGCTGCTTTTAGATGCAGAAATTTCCACGTGCAAAAATTCCCTGGTAGGAGTGGGGGCTCTTCCCCTGTGTGTTTGTGCAAGGGCTTGGGCTGAGCTCTGTCAACACCAGGCTTTCCCCAGCTCCCTGAGTATCCCTGATTTCCTTGCCCCCCTCCCAACAGGTTGCCCATAAATTAGGTTCTGATGTGGGGATTGGATTTCACTCCAGCTGCCAGAGCTGTGGCACATCTGGGGTCCTCCTGTGGTTAATGACTTCACAAAAATGAAGCAATAAAGGTTGTGATGGCTGTGTTTTAACCCCGTGGCCCTCGTTCTGCTCAACAGGAAGGTTTCCCTGGAACAGTTAAAAACCTGCTGTCTGCATTTAAATATCTCCCAGTGATGTGCCATCTCTGAGCAGCTTTTTTATGAAGTGATTTTAGTTCTGAAATTTAACAAAGCTGAAGCATTTTTCCATTCAGGTTTTCTTTCATGAAAGATGAACTGGTTCTCTTTAAACTGAAAAAAAGCCTTGTTCTCTAATTTATGCCATGATTTAGAATTTACATACAGCAGAGCAGGCAGTGTAAAGAAGAAAGAGGGGGAAAAAACACACCTAAAATTGAGGTTTTTTGGTGTAAATCAGTAATGCTCTTTTTAAGAGATTATTTGTCCGTGAAGAGCAGTTCTCAGCTCTGGCCACCAATGATCCCTTCAAGGGATGGTGCTTTCACTCTCAAACAAACTCAAAGCCATGCTCAGGAAAACTAAGATGTGACTTTGGGCACTGAGCTCTTGCTGCATCAGAAATGCTGACATTTCAGAATGCGTGGATTCTTAGAAATCAAAGTGTCTTTTCCCAGTCTTCCTCTCCTGATAAACACCAGTTGCCTAAAAAATTCTCTACGGGTTTTTCGAAGAGAAGTGAAGTTTTGGTGCTCCAACCAAACCCTGGTTGTGTCTGTTGGGTGCCGTGGATGCTGCTGAAGCTGCCACTCTGATTCTCCAGCTGTAGCATTTGGCTGCCCAGCAGATCAAATCAATAAATGTATTTATCCTCCCAGCTCTGCTGAAGGTGTGGGAGAGAACTGGGACTGTGTCAGAGTTGCAGAGGGAGCAAATCCACTCTGAGCTAAAGTGGATTTACCTGGAAAGAGGCAGATATTTAATTTAATATTTAATTTTGAGAGTGGTTCACATCACCTCCTAGCCAGGATGTCCTTGTGTGTACAGTCAGTGGCGTTCAAAGCATCATTTGTGGATTTATCTTGGAGATATCTGCCTATTTTCTATACAAATAACTCCAATCCTTAATGGGAGAGTCACAAAATTCCCTTTCTGACTTGCTGCAGGGGTGGCTCCATGGGGAAAATCACAGCAGAAACTCTGGGCTTGCACCAAGCTGCAAAACAGGAATAAACATCAAGGTCCCTGGGCTGACAGCAAAATTATTCCCTTAATCACAGCAGTTGTCCTTAACAAGTTATTCTGCTGCACTTGGGGAAGAGGGGTTTTTCCCTGACCCTATTTCTGCCCTAAATTGTGTTTTACCCTTGGTCCCAACATCCTCAGGATGTGCTGGTGGTGCTCGACCTGCCAAATTCTTGTTAAAAGGCAAGAAATGCATGGCAGACACACACCCAGAGGAGATAAACATCTCCCATTTATTTGTTTAACACTTTATTCATTGCAAAGGACACTCATCTGTTATGAAGTGTATTGGCTTCTCCTCCACAGGAGATTTCCAGGAGATTTGCTGCTCCAGCACAAATCCTGAGAGGGCCCTGGGTCAGTTTTTGAGGAACAGGGGTGCTGATGTTGGAGCTAATGAGCTTGTTATGAGACATATCCTGGGATCTCTGGCAGCTCCAGCCTCTGCCACCGTGTCCAGCCAGCCAGCAATTAGGAACAAGGTCTGTCACACTGCTTTATCCTAAATCTGCAACCAAAAATAAATGTTTGATTTTCACTGAACACACAGAAACTCCTGATCTGCAGAGCGGGAACAAATTTTTCTTCTTTTATGACTCAAAAATCTTTAGGTCCAGAAGTCCTCAAGGACTTACCTTTAAAAATTGGATAAAATTGGACTTTTTAAAAATTTTTTGGCAGAGCTGCTGCCCATTTTTTCCAGGGATTCAGAAATCAGAATGGTTTTACCCCAGGTAGCTGGAGCTATAACCCAGGGCAGAGTGCTCATGAGAGCTTATTAGGTAATTGATATTGATAAATTGCTGTGGTGGAAGGTAAAATATTATCTGGATGGCTGTGACAGATGCAGACACACAGACCTGGGGCTGTGCTGCCTCCTTGCCAGGGAGTCATGGAATGGTTTGGGTTGGGAGGGATGTTAAAAATCATCCAGTTCCAAGCACATCTCCCACTCTGCCAGGTGCTCCAAGCCTCATCCAGCCTGGCCTTGGACATGTCCAGGGATGGGCAAGATGGCTCTTGGCTGGAGCTGGAAGAGCTCAGTCATAATTCAGAATGCAAATCCAAGATGCCAGAGCATTCCTGCAAGTGATTCCCTCTCCTTTGATCCTGATGAGTTAAATCAGGGAATACAGGTATGGGAGTGACTTCAAGAAGTCCCCAGTGCCCCAGAGCAAAGCCACTGCAGCCAAACCATTCCTCTGGGATGTTCCCATTAACTCAGCCACTGCAGAGTCTCAAGCCAGGCCCCTGGAGTCCAGTGGCCTCGGCCTGACTTGGATCATTTCTGACTGTTTGGTTTGCAGGTTTCACCCTTATTTTATTTTAATGAATGTCACAAGCCTTCGAGCTCTGTCCTATATCTGGGGACGTGCTCTTCTGGGGGATTATCCAGCCATTGTCAGAGCATTCATCTGAATTACCCCATTCATTTCAGCCCTATTCACTCCCAGCCATCCATTATCCTCACCTTTCTTTCCTATCCAGAATATCACCCAAGCTGCTCTTTCTTCTTGCCCTGGAAACTTTAAATATAGATAGATATGTTAATTGGAATCATTGCAACAAATGGTCCCAGTCACCCTGCAATTCAGGGAACATTTCATGTTGCCATTTAAATGATGAGGGTTTCTTTCCTTTTTTTTTTTTCTTTAATGCCACTGACAGCTACTTGTGTTTAATTCATTTTGATTTTGTTAGGAGGGGGAAGTTATCAGGATCGTATCATTAAAAATGCATGCTTGGGTTATTCATGCATGTTTCACATATCCCTGTGTATGATCCATCATAATTCAACATTAGCCAATGGGGATACCAAGTGGAAAAGGGTCTGCTGAGCATACACATAATTCAATTACACCTGTGACGTCACATTGATTGGATTCTTAATGACACCTCTGAGCTGTTCTGGGAAAAAGGAGAGTCTGGGAAAAAGGAGGGTTTCCATCCAGGCTGCAAGATTTGTGCTCCTGATCCTGGCTGGCAGAAGTTTGGAGCTGGGCAGGAGCTGGGCAGCTGCTTGGGAGCTGAAGGACAGAGGTGAAGCAGCTCAGGCAAAAATCCTGAGTGCCACACAAGTTGTGCTGCTTGGGCTGTAATAAAGAAATGAGATGTTCATACTATTTTATCTTAGCAAGACAGCAGTTCCCATGTGTCTTGGTTTGGAAAGCCAGGTGTCTGCTGAGAAAGGCAGGAGCCTCCCAGAAATGGAAAATGTAAACCCCTTCCCTCTGAATTATTATAATTTTGAAATTAAGGAGCTCTCAGGCAAAGATATGGGAGCAGGAATAACAGTTCTTTAATAGGGAAATATATGGGAATGGGAATAGTTCTTTACTTGGCAAAGATACGGGAATAGGAAAGTTCTTTACTAGGAAAATTAAAAATACAAATGCAATGGTACAAACAAACCAACCCAGTGTCAGAGTGAGAGCAGTCCCTGCCCCCTGTGTGCCAGGGTGGTGTCCCAGCCCCATCCCATGGGGGCTCAGCCCTCCTGCAGTGCCAGCTGTGGTTCTGCTGGAGCAGGGATCCTGCACAAGGGGGGAGTTTTCCTCTGCAGCTCCAGGGCTGCTGCAGATGGGCCTGGGCTCCCTCTGGCCATGCAGGGCAGCAGAAAGCTGCTCCTCTGGCAATGCAGGGGGCAAAGGCTGCTGTGCTGTGCCAGGCTCAGCTTGGATCCAGGTAGGAATGCTTGGCTCCTGCCCTGGGCACAGCATCTCCCCATGGGATGGGGGAATTGGATCAGCCCTGCAGGGACACTCAGTGGCCATGGACAGCAGAGATCTCCTGGAGGGAGGGTTGGCTGTGGGAGAGAGAAAGAAAAAACTGCCCCATGGACAGAGAGAACTGCCTCACTTCTGACAGATGGCAAATAGAATATACATTTATTTTACCATCCAGGACACCGTGGCAGAGGGACAGTGTCATGTTGCAGCAAATCCTCCTGATCTGGGATGGCTCTGCTCCCACTGGAGCATTGGTTTGGTTTAAAACTCCTGTTCTCCTTGATGGGTGATGTGGAGCAGTGCATGGTGGAATTATCTGCAGCTGAAGAAAGAAACAGATTGATTTTTGATTGATTGATTGATTGATTGATGGATTTAAAGATAATGTAGCTGGTGGCCCCTTTATCCTCTCCTCCTGTCACAGATCCTGACTTAGGATAAATCAGTAATCACACCTTCCTTCCCCTTCACCTCCATGATGGTCTTTCACCCTGTTAGTGAAATGAATCCCTTCTTTCCAGAGCCTGCTAGCAGTATCCACAAAGAAGCAGTGCCATTCCTCAGGCTCCAGGTGCCAGAGGTCAGGGAATATAAAAAAGTCCATTATTTTGATAGCAAGGATGAGCTCCCTGCATGACAGGAAGGTTTGGTCTGGATATCATGAAAAGGTTCTTCATCCAGAGGATGTTTGGGCCCCAAGGCTGCCAGAGCTCCAGGAATGTTTGGGCAATGCTCTAAGGCACAGTGTGGGATATTTCGTTTGGTCCTTTTTGGGGCCAGGAACTGGACTGGATGATCCCTGGGGTCCATTCCAAATGAGGATATTTTATCTGTAATTCCACCTAAGGCAGCGCTGGGATGCTGAGCTCAGTTGGGGTGTCCTGGCACTGCTGCTCCTTGGCATCAGTCAGGTGGAGCAGCAGGGATTGCTGATGCAGAGTTTTCTTTGATGGTCCTAAAAAAATAAAAAAGGAGGGAGGCTCGGCATCCCTCACTGCCTCTCGCTGCAATATATTTAAAAATAACTCCTCTGTGAGCATGTCCCAGCACCTCTCTGCCTCAGCACTTTTGAAGCTCTGGTGCATTCCAACCCATCACTGGATTATCTCCATTTTACTGGTGCTAGATCACGAGCTGAGAGAACTAAAAAATATCTCTCCTTATGGTCATGGCTGGGAGGAGAAATCACTCCTGCTGGACTCCCAGAGCTCTGCTTTAAGCACATGAACATTCCAGCTACCAATCCTATTGATTTTCAATTATGGCTCAAATGGAAGTGGTTGTAGCTTTGTGTTTACCCTCGGGAGGCTTTGCCTTGTCATTGCTGCTGGGGAAATTCAGTGATGATGTGGATGTGTGGTTTTGGGGCTGGAGCTCATTCCTGGGCAGAAATGAGGGTCATCACTGGTTAAAACAACAAAATCCCTTTTTATGGGACTGGATGTGCTGTTGGGGGGTGTGGCATGGAGAAATCATGGCTATAAATACAGAGCCAGCATGGCGTGGCACAGAGTTATTGTTGGCATGAGAGAGGAGTATTTTTAAATTACGTGGGGAGACTTGATTTCAAATGGGAGCAATGCTGAACCTTGCTGGCATGTCCAGGGTGGGCCAGGCAGGAGGCACATGAGAAGCTGGAAGCTGCAAAATTCACACTCTCCCTTCCCTGATTTGTAGCTTGGTCAGTGTTTGCCATGGCTGCTGTGAGCAGGTGGGTGTGAGGTGGCCTAGAAAAAACATAAAAATTCCAGTTTTGAAGGGACCTTCCTCCTTGGATTTCTCAATTTGCCAAAGGCAGGAAATACTGGAAATATTGGAAATACTGGAAATACTGGAAATACTGGAAATACTGGAAATACTGGAAATACAGGAAATACTGGAAATAGAGGAAATCCATTTCCTTTGCTGGGGATGCAAAGGAGTTAAATAATTTATAGAGCCAGGTAAGGATTACAGAATCACAGAATGATTTAGGTTGGAAGGGACCTTAAAAATAATCCAATTCCAACCCCTGCCATGGCAAGGACAGTTTCCACTATATCAGGTTGCTCCAAGCATTGTCCAACCTGAGATGCAAAGGAGTTAAATAATTTATTATAGAGCCAGGTTAGGATTATGGAACCACAGAATGATTTAGGTTGGAAGGGGCCATAAAGATCATCTAATCTCAATCCCTGCCATGGCAAGGACACCTTCCACTATCTCAGGCTGCTCCAAGCATTGTCCAGCCTGGCCTTGGACACTTCCAGGGATCCAGAGGCAGCCACAGCTTCTCTAGGCACCCTGTGCCAGGTCCTCACCACCTGCCTGTGTAAAAAGTTATTTTTCCTCTTTCCTAAAAACTTCCTTTAGTCCCTGGAAAAGGCTCTGAGGTCTCCCTGGAACCTCCTCTTCTCCAGGCTGGACACAGCATTGGGGCTCCAGCCCTTGAAGCATCTCCATGGCCTCCTCTGGACCCTCTCTGACAGGTCCATGTCCTGAGAGCTGTGTGTGGTTCTCCAGCTGAAGTCTCACAAGGGCTGAGTAGAGGCCCCATCTTTCAGAGATTCCCTGGAATCCCTGAATTTTCCCCCCCAAACCCAAGGACTATCATTCTCCCCAGCCTGCCCAAGAGCTGGGCTGAGTTTCCCAGGGTTTGGATTTGCCTGGGCCTTGGCATGCCCTGCCCCACGTGTGTGGGGTGCCCTGCTCACTGTGTTTGTTGCCCTGGCTTTCCCTGAGAGCCATCAGGGTGTTATTTATAGCAGCTGGGCAGCTGGAGCCCAGCTTGGGTTTCCATCACCTGCTCCCCTGCCCTGCAGCAGGGCTGGATTTCAGCCCAGGGTCAGGAACTGACCCTGACCCGTCGCTGCCCTTGGCCACAGGGCTCTGGCTTCATCCTCTTCATCCTCGTTTTCCCCTCAGGGCAGAGCCTGCAGGGAATGAAATGCAGCAAAAACCTGAATTATATATTGCAGGATGATGTTAGGAAGGACTAAAGGGAATATTCTTCAAGGTTTTATAACTCTGTAGTTTGTGTGTTTGCCTTGAGCCAAACGCATTTATTGTTAATAATATTAAAAATGAGCACCTTTTCTGTGCAGGAGCAGGCTCTCTTTGGGATGTGCCCTCTTGAAGGTCCAGGTGATCTTTTTGGATCTGCAAAGTCAGTGTTGAGCATTTCTGAGTGGCAGGAGGAGAGAATCTCTGTTAGATGGAATCAGGATCCTCACAGGGAAGGTACCAGGCTGCTCTGAGCTGTGGTTTTATCTCACTTCTTCTCCCTGGAGGGGAGCAAGCAGCCCTACCTGCCTCTTTTCCCTCCCTTATCAGCAGCATCTGGCATTATCACATTTGCTGTATCTCCTCCTTGCAGTGCTGACATGAGGGGACATCTCCCAGGGTTGACAACAGCATAAAAAAGTGGGGAATTAGCAAAGCCTGGATGAGTGAGTCTCCATGACTGCTTCCTTTCCAGCCTGAGCACCAGCCCTGTGGTGTTAGGGAGGTGACCACACTCCTCCTGCCTCTTCCATGGGGCAAACTCTGTCCATGTGCTGTCAATAACCAGGAGACAGTGGCTAGAGTAGCATTTAAAATAAACTGATTTTTATTTTGCCAGGGAAGCTGCTGAGAGCCAATTTGATTTTTTCAGCCTGAGTATGCCTGTGAGGAGGACTAACAGAGGTGGAAGGGCTGCTGCTTGATTATAGGATTCCTTTCCCTGTTTTTTTTTAAGTCCCAATTGGAAACAGCTCCCCGCAGTGGCTCTGCTTCAAACCCTGCTCCTTGGAGCTGACTCTGCATCCCGGTGGGAGGCCTTGGCTTCCCACAAGTTCACAACCTTCCCTCCCTGCTCCTTGCAGCCCCCTGGAAAAGCTCTGTGAGCTCCCTCCTCCCTGTGCCTCGCTGGGGAAATGCCCTTTGTAATGCTCCCAGCTTTTGTTTTTTGCATGAGCTGTGTTGGGGTGAGCTTGGCAAGCCTGCCAGAACATCATGAATTAGTTAGGAGGGAAGCAGAGCTCGGGGTGTGCTCGAGCAGGGAAATCAGGCTTGGTGCTCAGACAGCCTCCAGAGTGCCTTGCAGTGGCATTTTATACTCTCTTTACTTCTATACCCTTGTTGATCCCACATTTCTTCAGGAGTCTTCACTGGTCTTGTAGCTCCCCAGCCATGGCTGGCTTCATTTTTCAGTTTTGGTGCCCTATCCTGATATTCTGATGTCTAAGAGATTTCTTGCCTCAAACGAAACATCCTCAACCCACAGAGTTCATGGCAGAGTTTTTTGTCTCCTCAAAGCCTCTGCCATCACAGCATCCCATTGCCCAAAGCTCCTCCTGCACTTGACAACAAGAGAGAAATTATTAAAAGGACAGAGGGGACACTGTGGTCATTCACTGCCACCAAATGCACATGGACCTGTAATTATTTTTATTTTTTAATGTGATTTTCCCAGGAGATGTAACACCTGTGATGTCGAGGTGAAATTTCCCAAAACCATTTTTGCAGAATTGGCCAAATGGGGAGCACCTTCCTCTTCCTGGGAACATCTCAGCTCCCCTTCTACTCAACTGCTGGTGCTTTTTGATTCCTGAAGGCCAAGAGCTCTCAACCTCAGGGATGCCTCCGTGCCAGTGAGGACAGCCACAATTTGCTGTCAGCTTCTGATGCATCAGACAGATATTTTTCATCCCTTTTGCATTTTATCCCATTCTCCCTCTGTCTCTGAGTCCCTTGTCACCATGACTTCATTCATGCTGTCCCTGGAGGGTCATTGCCAGTCACCTCTGTGCAGTTATTTCTGCACAGTTGGGGCTTTGTGATGAAAAACAAAACTCTCACTCTGCTTCGTTCCCAGAGCTGCTGGATCAGTTCCTGATTCCTTCCTTGGCTTCATTTCAAACCACAGCAGGTCAAGGAAGGAGGTAGATCAATGTCCTCTCCAAAATGTGACCTGCTCTGCATTAGGAGGACTTTTCTGTCAGCTACATCAGGACTTGTTGAAGGCTCAGGGAGCAGAGCTCCTGTATAGAGATCTAGAACTGGAAATGGCATTTTGGGTCAAATCTCTGTCCCTGCCATGTCATCCCCTTGTGTGGTTCTGATTGCAAACCTTGAATGCTCCATCCTTGCCTTCATCATTTTTTCTTAGCCTGTTCTTGGCTTCACTCTTTCTTCTTGGCCCAGCCCAAGGGTTCCTCACTGATGGTGAGGGAGAGGTGGGATCAGCTGGACCTAAACTGAGACCCCGGAACTGGGCCTAAACTGAAACCCAGGAACTGGACACAGGAACTGGATCCAAACTGATACCCAGGAACTGGGCCTAAACTCAGACCCAGGAACTGGACCTAAACTCAGACCCAGGAACTGGACCTAAACGGAGGCCCAGGAGCTGTACACAGGAACTGGGCCTAAACTGAGGCCCCGGAACTAGACACAAACTGAGGTCCAGGAACTAGACCTAAACTCAGACCCAGGAACTGGACCTAAACTGGGGCCCAGGAGCTGGACCCAGGAACTGGGCCTAAACTCAGACCCAGGAACTGGACCTAAACTCAGACCCTGGAACTGGACACAGGAACTGGACCCAAACTGAGATTTAGGAAGGTGCTTCTTCCATCAGATATCCTTGCTGGAGCCCAGAGGTGACATGCTAGGGCTGGGCAAAAGGCACTTTTTGGCTCTGTGTCGGGAGAGAAGATCACCCCAAACAAAGAGAGGGTTTTGATCTGTGTGCACAAAGCTGGTGAGCTCAGGATGCCCAGATGCTGCCTGGTGCAAGGTGTCTGTGGGGTGCAGCTGCTCCTTTGGGGGTGTGACCCCAGCCCCAAAGCCACAGGTGTCACAGAACCATTGTCCCAGAATTATCTGGGTTGGGAATGACCTCCAGGGTCATCAAGTCCAACCTGTGGCCATGTTTTCAACTAAAGCAGAGCACTGAGTGCCTCCTCCAGTAATTCCTTGGATATCTCTAGGGATGGGGACTCCAACCCCTCCTTGTGCAGCCCCATTCCAATGTTTGACAACACTTTCTATGAAGAAATTCCTCCTGACTCCAAGGTCATCAGGTCTAACCTGAGCCTTCCCTGTTTGCTGTGATGGGAAGTGACTCCAGCTTTGGAATGATACTTAAAAATTGCCTCTCCAGTGATTTTTTTCCTAAAGAGCAGCAAAACCAGTGCATTGAGCATGTCTTTTCTGCAAGTGCTTCCACCAGGAATATTTGATGGAGACGTGTGCTCACCTCACACAGAGCAGCTAAATGTGATGAAGGGATTTATTAACAGATAATATGAAATGTGCTCCTGCTGCTGCCTCCTCTGATTTCATGGTGCAGGACGAGGATAGTTTTTTCTTTTTTTTTGGTTTTCCTTCTGAGTGCTCTTCTGATGGCTGCTTTTCCTTCTGCTCTGTGTCCTGGGGGAGCTGAGTCAGCACAGAGCACCCAGCCCTTGCTCAGAGGAATTTGCACTGATTTTATTTGTTATTTTGGGTACAGCCAGTTCTGCTTTGCTTTAATTGACAAGCAGGAAATATCTCTTGGTCTTTTCAGAGAGCTGAGTCCATTGCTTGGAGGAGAGGGGAAGCTCATAGGAAACTGGGGCTTGAGTGATTAGCAAACAGAACACGATTTTGTTGCAAATGTAGCTCTTAATACTCAAGGTGTCAAATACTCTGAGTAATGATCATGTTTTAAATATAGTTTATAACTTTCTTCTCATGCATACACCTCCTACTGTATCTGCATGGTGGAATTTACACCCAGGGTGGCTGTGTATAGATGATGTCTCTGTATAATTACACCTCCAGAGGAAGAGAGAGATCTGTCGCTGTTTATTTTTAAATATTATCTATATCTGTGCATCTAAAGAGAGAGAGGGTTTTTACACAGATGGAATCCCTTTTAGGTCACATTTCAATCATAATTACAGCTTAATGATGCTGCAGCTATTTTATTTTATCTTGTATTATTTTAGCTGCTTCTAATAATTGCTAATTTCCCAACCACAAAGGTCACGGTGCGGATGAGAATAAACACGTCGTAAACTGGGTGTAGTAAATAAATCCACTCCCCAGAGCAGTGGTGCTGAGCACAGTGAGAGTGCAAGGACTGGGAAAACAGCCTTGCCACTCATTTTCTGCCTGTATTAATGGCAGTTGTGTAATGAAAGATCAGACTGTGGTAATTGATTGAGGTGTCTTTGATGTGGGGTTAAACTCTTAGTAAATCGTGTGTAGCTACAGGACCCTTTCTACAAGACCTGGTTTGAAAAGCCAGGTGTCTGCTGAGGAAGGCAGGAGCCTCCCAGAAATGGAAAATGTAAACCCCTTCCCTCTGAATTGTTATAATTTTGAAATTAAGGGGCTCTCAGGCAAAGATATGGGAGTAGGAATAACAGTTCTTTATTAGGGAAATATATGGGAATAGGAAAGTTCTTTACTAGGAAAATTTAAAAAATACCAATGCAATGGTACAAACAAACCAACCCAGTGTCAGAGTGAGAGCAGTCCCTGCCCCCTGTGTGCCAGGGTGGTGTCCCAGCCCCATCCCATGGGGGCTCAGCCCTCCTGCAGTGCCAGCTGTGGTTCTGCTGCAGCAGGGATCCTGCACAAGGCAGGAGTTTTCCTCTGCAGCTCCAGGGCTGCTGCAGATGGGCCTGGGCTCCCTCTGGCAATGCAGGGCAGCAGAAAGCTGCTCCTCTGGCAATGCAGGGGGCAAAGGCTGCTGTGCTGTGCCAGGCTCAGCTTGGATCCAGGTAGGAATGCTTGGCTCCTGCCCTGGGCACAGCATCTCCCCATGGGATGGGGGAATTGGATCAGCCCTGCAGGGACACTCAGTGGCCATGGACAGCAGAGATCTCCTGGAGGGAGGGTTGGCTGTGGGAGAGAGAAAGAAAAAACTGCCCCATGGACAGAGAGAACTGCCCCAGCTCTGACAGATGAGGATAGAACACACACCCCTCCTTTCCAACCTAAGGCACTGACCCAAAGTTACTCACTGGTTACACCTCCTCCAATGCCTCCAGCTTGGATTTGTAAAGCTCCATCACCTATCCCCTTCCTCCTTGCTGTTGTGTTTGGGTGTTATGTGTCTGCTGAGATTTTCCTGAGCTTATTTCCTGCACTGGATATAAAACCATATGGGCTCCCTGTGCCATCAAATGTCATCTCTGATTGCTTTTGGAGACAAGAGACAAGATTTGGATAGACTCAGTACCACCAAAATCTGACCCTAAAACTTGTGACTGAGAGAGTTACTTTGGCTTTATTTGTTTAGACTCTGGTTGAAGATTACTGGTAGACTCTGGTTTAGATTAGATTCTTGTTTAGATTACTGGTTGAAGAAAATTTGATGGGCCACAGAGGGCTGGGGCTGAGTGGCTGCTTGGTGTAAGGAGATTATCAGAGAATCCCAGAATGATTATGGTCAGGGAGAACATTAAATGTTGTCTTGTTCCACCCCTGCCATGGCAGGAACACCTTCCACTATCCCAGGGTGCTCCAAGCCCCTGGATCCAACCTGGCCTTGGACATTCCAGGGATCCAGGGGCAGCCACAGCTTCTCTGGGCACCCTGTCCAGGAAATTCAGGAGCAGTTTTTGATCAGCACTGCCAGGGATGGAGCTCATGGAGGGTGATGAGCTGCTGGCTGTGCCAAGGATTAACTGGAGAGGGGATGTAATCCCAAAGCAACAGGTGGGATATGCTGGATTTGCAGGACAGAGAGCCCATCCCAAAGGGAGGGATTGAGCTGCTGAGGTGCCAATACCTTCACACAGAGCAGTTTATTTTGGGTGTATGTCTGGGCTGTGTGAAGCCTTCATGTGTGACGGTGTTCACAGGGGTCCGAGTATGAGGGAAGAGAAGAAGATCTGACTCCATGTTTCACAAGGCTGATTTATTATTTTATGATATATATTATATTTAAAACTATACTAAAAGAATAGAAGAAAGGATTTCATCGGAAGGCTGGCTAAGAATAGAATAGGAAAGAATGATAACAAAGGTTTGTGGCTTGGATTCTCTGCCTGAGCCAGCTGACTGTGATTGGCCATTAATTAGAAACAACCAACATGGACCAATCACAGATGCACCTGTTGCATTCCACAGCAGCAGATAATCATTGCTTACATTTTGTTCCTGAGGCCTCTCAGCTTCTCAGGAGGAAAAATCCTAAGGAAAGGATTTTTCATAAAAGATGTCTGTGACAATCATGGGTTTGGGTTTTTTTTAGCTGAATGTGTAAAATCCTGGTCCTGCTGAAACTTCTGTCAGAGTGAACAGCCCTGGGGATGTCTGGGGGAATTCTGTGGCAGTGGAATGAAACATCTTTTCTGGAGAGAGTGCTTGTGGGAGGAGGGGAGTGGATTGTTCACACCTGCTTCCATCCTGCTTTCTGCACTGCTGCTCCCATCTCAGTTATCTCCACCACGGTGCTGTTTTTTTCAACTGTGCTGGGTCTGGAGGAGATAAAGCACAGCCTGACACATTTCTGTCTGCAGCTTTCCCTCTGCATAGCTGGGCTCCTCACACCTGCCTGCTGGGAGGAGCAGAGGTGGGAGCAGCTTTGGCTGCTTGGCTTCTGCCACATGATCCCACTCCATGGGATGCTCCAGTGAGACAGGGAACATCCTTTGTGCTGAGGCAGGAAAAGCCTTAATGTTTCAGGGGCTGCTGGTTGACCTGGCTGCTTAAAACCAATTTTCAGGTGCTGGTCCATTGAGGGTCAGATATTGGACCTGAGCTTGTCAGGCCCCCACAACTCTGTGATCAAACTCTGAGCCATGCTTGGTCCTTCATTATCCCACCCAAACCATTCCATGACTCTTTGTTTCTATCTCCTCACCTGGCTGGGGTGATGGGGTGGGTTTGGGGTGCCTGGAGGTCTCTTTGGGCAGCAGCAGCCTCTTCCTCTCTCATGCACCTCTATTATTTCAGCAATACCTTCACACAGCATCTGAAGGGAATTTTTGCATCCAGAGAACTTTCTGGACATGTCCTGGTTATTCTGGGGATTTCCAGCAGTGAGAGGTGGTGTTGAAGGAGCTCCTGAGGATCCCATTGGGGCTCCTGGCCCTTTTCTCCCTCCTTTCCCATAGTTTGGAGACACCAGAGAGCAGTGAGAGGCAGTGCTGTGTGAGCACCTTGTGCTTGTGCTGCTGCTTTCCATTGATAATTCACCCCAGGATCAGCATTCACAATTAATTCAATTAAAGGGGCCTCATCACTCATTTATGAGGAGGGGAGGCTTACAAAGGGCTGTGCACAGGGAACATCTTTGTGTGCTAAGGATGGAGCTGTATCTAGCTGGGTGCTGCTCTTGCAGGGTCTGTGGTGGGGGACTGGGAATCTTCTGGCATGGGGAGGGCATCAGATTGGGAGGTTTATGCAGTGATGTAGCAGGAAAGCCTGAGCTAACACTGAGCTGTGCTTTTGGCATGATTTGTGAGGTTGTGGGTCCAATCTAAACCATTTTAGTAGGGCAGTGCAGTACAGGGATCCCTCCTGGGGGTGCACAGGTGTATCTGTCTCTGGAATCCCCAGTTCAGCCTTTCTAACTTTGATAACAGCCCCAAATTTTATGTGTTTTCCTCCCCAACTCTGTAATTAAAAACACTTTTGGTGTTTTTAAAATCTGCCTCTCATAGATTTTAGCTCTCTGTCCCTGTCCTCACCTGCATCCTGCCCTTCAGACCCTCTGTCCTCTCCAGCCATAGCTGGTGATGATCATCACAAGAGCTCTTCTCTCTCTTCTTCCACATCCACATTGAGTCTGCAGCTGTTCTATCATCAGGGAGAGACTTTTCCAGCTGGGGATTTGGGGATTTACTTGGGAAATTTGGGGATTTACTTGGGGATTTGGGCTCACACCATTGACTAGCTGGAATGTGGGTCTTTAGCTTTCCAGATTCTGGCTCACAATCTTTCTCCTGGAATGAGCCAGGAAGGGAGGGAAATGTTTGGCTTTTGCACTCAGGTGAGGCTGGATTTTTTTTGGGATTTGGGGAATTTGCCTGACAGTGCAAAGGTACTGTAAAAAAGGTGATTACTTCACCACTGGTGCCTTTGGGAACTGGGTAAACACTCCTGGTAAATCAAAGTCCACCAAATGCCAACAGGATTGTGTCACCTCATGGGCAAAGCTAAGTGTGAAAATGATTTCTGGGTGATTTTTGCCTCAAATTGCTTCTCCTCCTTCTGTTGTGGCTCTTTGAGGTTCTCCAATCACCATCACAGCTCCACACCATCTCCAGGATAATGAGGATGGAGCACCTTGCTGTGCCCATCTCAGGGTGGCAGCTGCTGGCGCTCCACATTTCCTAGAAGTGACTTGACAGGGAGCTGTTCCCAGACTCTGTCCTTTTCCTTCCTTATTTCTGAGCGAAAAACATAATTTTGACAGGCCAGTGATGCAGAAAATAACTTGCTGCTCTCCAACTGTTGCATCCCCTGACCCCAATTAGAATGTGGTGCATGTAGAAGTGTCAGCTTCTTGCTTTCTCTCCGCTCCCCGTCTCCCTGACCAAAATTCCCATTACAAAGATGACACCTGAGTGCTTCACGGGGCAGAAAGAGCCGCTGACCAAAGAGAGAATCTGAGTGGATGTGAAGTCCAGCTCCTCTGGGGGTTTTCTGCCCTTGGTTCCAGGACAAGGAGCAGGAAAACTGTCAGGAAAGGAGCGTGGTGGTGTTTGTTGATGGTTGGGTTGGATGATCTTAGAGATATTTTCCAACTGTAGTGACTTTATGATTGAATTAGATATTCCAATCTATGGGAATATTTCCCCTTCACCTGCCTTTGTAGGGGTGGATCCATAGGATTGAAATGTAAAGTTCCATTGAAATGTAAAGTTTCAAGGCCAAAACCTTGAAGTTGTGGCTACCCCATCCCTGCAGGTATTCCAGGCAAGGATGGATGGGGCTCTGAGCACCCTGGGGTAATGGAAGGTGCCCCTGCCCATGGCAGGGGTGGAACTGGGTGGTCTTAAAGGTCCTTTCCAGCCCAAACCATTCTGTGATTCCAGGATAAACCTCTGTGTTCATTGCAGACCTCCAGAGCTTTTCAACAGCTGCTGCCCTAAGGGCTGTGAAGGATAAGTAATAGTGTCTGTGGAAGGGGTGTGAGGTAGATGGATCAGTGGGATTTCAGAAGGATTCAACCCATTTCAGGGGGATTCACCCCATTTCAGGGGGATTCACCCATTTCAGGGGTATTTCAGTGGGATTCAGCCCATTTCAGTGGGATTCTGCCTGTTTCAGGGGGATTCGCCCATTTCAGGGGTATTTCAGGGATTCTGCCCATTTCAGGGGTATGTCAGTGGAATTCAGCCCATTTCAGTGGGATTCTGCCCATTTCAGGGGGATTCACCCCATTTCAGGGGTATTTCAGTGGAATTCAGCCCATTTCTGTGGGATTCGCCCATTTCAGGGGTATTTCAGTGGGATTCAGCCCATTTCAGGGGGATTCAGCCCATTTCAGGGGTATTTCGGTGGAATTCAGCCCATTTCAGGGGGATTCAGCCCATTTCAGGGGTATTTCAGTGGAATTCAGCCCATTTTCTGTGGGATTCAGGGCCACCCAAAACCCCTCCTCGTGTTCTTTTACCACCCCATGACCCTGCCCTTCACGTCGAGCACTCACTGGCAGCTCCCTCACGTTCTCCTGCAAGCTTGGCATGAGCTCTGAGGCTGAGAGAGCAGAAAGCCAGGCTGGATTTGTGCCTGAGCTGGCTCTGGCTTCTCCTCCCACTGCTCTGAAAGTTGAGTTTTTGGGATGGGACATTGGACATATTCCAAAGTGAGGCACAGCCTCTCCTCAGGTTATCTGAGTGTGATTCAAGGGGATGGCAGGAGGGCAGAGCTCCAGCCTCTGACTCATTCACTCTTTTCCCACTGCTGCTGTAATTCAAGTGGAAATCTCAGGAGATGGTGAAGCCTTCAGGCATGTGAAAGATGCCAGGATTTGAGTGCATGTGAATGAATCCAGGGCTCGTTTCTGAGCTTGGAAAAACAGGGTAGGACTGCTGGGATCTGCCAGCAATAAGGGGCAGAACAAGGGGGAAAGGCTTTCAGCTGGGGGAGAGAAAGTTTAGATTAGATATTAGGGAGGAAAAATCATTATTGGAAGGGTGGTGAGGCCCTGGCAGAGGTTTCCCAGAGAAGCTGTGGATACCCCATCCTTGGAAGTGCTCAAAGCCAGGCTGGACAGAGCTTGGAGCAACCTGGGACAGTGGAAGGTGTCCCTGCCCATGGCAGAGGGTGGAATGAAATGATCTTTAAAGTCCCTTCCAACCCAAACCATTCTGTGATCTTAATGGTTGAGTTTGATTTCAAATGTCTTTTCTGACCTAAAGGATTCTGTGATTTTTATCATGGTAGAGCTCAGGACCAGCACAGGGACACAGCTGAGCTTGCAGAGCAGGATGTTCCATCAAAGCTCCTGTGGGATTTCCCTCCCTGCTGTGTACCCTGGGACCTCCTGTAATCACTGAGGATGGACCTGGCCATGAGTTTCCCTCCCTCTCAGGATTTATCAGCACACTCTGCACAACCCTGCAGAATCCTTTGTGCTCCCTCTGACACTCCCTGTGGCTTTTTTAGGCAGATATTGATTTGAAGGTGGAATATCCTCCTGCCATGGGGTGATGGAGCTCTCTGCCAGGGTCAGTGCATCCAGACTTTCCCTGATGCTGCTCCTGACACTGAGTTTCTAATCAGACTGCTCATCCTGACCTTCCCTGCAGTGCAGGGCACAGGGAGGGTCCCTCCCCCAGGCCTGGGTGTTGGCTGTCCCTCCCAACTCCTTGCTTGGAGGAACCTCAGAGAGTTCCAGCAACCCTCCAGTGCTGCAGCAAGGAACATCCTGCTGGCTGGAAACTCTGTGAAGAAAATCCAACCTTTGGATTTTGGATTCTCTTCTTCAATTTCAAATCCTTTGATCAGAAAGCTGATTGAATATTTCAAATCAGGATACCATCAGTATTTTGATTTGAAATAACTGGAGGTATAAGTCATGCAAAAAAAAAAAAACCCCAAGAAAACAACACCCAAACACCTTTTTTTTTGGCCCTTGAAGAGTTCTTTTGTCCATTAATCAACAGCAGCAACCACCACTGCAGCTTCCAAAGCTCCTGAATGAACTCTTTTCTTTGTTCCTGCTGTGTGAGGAGCAGGTGATGCAGAGATGTTTCAGAGTTTCAGCTCCAAGGAGGTCTTTAATCTGAAGGAATCATGTAATCTGTGAGTGACAGGAGTAATTGTGACACTGACTGAGCTGTGGTGGCTCCACTCAGAAGACTTTTGTCTCTGCACTTGGGATGAGTGGCAGATAAAAAGATCTGCTTCGTAATTTGTGCCATGAGAGCAGGAGAAATGATGTGGGAGGGAAGAGCTGAGCCCTCTGAACGGATCAATCCCTTCATTCATTTTCTCCTGCACCCTGCATTGGGGTGGTGAAGACTGCTGCTCTTGGAAGGACCACTCCAGATGAGGAATGGTCTTCCATTCCATTTCTGATCCTTCTTTATTCTGGCATGAAGAAGGATCAGAAACTCCCCTTTTTTCTGACCAACTTCCCCAGAGATGATAACCAGAACCAGAGGGAGAAAACAGAAAATCTGTTCTGGTCAACACTGCTGTCAACAAACCCCTGCCATGGCTCTCTGACTGGAGAGCTCAGAATGTGGTGAAAAATTTCAGTAATGTTTATTTTACAGAAGATAAGATTTAAGCTGAATATATGATGGTGTTTTGGCTGACAAAAATCATAGATTTTATTTTTCCCCTAAAATAAGAAAATAACTGCCCGATCTCCAGCTTCATTTTAACATGAAAAATGTTGGTGTCTTGACAATGGTTTGAAAAAGGATTTCTGGATGAAAACCTAATGAATGGCTCAAAAGTTGATTAAGAAGGAAGGGAGATGCTAAGTCAAAGTTTTCTAGCTAGAAATAATGATTTATCACCCAGCTATCTTTGCAAATGACAAAATAACTAATTAGATACAATTCATTATCAGAACTTAAAGCTGCCACGGGTGTAAGACGGAAGGTTTTATGTAGAATTCATAGTCTCAAATTCTGATTTTAATGTAGCATAATGTGTATTGAGAGTTAGTCAAACACACTGAGGCACTGGGAAGGGCTTAATCAGATTCTGCAATTCTGACCCCCTGTAGATTTTTATTTTTTTTCTGATGAAGGATTTGAAAAGGGCGTTTTGGAAAGATGTTTTATATGGTAGGAGTCTTCTCCCATAAAACATCAGCCACAATAATTATTTTTATGCAGATCCCGAGGCACAGAAAGATTAAATGACTTTCTCAAGGTCAGACAGTGAGTCAGAGGCTGATCCAGGGAATGAAGGTGAGTTTTGATTCAGCTTTTGATTCTCAAGTCGCTCTCACTCAGATCTCCAGGGCTGGATGCACTCAATCTTTCTGGGTCTGATGTCCCAGCATCTCCTATCCCAGTCAGGAGGATTTCAACTCTGGAAGTGGATAATCCCAACCATTTTTTGATTTATCTTGGAATCAGCATGACCTTCATGAATCTGTTCATGAACACGTTGTCCTTGGTGGGTGAACTCCCCAGGGATCATTGTGGTGATGAATGGCTCCTTCAGTGGCCTCTCAGTACTTCAAAGGGACTTATAAAAAAGGGGAGAAGGTTTTTTTTTTCCATGGGCAGATGGTGATAGGACAGAGGGGAATGGTTTCATACTGGCAGAGGGCAACTTTGGATTAGATGTTAGGAAGAAATTCTTTATTCAGAGGGTGGTGAGGCCCTGGAGCTGGTTTCTCAGACAAGTTGTGGCTATCCCATCCCTGGAAGTGTTCAAGGCCAGGTTGGATGGGGATTGGAGAAAAGTGGGATAGTGGAAGGTGACCCTGTCTCTGGCAGGGGCTAGAACTGGATGATCTTTAAGGTTCCTTCCAACCCAAACCATTCTGTCATTCTTATTTGGCTGTGCTGTCAGTCAATATCCAGGGTGAAAATTGTGGGAAGGGACCAGGCAGAGTCTTTCCTGCATGGCTTTCTACAGATAAAAGACGTGTCCTTAATTTCAAATCCCCACTGGATGACACTCAAACCCATCCCTGGGACCACCTGGAGACTGGAAGCCACAGATCACTCCTGGATCACCTGGAGACTGTCACAGACTGAAGTGCTGTGATGTTGCTGCCTGTAAGGACACGTGTAGTGGTGAATCTTGCATTGCTGCTGCTGCTGGCCAGTGCTGGGGAGGGATTTGCATTCTGGCCTCTTTGCAAATCTCTGTGTTCAGCCAAGCTCAGCTGCACCAGCTCCCAGGGGACACACGAGCTGGAGAAGTTGTTCGCTCACTCAGTGAAGTCAGATATGTCAACTGCATTCCTCCCTGGACATTGTTTGTGTCTCCAGATATCTCCTCGTGAATTATTAGCTATGGGAAAGACTTATTGCCAAGATACTGGGCTTAGTTTAGTCTCCTGGTCACTGCAGGTTTTTTTCCAGATATATTTTGTTCTGAGTGTCTCGACTGCTGCTCCTCCCGAGGTTTCCCCCCGGCCTCTCCCCTGCAGTCTGGTGGTTCTTGCTGTCAGGAAGTTATCCCTCATGCTCAGACTATTTCTTATCAGTCTGTCACTTTTTCAACTCATTGGGCTGATAGTTCTCCCAGTGCAAGAGCTGTCTCTCTGTGTCCTTTTGCCCTGGTCTCCCCAAGGGAGCCTCTTCTTGCACTAAAAGAGACTCAGTGACTTTACAGGTCTTTTTCTGCCCTCGTGCCCTGGCTGCTTAGAGTCTCAAATTCAGAGTCTCAATTTCAGAGTCTCAAATTCAGAGTCTCTAGATCCAGAGTCTCTAGATTCTGGATCTGACCTGCAATGAACTCTGGCAGAATGAGCAAAAGAATAGATCTTTCCAAACAGAATCCTGAAATTATTTAGGTTGCAAAAAACCCTCTAAGATCATCAAGTCCAATGGTTCCCTCAGCACTGCCAAGGCCACCACTACACAGTGTCCCCAAGTGCCACATCCACATGGCTTTTAAATCCCTCCAGGGATGGGGACTCACCCCCGTCCTGGCCAGCCTATTCCCAGGCTTGAAAACTCTTCCCATGAATTTTTTTTCCCTTAATATCCAACCTCAACCTTTCCTGGTGCAACTTGAGGCCGTTTCCTCAAGTAAGTGATGAAGATATTAGAGTTCATAAATCCCAGGGGTTTAGACATTCTCATAAACATGAGAATTGTATCCATGAAGGTGTGAAATGGTCCTTTCTGTCCTGGATGTACATTATTTCTGAGGACATGGGGAAAGCCTGAGTTATTCCAGCACTGAAACTGCTTCTCAGATTTGCAGCAGGGATGTGAAGAAACAGGGAAGAGAAGGCAGGGAAAAAAATCAAAAACACAAGAAAGATGATTTTTGATGCTCATCCGAGGAACCAGGAAAAGGCTGAATCTGAATGTCCTCATAGATTCAGTTCAGGGCTTGGACACCACAGAAATCTTCCAGACACCCCATCCATTTAGGGCTCATAAAGGCAGCTATCCCATCTTGACTCCAGATGTGCACAGATGTTGAGCAGAGCCTTGCCCTGCCGTGCACCATCATCTGGCATCCCCATCTTCCTCTCTGGAGGACACCTCAGCAGCTGGGCTGGAGAGGAGAGCAGCAGTTCTCAGTGCTGATGAAGCACTAATGTAATTAATAGCCTCTTACCGTCCTTACATTACCAACAACGTCAGCGTGTCAGGAACTATTTACAATATAACTTACACAAATGTCATTTTGCTACACTGAGCACTTCATATTTTGCAATTCTCTGCCACAGTAATAAAATCAGTCAGCCAGTCGGAAGGGAAACACACCCAGGAGATATCATTATTAATGGCACTGGGCCAGGCTTTCCACGAGCTGTGCAGGAGGCACAGGAGCAGAGAGGAGCTCATTCCTGCACTGAGATGCCCTCAGGTCTCTGCAAGGATCACTTTGAATCCAGCTGAAGGAGGGCTCAGTTATCCAGTCAGCAAACTTTGGAAGGGTTTGTCAATTATCTCTCCTCGTGGTTAACATCATCCCAGTGTGTTACCCAGGGCTCTGCACAATTGGGTTTTAAAGGTCTCAAATAATTTCATTTGTCTTGAATTGATTGTTTCCTGCACTAAAAGATCTTCCTGCTTAACATCCTCAACCATCCAAAGGCCCCTTGGCCTCGTGGGCTGGGGATTCTGCACTGGTGCTGAGTGAAAGTGGCTTTGATGCCCTGGTGCTTTGTTTTAAAGTCATAAATTAGAAGATGGATGGGACCTTGGCACCCCTAATTGGTCATTTGCAGGGAGTGCTGATCTCTGACATTGTAGTCCAGGCTCATTGTGGCCTTGCAGCTCTTAGAAAAAAGGGAGGAAGTGACTTTATCCCCAGGCAGAGGGTGAGTGAAGCAGTTTTAAACTAAGAGGAGAGGTTGGCATCAGTTGTTAGGAGGAAATTCTTCTCTGTGAGGGTGGGCAGGCCCTGGCACAGGGTGCCCAGAGCAGCTGTGGCTGCCCCTGGATCCCTGGCAGTGCCCAAGGCCAGGCTGGACAGGGCTTGGAGCACCTGGGACAGTGGGAGGTGTCCCTGCCATGGAATGGGATTGGAACTGGGTGATGTTTAAGGTCCCTTCCAACCCCAACCATTCTGGGATTCTCTGATTCATGGGGGTGTGAAGACACTTCATTACTGAAGGTGCCCAAATCTCATTGTTTTAAGGCAGAATATGGTGAAATATCCTAAAAATCTTCCATCAGGATGCAGCTCCCAGTGATAGCAGTGCAAAAATTCCTGCTTATTTCCCTGGGAGCTTCACAGATCCCAGAAGGACTTTTTATATCCTTTTGTCTTCTCTGATGAGAAGAAAGAATTTTAAAGTGTCACCGGCATTGATCTCCCAGAAAGGCCCAGCTTTGCAAAACTGGGATCAAATAATTTCCTGCTCTTGTCCCTCTATTTTCCTCTGCAAAATCCTAAACTTCTCTATGCAAGTCTGCCACATCAGGATCCAGGAATATTTGTGATTTTTATAATGGGTGTGAGACCCATTATTGTGGATCTCTATGCAAGCAAATTATGTGACAGCATTTGAAGGTATTTTTCTATGGTTTCAGATCTAACAGCAGCCATGGCAAATTCACATTTGTCTATTTAAAAAAAGGAAAAAAAACATGTAGGAAAAAGGAAAAATTCCCAGCACTTGATGGATTAAATAGTGCATTGACTGCCTAGAGCATTGGAGGTCTGGGTGGGATAAAAATGCACATCTTGAAATATATATTGAAATCAGTGGAATTATATTAAATGTAGAATTTGCCCCCCCAGTCCTCACTTTTCACTGTCACTGGAATCATTCTGATTCCAAGGCAAAGCAGGGATAAATCATGTACAGAATGGGGAAATGTGGAGCCTGTGTCAGCTAACACAGGTGCCTGAGCTCCTGCAAGCTCTTGAGTTCCTGCAGAAGAACTGATGAGCAGAAGTGGCTGCAGGGAGAAACCTCCAAGGGCTCAAATCAAGCAGAAGTGTCAGTCAAGTAGCCTGACAATGCTTGGAAATCAGCTCTGAATTCTCCAGGAAGAATATGAGGGGAAAATGATGCCATTTGTTTGCAATTCTATTACAATGCATCAACAGATCCCTTGCAAAATGCTCCTGATGAAAATGTGCATGATGGGTGTGCACAAACCAGAGGCTGGGAGGAGAGAGGGGATCTGGGCCTGGATTTGCTGCTGAAATTTGGAAATTGTTTGGTCAAGCTCAGTTGAATCTGACATATCCATAAAGTCAAGTTTTGGGAGAGCGTGGAAGTGAAAGATGTCAGTTTTTGGTGCTGAACAGGAGGTTTTGGTAAAGAAGGACTTGATATGGAGTGGTTTCAGTGTTTGGTAAAAACAGCAAATGTGGACTCAAGATATAAAGTCTGAATGAATTAAAAATCACTTGAAAACTAAGACAGATCTCCTACCAGACATAATTCCTCTGCTTCCCTTTCCTGCTGAAAAATCCAGCTTTTAGCACTGTTTGATTGTTGTTGCATTGCTGAGTTCTTTTTAGAGGTAGAGAGAGGAATTTCCATGGAAATTGGATAGAAATTAGCTGTTCATTGTCTTTTTTACTGTAAGAATGAGGGACTTTTGCAGGGAATGAGTCATCTCTGGAATGATCTGGGCCTGGATTTGCTGCTGAAATTTGGAAATTGTTTGGTCAAGCTGAGATGGATCTGACATATCCATAAAGTCAAGTGTTGGGAGAGCATGGAAGTAAAAATGTCAGGTTTTGGTGCTGAAAATGAGGTTTTGGTAGAAAAGGCATTGTTATGGAGTGGTTAAGTGTTTGGTAAAAACAGAAATGTGGTTTTGGTAAAGAAGGAGTTGTTATGGAGTGGTTAAGTGGTAAAACCAGCAAAATGTGGACTCAAGATTAAAGTCTGAATGAATTAAAAATCACCTGGAAACTGAGACAGGTCTCCTACCAGACATAATTCCTCCGCTTCCCTTTCCTGCTGAGAAATCCAGCTTTTAGCACGGCTTGATTTTGTGGTTGTAGGGTTTTTGTGAGTTCTTTTTGGGGCTGGAGGGAGGAATTTCCATGGGAATTGGTTAGAAATCAGCTGTTCATTGTCTTTTTTGCTGTAAGAATGAGGGACTTTTGCAGGGAATGAGTCACCTCTGGAATGATCTGGGCCTGGATTTGCTGCTGAAATTTGGAAATTGTTTGGTCAAGCTGAGATGGATCTGACATATCCATAAAGTCAAGTTTTGGTAGAGCATGGAAGTGAAAATGTCAGGTTTTGGTGCTGAAAGGAGGTTTTGGCAGAAAAGGCATTGTTATGGAGTGGTTAAGTGTTTGGTAAAACCAGCAAATGTGGACAAAAGATATAAAGTCTGAATGGATTAAAAATCACCTGGAAACTGAGACAGGTCTCCTACCAGACATAATTCCTCTGTTTCCCCTTCCTGCTGAGAAATCCAGCTTTTAGCACTGTTTGATTGTTGTTGCATTGGTGAGTTCTTTTTCGATGTAGAAAGAGGAATTTCCATGGGAATTGGTTAGAAATCAGCTGTTCATTGTCTTTTTTACTGTAAGAATGAGGGACTTTTGCAGGGAATGAGTCACCTCTGGAATGATCTGGGCCTGGATTTGCTGCTGAAATTTGGAAGTGGTTTGGTCAAGCTGAGATGGATCTGACATATCCATAAAGTCAAGTTTTGGAAGAGCATGGAAGTGAAAGATGACAGTTTTGGGTGCTGAAAAGGAGGTTTTGGTAAAGAAGGCATTGTTATGGAGTGGTTAAGTGTTTGGTAAAAACAGCAAAATGTGGATAGAAGATATAAAGTCGGAATGGGTTAAAAATCACCTGGAAACTGAGACAGGTTTCCTACCAGACATAAAATTCCTCTGTTTTCCTTTCCTGCTGAGAAATCCAGCTTTTAGCACTGTTTGATTGTTGTTGCATTGGTGAGTTCTTTTTAGGGTTGGAGGGAGGAATTTCCATGGGAATTGGATAGAAATTAGCTGTTCATTGTCTTTTTTACTGTAAGAATGAGGGACTTTTGCAGGGAATGAGTCATCTCTGGAATGAAAAGTTGCAAGTTTTAATTATTTTCAAATTTTTTTTTCCAGTCATACCAATGAAAAGCAGAACTTAAATCCTTCTCCCAGTCAGAAAAAAGCAATTAGGCTGCCATAGGAAAATAGTTGATATGAGGTGACCTGTTGGGGATCTGAATAAAACTTCTGAGCCAGGTGACCTCAGGGATTACCTGGGATTTTTGGGGTTTTTTTTGGGAATTGTTCTGTGGATGAGGAACAAGCTGGTTCTGAGGGTTACTGGTGATCTGGTCTCTACTTCTTCTGGAGTCTCAGCTTTTCAGGCAGAGGTGGGAATTGCTCAAAACTTTAATGTCAGTCCTTGTTGGAGGTTACAAGCATTTCCCTGTGAGTGGGAAGGTTGAGTGAGGCTGGAAGCAGCAGTGTAACAGCACAGAATTCCCACTGTGCAGTCCATTTGTCCCACAAATCGTGTGTCAAAAATACCAGATTACATCCATGGAACAAAATGCCAGGTCTGGAATACTGGAATTCTCTACCATCACACATCTGCTCATGTTGGCATCACATCCTGAAGGATCCATTGCTTTCTCCCTTAAAGGACTTTTGGGCAGCAGAACAACAAATTCCTTGTGGGATTGGCCCAGAGCATCTGTATTTTTCTTTCCTCCACCATGAAAATATGGATATTGTGGCATGAAATATAGCCTGGGATGGTGGGAATACTCTGCTGCTTTGGCACTGAGAAGCTCCATTGAAGAAGGACAGAAAATTGGGTTCCCTGACCTTTTTTCCCTCCCTGGGATGATGCCTAAAAGATCAGGACTAATTTGTGTCAGGGCAGAATTTCTACTAATTAGATTTTTTTAATGTAGATTTTTTTTCTCCTTCCTCTTTATTATTTTTTCTCTCTCTCCTTCTCCCATTTTCTCTTTTCCCTAATGCTTCGCTAAAGCAAAATAAATGAACTTACAGTAAAGCACAGTTTTTATTGTCTACACTGAAATTTCACTGAAATTTTACACCTGCTATTCCAGGTGACCTTTTTTTGTCTGGACTGAGAGAGATTAAATAAGAGGTAGAGTTGTCTCTCATCTTCACACAGGTGCTTGAAGTGCTGCCTGGTCGAGGTCACTTTTAGAACCAGTCCAGCCCCCTGTGTATCCAAAAAGTGAGCAGGACCCTGAGGAAGAGTGTGAAGTTGAAGCAGCTCCATTTTCCCAGCTTGCAGTAGTGTGGGTGTTGTAAGGAAGAGTTCTGAGGGAATTTTTTAAGAAATGTCTTTGGGATTTGCCTCAATTTTTCATGAGGGGCAGCTGAGGTGTCTGAGCATCCTTTGGAGCATGGAGGTGGCTGCTGTCTCCTGGGAGGGTGGAAGTGCTTTCTTCCTTTCTTTTCTCCATGCTTTAGGATGGATGATGCTTTTATGAGCCCCAGGAACATTGCTGGCCCAAAGAGGAGGAAAGCAGGGGGAAAAGAGTGACTTAGGGGCTGTTAGAAGGGAAACTGGGCAGGCAGGAGGGTGCTTTTAATTAATTGTTTAATTTATCATATTTCTGAGAGCACCTGCACAACAGAGGAACTGAACTTGACTCACTGCTGGATCTTTTCAAGATTTAAAAGCCCTTGACTATCTCATGGCTTTATATGAAGGGTAAACACTACACTGAGCTATTTGACAGCAGGACCTGGCTGTTGTTATCACCTCTTGTCCTCCTTCTACTTTAAATTTACATTTTTATTTAAAGCTATTTTCTCTCCTCCCAGTAGATGGAAAACCTGGAGTTATCTCCAAGGTTATCACTGGCTGTCCCTTCCCAAGGACTGTAGCACAGGTAATTTGGGGAAAGTCAAGCAGCAGGAAGAATGTGAAGGGAGCTCAGAGCAGGCAACAGATTTAAGTGGGAGGAGAATCCAATGAACATGAGATAAAGATTTGCCTTTGGAACAAATAAGGAAGGTTCCCTCTTTAGTCAGATCTTTTTGCTCTTTCAGAAATAGCAAAACCATATCAGCCCTGGGAGAAAGGGACAGCCCAGGCTGTGCTTGATGCTCCAGATGTGAGGAGGACACAAAGAGAAGGAAGAGCTGCAGATAACTTCTCTCCTATCAGCACTTGAGGGAAATTCATTGCCTGGATCTAGACTTGGGGGGGTGAAGTCTGTCCTGTCACAGACCTGCTGTGAGCCAGCAGCTCCCCCCTGTCTAGGTGACATGGCAGGTGAATAAGCTCTTTCAAACACTTGCTTTTATTCATGGGGATTGAAGCTTCCTTTTTGAACCATCAAATCCCACAGTGGAATTCTGGGTGGTGTACACAGGAGAAATCTTTTCTGTCGCTGCTGAATTCCTCAGAACGGGGTGGGGGTGGGAAAAAAGAGGCTCCCAGAAGCAGTTCAACTTTTGTGGAGGTTTGATAAAACCATCCCTGCTTCTTGTTGGTTTTCATTTTCTTTTAACACTCTGTAATAAAGGGAAAGGATTTCCAGGGGCTGTTTCTGGCTAAGGTTCTGCTGAGGGATGGCTTTGTGCTCTTGGTGCTTTTTTCCCCCCCTCTCCTCTGGTGTGGCTCTTGCCTTCAAGCCTCCTTCTTTTTTCATTTTTTTCCCCCTAAGAAGAGATTTTTTTTTTTTTCTTTTGCAGAGATAAACATGATGATTATTTCATGAGCATGGAAAAGCTCAGAAGCACTTGCAAAACCCCAGCTCTTGTTTGATTTGTCCTTTGGACAAACAAGGGACAGTTCATAACTATCCATGGAGAAGAGATTTGTTTGATTCCATCAGCAGCATTGCAAGGAGTTATGGTGGATTTGGGCTTTATTTGTCTTTTTGTTTTGTTTTTTTTTAAAGTGGAAATATATAAAGGAGAATTATTGATTTCATTCTCCCACAACTGTTTCATTAAACTTCTCTTCCACAGGTGTAACTCTTTTCTGATTCACTTGAACGACCTCTCATCTTTAAGGGAAATTATTTCCCTCCACCATAGTATAAATTACATGTCAGACTGTTTTTAGGCACTTTCAGGCTGGTTAGTTCAGAGACAGCACTGCCAAAAGGAGGCAAATTGGTTTTTATTGGGGGACAACTTCCTTTCTCTCCCAAGCTGGCTGTTTTGTATCATAATGGAATTTCTGACCTGCAGTCGAGTGTGTGGCTTGACAGGCCTGGGCAAATGTGATATCCCAACAGGATCCACAGCAGCTTTTCTGGATTATTTACTCTTATTTACTTATTTATTCTATTCCTGAAGTGGAAGTGGCTCTTACTCAATATAGAAACCCACACTGTGCTGTGTGATAATGGAGGATTTATTCCTGTTGGGTGTAGAAAAGAGCCCTAGTGCACAACAACACCCCAGTCACTCCTGTGCTGCATGAGATATTTCCAGAAACACTTCTCCATCTCCCTCTTTTCAGTTCTTTTTTGTTTGTGTGAGGCTGGAATAACCCTGGGAATAGGGTTTACCCTGGATCTGACTCACACTTTGCTCTTGGGAGATGACACGAGAGGATGTTGTGGTTTTTGTTTCACTTGGATAACACAGCCAACATCCAGAGCCAGGGCTTGGCCACCAGGAGGTGGGAAGGTGACAGAGAATAGGAGGTCACTTGTCCATACCTTTCCAGTGGAGGTTCAAGGCTGAGAGAGCAGAAAAATGGGCACATGTTTGTTATGAATGTGGATTTCAGAGTGGAAAACATCCTTCTGCCCATTTCCACCATGTGGTTTCCTTCAAGGAAAAAGCAGGAAAAAATCCTAAAACTGATCTGCCATGTCCTTAGGTCTCTGTCTGCCCAGTCTGGGTTCAGATAAAAAGAACATCTGGTTGGTGGCCTGATTTTGGGTCTTTTTTTTTTCATTTCCCAGTGCTGACAACACAGGTGTCCATGAAGACTTGAAAAATCCATCAATTCTGGAATAAGTGCTGAAAAGTGGATGTAGGCAGGGTTCAGATTTCAGCCCCTGGGCACAAACCTGTTAAAAGCTTGAAAATTAAATACTTCAGGGGGATAAGGAACTTACAGCTTGTAGGTAAATGCAGCTTTTAAATAATAATTTATGTCTGTGCTTTTAGTGCTGTATATTTTATCCTTTTGGTTGTTTCCTCTCCCTCTGTACATCAGTGTCTTACTGGGGATGGAATGAAACCTGAGCTCAAAGGCAGACAGAAAACTGGAGGTAGAATATTACTCACCCCTGTTTTACAACTGACTGAATTTGGGAATTCATCTGTGTGACTGTAGGACACAAAATACTTCCTCTGTGTGCCTGAATCTCCATTTCTCACCAGCTGACAAAAATCAAGCAAAACCTGTATTTTCCACCTGGGAGGCCAAAAGGTTTCCAATAAAGTCCATGGTGCAGGGAAATGAGGGATGCAGAATCTCCCAGGGCTGAGTGTAGGAGCCAGTTAACAACACACTGGACAAGCTGTTCTGATTTCAGGGTTTTCTCTGTGCCTTTGCCACCAAATTTCTCAGAATCCTTGGCCAAATGCCTTGACCTGGTGGCTCAGGTTCATCTTTTTAGAAAAAGAGGCTGTTCTGATAACGTGCATGTGACAAAGAGGGAACCTTGAGCCCTCCAGGATGCAGCAGCAAATCCATACTGAAGGCATGGCTTTTTAACACTGACTAACATAATTTTGGGGGTTTTTTGCATGGTTTTGCCTGTGGTTTTGGGTTTTTTTTTCCTCATGAATGTGCTGGTCTAACCTTGCAGATGTAACCTCAATCTTGTAGCCATGCATGTATCCTGAGAAATGCTGGAGTGATTATGCATGAACATTAATTAGTCCTGAGCATGTTGGGTGTCAGGATATTGGGGGGCAGTTATTCTCTTCCACTGCTTGCCTCGTGCATGAAAGTGTACAAAAAGCCCACAACACTTAGAATTTTGTGTGGTCTTTTGCCTATTCCCAGGAATTCTTATTTAGATGGAGGTTTTCCCAGCCAGGGACCACTTCCACACAATGGGACAATGGGCCCCTGCTCTTGGTGGTGACCTCCAAATGTTGCCACAATAATAATAATAATAATATTAATAATAATAATAGTCTGTGGCTTTTGGCACATCACCTATTAATCACAGCAGCTGTCAGGCAAAGCATTAGATGGGAATAGCTCCCTGCAAGAAAAAACAAATACAACAACACCCTGTGGCTCGTGGAGCTTGAATCCACACTCTGGAGGGTGCCAGGGAAGGAAGGAAGGGCTAAGCTGTGACATTTCACTCTGATTTGTTAACCTTGGCTGCTGCTCAGCTGCTCACTGCTCAGCCCAGGGGGTCCCCAGGGACATCCAGCATTTGAAATATTTACAGTGAGCACAAGCTGCAGGGAAGGTGCACAGAGGCACCAGGGACAGAGCTTGCTATGGGGAAGAGGAATTCCTGGCATGGTTTATGTGCTGATCCTGTGTTTAAGGCAGGTGGTGGATTTTTCTCCACTGAATTTTGTTTTGTGCAAAGATTTTTTTTTTTACTTCAGATCCACAAGGTGATCCCTGCTGGAAAGAGCAGGGAGCTTTATCAGGCACTTCCCTCAGTCCCATGAAATCTGGGGGTCTGATGCCACAGACCACTTGTTTCTGTGCTCAGAAAAGCAGGTGAATGTGTTCAAAATTCACCCTCCACAGGCATTCAAAGAAAATAGCTGCCCATGTTTATGCTTGAAAAATTCCCTGGAATTTTGTTTTGTGCAAAGAATTTTTTTGTTTCAGGCCCACAAGTTGATCCCTGCTGGAAAAAGCAGGGAGCTTTATCAGGCACTTCCCCTCAATCCCACAAAATTTGGGGGTCTGATGCCACTTGTTTCTGTGCTCAGAAAAGCAGGTAAATGTGTTCAAAATTCACCCTCCACAGGCATTCAAAGAAAATAGCTGCCCATGTTTATCCTTGAAAAATTCCCTGGAATTTTGTTTTGTGCAAAGAATTTTTTTGTTTCAGGTCCACAAGGTGATCCCTGCTAGAAAAAACAGGGAGCTTTATCAGGCACTTCCCTCAATCCCATGAAATCTGGGGGTCTGATGTCACAGACCACTTGTTTCTGTGCTCAGAAAAGCAGGTGAATGTGGTCAAAATTCACCTTCCAGAGGCATTCAAAGAAAATTGCTCCCCATGTTTATGCTTGAAAAATTCCCTGGTGCTGCACTGGTCCATCTGCAGAAAGCAAACTGGTCCATTAGAACATCTGCAGAGAGCAAACCCAAACAAATGAGATTACTGTCAATTTGTGCTTATTTGAATTACTGGCTAAGTCCTAGTCATGGATCAGGGCTAAACATGCACAAATAATTGATTTTAGGTTCAGTGGCTCAAAGCAAAAACACATGGAAAATCTTCTGGTTGACCTAAACTACTCTTTTTTCTCAATTTTCTGTTGAAATGAAGGCATTTAAAAAGCAGCAAGAGAATGCAATGCTTTAACACAGAACATTATTAATTATATGAAGCTTCATGAAATATTTTTTCCTCACTTTGATACTTTCTAACTTTTGTCATTTAAGTAAATCTACTAAAAATTCCTTCAAAATGAAATATCAACATCTTCAATGCTTCAATTTTACAAACAAACTTCTCAAACTTTTCCAAGCTATTAAGGAATATTTTGCTGTGGGTAATACTTGCCCTGTGTTGATTGATGCCAAGTCAACATCTCTGTCCAGTTTTAACTCAGACCCCAGTGTGAGAGATGCTGTTTAAGGAGTGAGCAGGAAGATTTTTAACTGAGGATTCTGACACTTGCTGCTTGAGGAATTTTTTTCTTTTTTTTTTCTTTTTTTTTTTTTCTTGCAGAGGCCAAGGGCATGATGGAGTTTTGATCAGTTGGGTTATTTTTTAACTGTGAAATCTTGTGAAAAACTGTGAAAACTGTGAAATCTGTGAACTTGGACTGGAGGTTGATTTGAACCCTCTAACCAAGACCTGCTGTTCTGGGCTTGAACCAGAGCTGAATTTCAACCTTTTCTCCTTAGAAATGACACCATTACAAATCCATGGAAGATTTGGCATCTCACAGGCTCCAGGCAGGAAACAGCAAAGTGTGCTTAGACCAGACCTGTGGGAATAACCCAAACCAGGATCCCCTGTGTGCAGTGCTGAGGACTGAGCTGTTCACCTCCTTCAGGTGCCACCTCCATGAGCACAGTGTGTCCCTGTGTCCTCCACCCCAGCAGCTCCCTGTCGCAGACATTCTTTATGAAAAATCTTTTCCTTAGAATTTTTCCTCCTGAGAAGCTGAGAGACCTCAGGAACAAAATGTAAACAATGATTATCTGCTGCTGTGGAATGCAACAGGTGGATCTGTGATTGGTCTCGTGTGGTTGTTTCTAATTAATGGCCAATCACAGTCAGCTGGCTCGGACAGAGAGTCTGAGCCACAAACCTTTGTTATCATTCTTTCTTTCTCTATTCTTAGCCAGCCTTCTGATGAAATCCTTTCTTCTATTCTTTTAGCATAGTTTTAATGTAATATATATCATAAAATAATAAATCAGCCTTCTGAAACATGGAGTCAACATTCTCATCTCTTCCCTCAACCTGAGACCCCTATGAACACAGTCAAAGCTCCCTCTGGACCTTTTCCACCTGGTTTGTTCCCTACAGCCAGCAATGCCACCTGAAGGCTTTTGGGGCAGTTTGCAAACCACCAAGGGCTAAATTTGCTGATTGAGGAGACTGTGGAGCTGCTTGGGTTGAGGTTTTCCCAGGAGGAGTAGTGGGAATGAGGATGGTGGCAGAGCTGAGTGTGCTTGGAGCATCCCTGGCACCCCAACCCTGCCACTGCAGGGGCAACGGGGCACTTTGGCTCCAGCTCAGGAAGCCCCATGGAACAAACATGGAACAAATCATGGAACAAAGAATTTCCCTGTTCCCTGCCTCTGGGAATGCCTGCCCCACCCATCCCAGTGCAGGTACTCTGGGAAGGGAGTGCAGACCCCAGCAGAGTTTATTGGTAAATGCTACCACTGATTAAAACAGGCTTGAGCTGCTGTAGGAACAAGAGGTTGCCATGGAAACAGTCTCTTGATGTGTCCAGGTTTTGAAACCACTTTTCCCTCCTCTCCCACCCTCAAGGCTTCTTTTCTGCTGCTGTTTTGTTGGAGATTTGCTCTCCTGGGGTGAGGTGGTGCAGGTGGGCTCTGGGGACCAGGAAGGTACCAAGAAGAGCTGCTCATCCCTGGGAGGGTTGGGAGGGTGGGAGACCCTCTCTGTTCGTAGGGACACTCCTAAGTGGGGTGTGGATGGACCCTGGAGGGTCACAATGTTGTGGGGGCATGTCAGAACTCAGCACATCCCTCTGGGTGTCCAGAGTTGCTGAGGACCCCACCAGGGGGCTTGGAGACCTTGGCATGAAGCCCAGAACAGCTGGGGATTTGATTATGATCCGTGGAACAAATTACCAGCTTTGTATGAGGACCTGAAAGTCACAGAAGTTTAAATAGTATAATAATAAAATTATCACAGGGTGAAAATGTAGATTTTAGGATTTTTGGTATGGGGGTTATGGGGGCAAGATGGAGGAACTTGGGCGTGTCCAGCCTTTCTTCTCCTTCTTGGTCTCCATTTTCTGCTGTGATGTTGGCACTTTGGGATTGGTTTGGAGTAGAAGTGCACTGTCTAACATAGGTGATAGGTATTGGAAAGTAATTGTAAATATGTTGTTTGTAGTATAAAAAGACAACAGCACCTCAGGGGCAGTCAGAGTGCCTGTGGCTGCCTTGCTGAGCAGATCTCAGTTGGGCAGAAAGAAAATTTTATAGATAAGAATGAATAAACAACCTCAAGACTGAAAAGTGAAGAGTCCGGACTCGTTCTTCACATACGTGGGCCGAAACAGAGACATCCTGCACATCTCAGGGCAGCAATTACCAACCAACAACCCGAGAGGGGCAGGGGAGAATATCCCAGGGAAACCCTCCTGCCATCAGGGCTGGGGTGCTCTGAGCCTCTGCAGGGCTCTGCCCCTCTGGGGTGCTCATCTCAGTGGTGAGTCCGCTCCATCCCCTCTTGGGAATGGTGGCAGTGACGGGAAGCTGCCTTTGAAGCAATGGGAAGCCAAGGCAGTGCCATGAGGAGTGGCTCTGAGAGGCAAAAGAGGAGCCCCCTCCTCCTTCCCCAGCCCTGCCCGGGCTCCCCACCTTGGCAGAGGAGCTCTCATTCCTCTCAGGTGGGTGAGAAGCAGCCCTTCCCCTGTGCTGGTGTCATTATGCAGCTGTGCTGAAGGGCCATCGAGGGCCCCTGCAAAGCTCTGAGAATTTTCCTCAGAGGATCATTCAGCCCTCCTTTCAGACGTGGAATTTTTTATTTTTACCAACCTCCCGCTTTGATTTTTGCATTTTCTTCTGAAACACAGAAGCATCTGCATAAGCATAGGCTCCTCCCTGTGTGTTGCTGCTTTTGTCTCTTCCCTGGGAACTCCCCTGGCTCTTTCCAAGTCCATCCTAAGCTCCTCAAATCCTGCATGAAACTCCTCTCTGCAGGAGCTACTGAGGACATGATACTATAATGTTATATATTTTATATTGTTTTGCTATAGTGTATGAAGGAGTTATTTCAGTGTTTTAGTGCATTCAGAGAAGGTCTGGGAAATCCTGAACCTGGGGTGGCTTTTCTGTCACGTTCTAAAAGTTCCAAAGATTTTCCTCTACAGGTCCCTGGAGGGTGGAGCCAGGTGAGGGTTGGACTCTGCTCCAAGGGAATAAGGAACAGAACAAGAGGAAACGACATCAAGTTGTGCCAGAGGAGGTTTAGATTGGATATTTGGGAAAATTTCTTCATTGCAGGTGTTGTTGAGCCTTCAGAAATCCTGGAATTTCCATGTCTGGATTTAAAATTCATGTGGATGTGGCACTTGGGGACATAGGTCAGTGGTGGCCTTGGCAGTGCTGGGGGAGCAGTTGGACTTGATGCTCTTGGAGAGCTTTTCCAGCCTAAATGATGGCAGGGGTTATGAAATCCAAGGTAATTTTCCATGGACTTGCTAAAATATATGGAAAATATGTTAATTTTATTCAGTATTGCATCATTGTCCAGACTTCCTCAGCAGGAAGGAAGTTAATGCCACAGCAGTCCCTATTTGTGGTTTATTTTATGTTTTTATGGTAAAATCCCCAAGTGACAGAGGCCATAAAGATAAAGAATAGAAAGAATGATCTGCCAGGCCTCCCCTGGACTTCATGGAATCACAGAATGGTGTGGAAGGGACTTTAAAGACCATCAAGTTCCAACCCCCTGCCATGGGCATGGACAGCTCCACCAGAATCTTCCACAGGCCCTGCTGGGCCCTTTCTGCATCCAGTTGTGTGCCTGCCTTGGGTCTGAGCTGCTCTCCAAAGGTGCCTTCTCCCTCTCACTGCCTGATGCAGCAGCAGTGACTGGTTTCCTAAATTACCTAAATTTATGTGAATCCAGATCTGAACACTCCCTGTGATTTCAGAAGAGTTAATTTGGAAACTTCTGTGTCATTTATCTGTGTAATTCCCCAAACTTGGTCTGCACTGACTTACTTTAAATGGCAATTTATTTTTTTTTTGGACAAAGATCTCCTAATGCTTTGCTTGCCTAGCAAGACCTCATGATAAAATGGGCAACACCCAACAACCAAAATTGGAGAAGAAACCTCCAAAAAGCCCAGCCCTTTTGCTCCAAGCTTGTAGGAGCTTCTGTACATCCCCATGTTGTGTGTTATTTCTCGGATTTTCAAATTTCAAGCCCTCCCTCAAAGCTTGGACAGTTCCTTGCTTTCATGGCATCTTAAAAGGGAGCAGAGAGGCCCTGAAGTCCTTCAGCAGGAACGTCTCAATCAAAGGTGCCATGAAAGGGCTTTAATTTCAAAAAGCTCTGAATTACACCTCAATCAGGAAGGACGTGGCAATGGTGGAATTGCTGAGCTCAGGAGGTTAAAGAATGAAGGGAATTTCACAGTTCACATCAGGATGAGAGAGCCTCCATGCTCAGAGCAGCTATCAAAGCCATTTTGCTGTTCCACTTGCTTTTGGGAGATTTTTAATTACTCTGATGTTGGTTAAGAGTCACTTTACGGCCAAAGAAGTGGATTCTTAAATTCAAGGATGTTTGTTTTTTTTTCCTCCCAGAAATAATGGCTGAGCAGCAAACCAAGCCCAGCGAGGCAAGGAGGATGCAATGAGCTCAGAGCTGCTCTGAAGCCAGATCAAATATCAGTTCACATTGCAGCCCCTGCCTCCACCTGCACCAGCATGATGACAGGAGAATTGCTTTGAAACCTTCTTAAAAAAAACCATCCAAGACAGTGCTCTCCTGGGAAAGCCTCTCCTTTCCAGGCCTCCTATTCCCTGCAGCTCTAATGCCAGAGGTGGCAGGTGGTGAACCTGGGCTGTGGGGTGGGCCAGGGGAATTGGAGAAGGGGAATTAGGCAGGTGTTCAGCAAGGCAAGCAGCAGCCATTCAGCACTGGAATTCCTGGCTTCACCTCCCAGCCACCTGGAGCAACCTGGGCTCTGGTGTCACAGCAGAAAATTGGGAAATACTGGAAAAATGAGGGGCTGGGGCCACGCAGGTGAAATGCCCAGCAGGACTTGGGTGGGAGGAGTGTGTTGTATTTGTGGCGTGCCCCATGGCAGGAAGGAATGATGAATTTGACTCCATGCTCTCAGAAGGCTAATTTATTATTTTATGATACTATATTATATTAAAGAATACTACTATACTAAAGAATACAGAAAGGATACTTATAGGATACTTAAAGGATACTTAAAAAGATAATGATGAGAACTCGTGACTCTCTCCAAAGTCCCGACACAGCTTGGCACTGATTGGCCAAAGAGTCAAAACAACTCACAGCAGAATCCAACAAAACAATCACCTGCTGGATAAACAATCTCCAACCACATTCCACATAAGCACAACACAGGAGAAGCAAATGAGATAAGAATTGTTTTCCTTTTTCTCTGAGGCTTCTCAGCTTCCCAGGAGAAAAATCCTGGGCAAGGGGATTTTTCCAGAAGATGTGAATGCCACAGAGGTGGAGCAGAGGTCAGGTGTGAAACCTGGATGAGCTACAGCCACACAAACAGATTTCCTTGGGGCAAAAATGTCCTTGGGGTAATGGGTTTGGGATGGTGCTCGTAATTGGGGCACAGCTTTGTCCCAGTGTGTGCAGCTACCCTCGGTATCTTGCTGGCAGTCCATGATCTTCCTGCTGGCACATCAGAGCCTGGCTTAGCTGGGGAATATTGCATAAACCTCACTGGGGACCTCGAGAGCAGATTAATTCCTTGAGCATCCTCCTTCTGGCTGCTGGTGAAGTCTGCTGCTCTGAGGAGATACAGCTGGGCAGGGCTGAAACCTCCTCCAGACACACAAGGCATGGCAGGAAGAAGGATTTCCCTTCCTCATGAGCCCAATAATGGATTTTAGGGAGAAACCCTTTCCTGTGGCAGCTTGCAGTGTCCAGCTGCAGGAGGGACCTCTCTCCAGGTACCACAGTGATGATGATGATGATGATGGTGAGACAGTCAAGTTAAGGCAAAGATAGAGAGTGATGAAGTCCCTCTCCCTCCCCCAGGCAGAGCTCAGACTGGGAAAATGCTTTGGATGCAGTGGCCTGTAATTATGTAATTCTTCCTCGTTATCTTTTCTAATTGTTCTCAGTGCTGTTTCCTAAACTGATTGGAAACAATGGCAGATGGGGGTGAAGTGGGAGGCAGACGTGAGCATGGCAGGCTGCCAGCAAAGCACAGCCCTCTCCAGGAAGGGAGAGAGAAGAGGAAAAAGAGGGAAAAAAATGAAAATATCTGCGGTGGAGACTTGGATGGCAGGACCTGAATGGAGGGGACACCTGAACTGCTGCCAGGCTGGGAGGTGCTGCCTGGGGATGTCTCATTCAGGCTCATGAATATGCAATTTTCTGCGTTGCATTCAAGAAATTCCAAGCCTTCCCCCATGCCTGGCATGCCTCTGCTCCCCCAGAGCTTTGCCCTCCTCCTTGTTCTCCAGCACTCCAATGATGCCCTCACTGGGAGGGGCTTTGCCAGGACAATCTGTGGTCTTCTCCCTCTGGCATTGAGCTGTTTGTTTGCTTGTCTATGGGAGAAATAAATTAAAAAATAGGGGAATTAGGCTTGTTACATTTGGGGGTGAGTGCAGGGCAGAAGGAGGGGTATAGGGAAGGTATTGCACTGGGATTTCCTCATTTTTGGCACAGGTTTCAGGGGAACCACGGGATGCAGCTCACTGGGAGCTCCTTTTTGTCATGTTGACTCATTTTCTCTGCTGCTCATCCCCCACTGCCCTCTCCTTGTGTGGGTGAGGGGGTTTTTTGCAGGGATGTGCATCCCAGAGGTGTTTGGGGATCCAGCAGAGCCCCCTGCTCTCCTCTCCCTGCCAATCCTCTTTGACAGCACAGTGGGAAGGGGGAGCTCACAGTGCTGCTGTAATTTTTGTGTGAAGAAGGCCAGAACAAGCTGGGGTGCAATTCTGAAAACCAGTTTCTCTAGCAGGAGGAGAGGACAGATGTTTGTGGGGTGATGGAGCATCCCACAGGGGCAGCACCACCACCAATGCAGGGTAGATCTGGGTAAATCTTTACTGCAACTCATCTTTTCCTTTCTCAAGAACATTGCTTCAGTACCTGTTGAAGCCATTTGTGTATCTGACCCATCTTGCATCCCTGGTGCTGCTCATTTAGACTTTTGTTTTTAATTCTCTTACAGCATATCTGATTGGGAAAAACGCGAATCAATTGTTTTTTAAATTTTAAAAGTTTAATAAAATTTTTAATAAACTTAATAGTAATAAATAGTAATAATAGTAATAGGATGGTTATAAATATAGTAATACAATTAGAGTAATAATAATTTGGACAATTGGAATTAGGACAATATGAGAGAATAGAGACAAAGAGTTACAGACAGTCCAGGTACTTTTTATGGGCAAAATAAGCTCAAAAAAGGACACCTGTTAACAGAGGATTAACTCTTAAAAACAATAACCTGTTGCATATTCATACATCTCATACATGATGCATAAATTCCATTCAAACACACGATTCTGTCTGGGCGTGTCAGCTTCTTCCTCTGAATCCTGACAGTGCCTTCAAGGCAGGAAGAAGTTTGTTTCTTCTGATAATGGAGCAATAAATTCTCTTTCTCTGAAAGATTCAGGTGTCCTGTGGCTGATATCTCACTGCGAGTCCTTTCTTTTAAAAAAGTGTCCTACATAGCATAGTTTCTATTTTAACATTAGTTTATAACTTGAAACTATATTTAACACACTACTTAAGAGAATTAATACAGCATAACTTTCTAACACAACACATAAAATATTCATTTTAATATTTGCAAAAAGCCAGTGTAGAACAAATACAGTGAGACTGGCAGAAAACAGGCAAGCTTCAGCAATCCAGGGGCAGTGATTTTTTTTTCTAAGTATCTTAATAGAATTTGTATTTTTTAATTGTTTTCTCAGCCTGCAGGTTGTTTGAGTATTTAAAAAAAGAGAGAGACAATTGAACAAATCCCCTCCCTTCCTCCTCTTACCAACCCCTTTTAGAAAGTCCATGAACCTACAAGAACTCTTCTGAGTTACCCATATTTCACAAGTCTGCTGTATTGGTGGTCACAGGCATTAATGAAGGAGGTGGAATTATCCTCCAGGTTAAGTTTTGGAACAAAATATTTACACAGCAACCAGACTCACCTGCATCAGCACCCTTGGAGCACTCCTGCTGTCCTTACATCCTTCTCCCTGTTTTTTAAGCTAGAATATTCTGTCTTCCAGTTAAATCTCCTCCAGGTCCTTGCTCACTGCAGACCTCGTTTCCTTCTGCACACAGGCAGCAGCACCAAAGCTGTTTTCTCCTCTTGGCCTCAAGTTGTGCCAGGCAATGTTGAATAACTGGAAAGATTTCTTCACCAAAAAGGTTGTCAAGCACTGCCCAGGGTAGTGGTGTCTCCATCTCTGGAGGGATTTAGGGATATGGATTATTGGTGGGCTTGGAGTGCTGGCTTCATGGTTGGACTTGATGATCTCAGAGGGTTTTTGGAGCCTAAATGAATTTGTGGTTGGTTTTTGCCAGAGGTGATGTCTGGATCCACCCCCCTCCTGTCCTGGTCTCAAGTTTCCCCATTTGAGCCATTAAATGGAGCTCCTGGGAGCTGCAGAAAGCTGTTTTCAGATGGTTCTTGTTCCTCCTCTGCTTCAGTGCAGCACAGGGAGGCTGTGGAGGGCATGGGGAGAGTCAGCCCTTGGCTATGGGAACAGTCATGTCTTGACTTCTGGTCATCAAAAAATCCAGAGACATTTCCTTCAGAGCTGAGCTGGGAAATCCCACCCTCTCTCTTCCAGCCATGTTCCTCTGCAGGACCTTGCTTTGGTTCTGTTTACCTGGATTCCCCAGCTGCCTGTGGATTTGCAACTCGTTTTACCCAGTGCAAAATCCTAAGATGTTGGTTTTTTGTTATTTTTTTTTCCCCCTTCAGGAGCAATGTTTTTATTTCTTGCTGTTTTTAATGCCTTTCTCTTTGGGGAGTCTGAGTCAATACACTATATTTTTTTTGGTGATGAATAAACTTTGCTGTCTCAGTTTATCCTTGTGACTGATTTTAACAACCTGCCAAACACTCTCTGCTTTGCTTCTGTGGCTCCAGTCTGATTTCTTGTGGTCCTAAACCCCCATAGGCTGCTCCCTACTCCCTCCTATAAATCCAAATCACTCCCATTTTCTGTGTCTCTCCTACCAGGGCACTGAAACTGCTGGAAAAGAGGTTTCAACCTTCAAAATGAGCATTCAGAGCTGTCTGTAGGTGTAAGATAATGAGGCAAAACATTCACCAGGGGCTGTCATTTACTCCTGCTCCTCAGTGATGATCCACAATCCAGAGCAGAGGGTGAGGCTCTTGCTGGAATGAGCTTCCTGATGCTCAGCTCATCTCACAGAAGTGCATTAAGCATTAGGGTATAGATTTAAATAAACAACACAGAGCTCAAAGGGAAATCCTTCATGTGATGAAGACCTATTCAATGACTAATTTGATTTAAAACCAGGCCTCAGAGCCATCCTTCAAGAGCTCTGTGCTAATATTTTCAGGGAGTCTGGGTTTTTCTGTCTCTGCACAGGTCAATACTGCCATGAACTCTACAGGAGAGGGGCTGAGCTGTGTCCAGGCTGTGGCATGTTCAGCACTAACACAAAATGACAGATTATTCAAAACTATCAAGCTTTCTGTGGCCTACAGAAGGGGTGCAGGGTATCCATCATTTTGGATCCTCCTTGGACAACATCAACCCCCTGAATCAAACCCTTGGATTGAGGATCTCCTGAAACACAGCTCAAATGGGCTGTGGCACTGCTGGTGCCATAAAAATGTTGCCAAGGCCCATCACAATCCCTCTAGTTTAATCTCATTTTCCAGATCCATGTTAAACTCTGACACAAAGATCAGGAACCCCAAAAACTTCCTCTAAACCCCTCTGGTCTGGGTTGTGTCCAGGCTGTGGGATGCTCAGCACTAACACAAAATGATAGATTATTCAAAACTATCAAGCTCTCTGTGGCCTACAGAGTAGGGGTGCAGGGTATCTATCCATCGTTTGGATCCTCCTTGGACAACATCAACCCCCTGAATCAGACCCTTGGATTGAGGATCTCCTGAAACACAGCTCAAATGGCCTGTGGCACTTCTGGTACCATAAAAATGTAGCCAAGCTCCATCACAATCCCTCTAGTTTCATTTCATCTTCCAAACCCACATGAAACTCTGACACAACAATCAGAAACCCCAAAACCTTCCTCACTTTGCCACTTCAAACCCTCTGGTTTGGGTCCAGCTCCTTGGGAAGCGCACTTACCTCTGAGCCCTGAGGAACCATTTTCAAGGCAGAAAATCTGCAGTGAAAACCCCCACACAAAGCTGAATTCCTGGAGTTTATTTTCCAGGTTTGAAAGTGACAACTTGTTGGCCTTGAAGATTTTTCACCAGCGCCAGAATAATCCGGAGGGAGAGATTTTCTACTTCTTTCTCAGACCATGGGATAATTAGCAGATTTTAATGACTGCTAGAGAAAGCTGGCTAATGAGCTATTAAAAACACCCCTTACCCAGCCCCTAAATGAAAGCACAAAGCAGTTGGTCATCGTTCTGACCGTGTGCATCTTAAAGATATTTTTCTTTTCAAGCTAATTGTGGCTGCTTGGTATTTGCTGGGGAAAACTCCAATTGGGAATGCAGCAGGATGAAAAATGGTCTGTTCTGCTTCCACAGAAGTGTGGAGTACAGCCAGAGCCTGGTGCAGGAATTGTACAATCCTTTAGGTTGAAAAAGGCCCTTAAGGCTGAGTCCAACCATTAATCTAACACTACTACTAACATTAACTACTAACTCAGCACTACTGCTGACTCACTCATGAGAAATCCTTGGCTCTCTGTGGCCTCTTGAAGTCCAAATGTGTCCTGTGAGCCAAATTCCTGCCACATGGATGCTGATATGATGTGGTAGCACCAGGGCTGGGACCCTTTGGTGCCACAAACTCTTGTTTTTAGAGCCATTTTCACACTTGGTTTAGTGACACCTTGGCAGCCAGGCTACTCTGCCTGGCCTTCCTTATCTTCAGGTAACAGGAAGAAATTCTTCTCTGGGAGGGTGGGAAGGCCCTGGCACAGGTTGCCCAGAGAAGCTGTGGCTGCCCCTGGATCCCTGGAAGTGTCCAAGGGTGGCTTAGATGGGACTCTGAGCAGCCTGGGATGGTGGAAGTTGTCCCTGCAGATTTTGGGAGATTGTTAAGGTCCTTTCCAGCCCCTGGTGAGGTGCTTGGAACACAAACCCTGAGAGGAAGCCCTGAGGGAGCTGGGAGTGCTCAGCCTGCAGCAAAGGAGGCTCAGGGCTGCCCCCATCCCTCTCTGCAGCCCCTGAAAGGTGCCTGTGCTCAGCTGCCCTTGGGCTATTGCTCCAGCAGCACTGACACACCCAGAGCACACAGCCTCCAGCTGGGCCCAGGGAAATTCAGGTTGGAGAGCAGGAAAAAGCTTTTCCAGCACAGGGGAGAAAGTTCTGCAATGGCTGCCTGGGGAGGTGGTGCAGTCACCATCCCTGGGGGTGTTTAACCAGCCTGGATGTGGCACTGGGTGCCAGGGGCTGGGCTGCACTCCATGGCCTTGAAGGTCTCTCCCAACCTGGCCATTCTGTGATTCTGTAAATTCTGTGTGTGAAGGAGAGAGGCAAATTTTGTGTTTATGTGATTTTATACCCTCCCCAAACCAACCTTCTCCAACACAACTCCCAGAGGCTGCGTGAACATTCTCAGGTTTTATTCCCTCCCTTCAGGGCCAGGCTTGCCGCTACCTGCTCTAATGGAAAATGTCCCTGCCCGTGTCAGGGGATGGAACTGGGTGATCCTGATGGCCCCTTCCAACCCAAACCATTCGACAATTCAATGAGAAAAACAGGTCTTCCAACCTGGTCATTCTGTGCATTCTGTGCAATGCTTTTCCTGGCACCATGGCAGGTCCCACAGGCACTCACAGGCCCAGAGAGCTCAGCTGGTGCTGCCAAACCACAAAGCTTCCAGGGGATGGAGTATTTGGTTCCCATAGATGTCCACAGCAAACGTGGAAAAAAACAGGTTTCTAAACAGATCTGGAGTCTCCTCCACTTCTGTTTGCAAGTTGATTTCCTGTTTGATGGGGAAGATTCAGTTTTAGCACACAGTACCTGTGGATGTACCTCAGACTGGGTGCCAGGGCCTGGCTGAGGGGTTGGGGCTGGGCTGGACTCCATGGCCTTGAAGGTCTCTCCCAACCCAAGGATTCTGGGAATTCTGTGAATTCTGTGAAATGCTTTTCCTGGCACTATGGCAGGTCCCACAGGCAGTCACAGGCCCAGAGAGTTCAGCTGGTGATGCCAAAATACAAAGCTTCCAGAGAATGGAGTATTTTGTCCACAGCAAACATGGAAAAAACCAGGTTTCTAAACAGATCTGGAGTATCCTCCACCTCTGTTTGCAAGTTGATTTCCTGTTTAATGGGGAAGATTCAGTTTTAGCACACAGCACCTGTGGTTGTAGCTCAGACTGGGTGCCATGGTCTGGCTGAGGGGCTGGGGCTGGGCTGGACTCCATGGGCTTGAAGGTCTCTCCCAGTCTGGTCATTCTGTGTGTGAATGCTGTGAGTTCTGTGATTCTTTCTGAGCAAGCTGAGTGCTGAGGTGAAGGGAGGACACAGCCAGGGTGGTCTGTGCTCCCCACGTGTCTGTCCTGCGTGACTCAGGCCGCGGCAGGAGATCGCCCTCGGTGCCTCCCGTCTGTGCTCCTGCAGACACTGACAACTGCTCCTGCTCTCTCCAGCAGAGGTGGACAGCTTTGCAGAGCAAAATAGCTCCACACCCTCTGGCTGTGAACTCTGATGCTTCTTAGCTCAGCTCTTGGCATGTTCTCCCTTCATTAGTGCTCCCTGCCACATCCCAAGGTTGTTTCCCTCCCTCTTCCCCTCTCCCTCGATGTAAAGTGGTTTCAGAGGGACAAAATGTTGGCGTGACAAGACTGAGGCCCCTTTTGCTTTTTGAGGTGACTTCTCCTCCTGTCACTTGCCATTCCCTTCAAGAGCACTGAGGTTGTGCAGCCCATGGAGCTGTGGTGGCAGCTCCTGCTCAGGGGCTGTTGCTCTCCCCATCTGCTCCCACCACAGATCCTGCCCTGCCACGCCAGGGACAGAGCCTCTTCCCTGCTTTTGGGGAGATGCTGGCCTCTTCCCCCTCTTACATGAGGACAAAGGACCTCACTGTGAGGTCCACAAATCAGAGCATGTGGGGATTTTTTACGGATTGATAAGTGACAGGATGTGTTCATCTCCTCCAGCCCTAACATCAGCTGCAGAGAGGTCTCGGAGTCTCTGCTGCTCAGAGTGACCCCGAGATGTGTCAGAAAGTCTCTTTTCCCAGCCTGGCAGTTGAAGAAGAAGTCAGTATTCTTCTGTTCTCATTCTCAAGGTTGTTTATTGTTTCTTATCTATAAAATTCTCTCTCTGACCTGCTGAGTTCTGTCCAGCAGGTCAGACAAAGGCACACTGGCTGCCCTTGGGCTGGTGTCAACATTTTATACTAAAAACTACGTATACATTATTTACAATAACTTCCCAATACCTATCACCTATATTAGACAGTGAACTTCTACCTTAAACCAATCCAAAAGTGCCACCATCACCCAGAACATGGAGGCTAGGAAGGAGAAGGAAAAATGCCAGGATATGTCCAAATTCCTCCATCTTGGGACCCTGAGCCCCCCATTCTAAAACCCCAAAAATCTATTTTTCACCCCATGACAAACTAACTATTATTCTTCTTAAACTCTCTTGACTGTTAATTCTTCATATAAAGGTGGTAATTTGCTCCATGGGTCAAAATCAAAGGCACAGGGGTCTTGGGCTCTGTTCCAGGGCCTCTGAGCCCCCTGGCAGGGGCTTGAGCCATCCAGAACAGCCAGAGAGATGTCCTGGGTTCTAACAGAGAGGCTCCATATTTGCTCCTTCCTTAGGTGTTGGTGGGCATGAGCTGGAGTCTCAACTGGAGTAACTGGTGTCACTCCAGTGACTTTTCATGGGGAGATTTCGGTGTTGCTTCTCCCCACGTCCCATTCAGCAAACAAGAAACGTGGAGAAATTAAGTCCTCCTACGTGGCTGATTTCCTTTTCCAGCCTCTCATGTGCAACTCTCTGATCTCACAGTCTGTTGTTATGGAAATAATGCAATTACAGTCACTGTGAGTAACGAGGAAACACAGTCTGCCACAGGGAAGAAAAGGAGACCAATTTTCCAAGGTTTCCTTAAGTATTTGGTGAGTGGAAGAGGAGGGAGAGACACAAGTGCCATGGGGCAGACCTGTATTGGTTTCCAGCTCTTATCCTCTTTCCCCCCAAGAATTCACATCATTTTTTTGCTCTTCTGTAACTAATGGCCAAAGCTTGGTCAGTGTGCTCACTGCTGCTTGACTAATTAATATTTCTTAATCAAGCCAGTGACAGTGGACATCTTTTCAAAGCAAAACAGGTCCCCAGCTTGCAGGTGTGGACTCCGATGCTTTTCAGCTTTGGCTCTTGATGTATTTCTTCATTAGTGCTCCCTCAACCTTCAGGGGGCTGCTGGCACCTCCTGCCATCATCATTTCTTCCATTTCCATCTTTCCTCTTCCACTTAGATCCCTCTTTTCCATTTCCATCCTTCCCTTCCACTTCCCTTCCATTTCCATCCTTCCCTTGCATTTCCGTCCTTCCCTTCCACTTCCATCCTTCCTTTGCACTTCCATCTTTCCTTTCCATTTCCATTCTTCCTTTGCACTTCCATTCTTCCTTTGTACTAACATCCTTCCCTTCTATTTCCATTCTTCCTTTCCATTTTCATCCTTCCCTTCTATTTTTACCCTTTCCTTCCATTTTCATCCTTCCCTTCCACTTCCATCCTTCCCTTGCATTTCCATCCTTCCTTTGCAATTCCACCCTTCTCTTCCATTTCCATCCTTCCACTTCCATCCTTCCTTGCCACTTCCATCCTTCCTTTCCATTTCCATCCTTCCACTTCCATTCTTCTTTTGCACTTCCATCCTTCCCTTCCACTTCCATTCTTCCGTTCCACTTTCATCCTTCCTTTCCATTTCCATCCTTCCACTTCCATTCTTCTTTTGCACTTCCATCTTTCCCTTCCACTTCCATTCTTCCCTTCCACTTTCATCCTTCCTTTCCATTTCCATCCTTCCACTTCCATTCTTCTTTTGCACTTCCACCCTTCCCTTCCATTTCTATCCTTCCCTTCCGTTTCCATCCTTCATTTGCCCTTTCATTCTTCCCTTTTATTTCCATCCTTCTCTTCTGCTTCCATCCTTCCTTTCCATTTCCATCCTTCCCCTTTATTTTCATCCTTCTCTTCCACTACCATCCTTCCACTTCCACCCCTCCCTTCCATTTCCATCCTTCCTTTCCATTTCCATCCTTCTCTTCCATTTCCATCTTTCCTCTGCGCTTCCATCCTTCCTTTCCATTTCCATCCTTCCCTTCCACACCGCTGCTTTATCAGCAGCTCTCACAGGTACTGCTCCTAAGCTGGCTCCTGCAGCAGAGTTTCCAGCTGTCTGCTCTTGCAAACCTCTGTAATTTCTTCTTCCAGACCATGGTACCAGGAGTTGTCTGTGCTGAGGGGATGTCTGAGAGCCTGTGGGGAAGGTTGATGGAGCAGCCCTATGGAGCCCAAATGCTGCTGACCTGTCCAGTGCCAACACATCAGACAGGGGTGCATTTGCAAAGATAAAATAAAAAGAGATGTGAAACATTGAGGGTGAGGCATAGAGGAGGAGATGAAGGCTCTGTTTGAGTGTTGGTTATCAAGTCTGTAGGATATAGGGAAAAATAGTTTTATTTCCTGTGCCTTTGTTCAAAAAGTCTTTAAACAGGGAAGATGAAACCTTAATTTTAACTGTCCTAGGGACAGGGAGTATTGCTGTCTCTGGAAGCATCTGACTTGGGGTGATCACTGATTTCTCTGAAGATGAAAATGTTCTTTTCTTTAAACTATTTACTGTCAAGCAAGGGATTGAATGGCTCCGATTGCTCAGGCCTGGGGCAGTGACCCGTTCCTGAGGCCAGTTTGCAAATGACTCTGTGCTGCTCAATCCGACAACATTCATTCCTCTCTCCTCCTTCCACCCAAAAATAAAAAAAAAAAAAGCTTCAGGGAGAGAAAGGGAGAAACAGAGTGGAAGCTCTGGAAGGGTTGTCTCAGTTCCCAGCAGTCACATTGCTCTCGTCAAAGCCAGCCAAGTGGAACTGGTGACACTCACCAGAAGAGCTGCTCTAAATTAAGCAACGCTGCAGAAACTTTGTAAACAAGAGCTGAGGGCTCCAGGCTGCAGGAGGGAGAGGTGGCAAGTGTGGTTTGTCCCGTGGAGGAAACCAGAGCGGAGCAGAGTCCTCTGAAATGGCTCTGCTGAGATCTGCATGATGTAGGAGTTCAATGGGTCTCCCAGTTTGCTGGAAAAGCAGATGCCCCATCCCTGGAAGTGCTCAGGACCAAGTTGGAGCTGGGCTTTGAGCAGCCTGCTTGAGTGGAAGGTGTCCCTCTTCCCTAGAAGACAGGCTGGACAGAGTTCCAGAATAAAGCAGGGATTTATTCCAAGGATCTCCTCCATGGATGCACCTTGGGCAGCACCAGAGCCCAGCCAGGGCTGCACCCAAGATGAACCAGAATGGCCCCAAAATGCACGAGCACTCCTGGGCTCTGTCCCTGGGATCAGTTCTGCTCCATTTGCATCTTGCAGTTCATTGTCCCATCCCAGCTTTAGCCCAGGCAGTCCCACCCTGCTTGTTTTTCTCTCTCCAGCCCACGGGGTTTGTGCTCCTGGGCTGAGATTTGGGTCATTTGTCCTTGGTGCCCAGCTGGATCAGGAATTGTTTTGTCTTCCTGCTCTGTGCATAGAGCTCACTATCCCATAATATGGATCCCAGACTCACACACTAAAGCAGCACAGAATGGGAAAAATATAAAAGCTAAAACCTGAGGCATCACCTGCCCATGGAGGTGGGGTTGGAATGAGATGATCATTAAGGCCCTTCCAACCCAAAACCATTCTGGGATTCTGTGGTGTCCTCTGGGCCAGTGTGAGAGCAGGGACCTCACTGGGAGTTGGACAAGAAGCTGAAAAGATGCATAGGTACAAAACAAGTAGAGGAAGGGGTGATGAAGTTTTGTTCATGGAATTATTCTTGGTTTTGAGTGTCCCATCCTTTATTGCAGTGAGGATATTCACCCTATTCTGGATAACAGGACAGAGATGGGCTAGGGATGGATGCTCATCCAATTTACATCTTTTTATGTCCATTTTACAACACCAGGAAGAGTAAGGAGGCTTTAATGTGAATTGGAGTCCCTGTTTTCCCCATCTGACCAATCCAGGTGTGTTTGACACATTGTCTGAGTCCCTGAGAATCCCTCTAGAGGGTGGGAAGAGGTTGAATTTGCCAGGTAGGTGATGCTGCCCTGTGATTACCTTGCTCTGTTGAAATGCCCTGCATTATGTTTATTTTTGATGAGTTTTCTTGATTATGATGGTATTTGATGATTTCTCCTTGGGCTCTCCTACAATTGTTGGAGATACCTGGAGGTTTTTCCCAACCTGTGATGCTGTGACCTGATTTCATTTGTGGGCACTGAAGGCAGGGAAGGATAACTTTGAGTGTCCCAGCAAATTGTAATCTTCTCTTCCTTGTTCTGCTTCACCTCTTCCCAGCTAGAAAAGAATCTCTGTTGTGTGCAAGGTTTATCAGGCATTGGCTGTGTCTCATCCTGGAGAAAACCACTGCCCCTTGTGACTTGGGGGATCTTTCAAGATAAAAGAGCCCTGTAAGAAAATGCTTTTACTGTTGAGCATTTCATTATAATTACAGTTTATTTTGAATCGAGTCTTACAGCAAGAATTTAATCTAATTTTGATTATCCAGAGGATTTAAACCTCTTCAGCTCCTGTTTTAACTTGCATAAATAAAACTCCTATCTTCCTTAACTCAAATTCCTCAGCAAGCCCTCCTGGTAGGGAGAAGTTTCTTTATTGTATCCCTTTTCCAGAGCTATTGGCATGAGGATATTGTGCAGAGTGTAACAGACCAAACACAGAGGTGTGGATAACTTTTTCCTCAAAGTAAAAGCTCCCCATGGCTTTTTTTGCTTTGTTGGGGAAAGCACTTTATCTTGCTGATGTACTGCATTACTCAGAGTGCCACCTTTAATTCCTACAAACTGCTAAAAGGAGGATCCTAAATATTCCTCCCTTAAGGGGCTCTTGCCAAGCTCGGTGCAGCTCTAAGTATGCAGTGAAAAAGTGGGATGGGAAATGAGAGTCAGGAAGGGCCTGAGCCAGTTGTTGGTTTCCTTATTAACAATTAAAGTTTGAGGCAGCATCGAAGAGGGATGTGGTTGTCTCTGTCTGAGACAGAAAATTGCTGCTCATTTCTGATGGATCCAGCCAGGGGCAGGGCTGTTGTGGCTTACCTGGAAAAACTCCTGCAGCCAGCATGGATTTCAGCTGTGAATGCCTGGGATAATGCTGCATCCAGAATGTGGGGGTGAGGGGTGAAAGTATTTGGACTGCTCTGCTCCAGTCCCAGCTTCCAGAATTTGACTGTTCCACCAAAAACCCTCCTGGCACAAAGCTTTGTGTTCCATTTACTGGAAAACCACCTGATAATGCTGAAGAAATCTCTTTTGGTGTTGACATGCACTATAAAGTATTGAATGCAACCATGATAATTACATGTCTTATTTATTATTTAGCTGTGTCCATTTCCACTGTATAAAACCAGCCTAAAGACCAGTGTGGTGGGTACAATAACAATAAATATATGATTTTCTACATGTCTCATGTGGGTTTAGCCATGGTGATTCCAGATTGATGGAATAAGTGTGTCAAATCTTCAGGAAGAGGTAAAAAAATCTTCTGCATCTCCAGATAGAACCCAAAACAAGCAGGCCCCCAGTTTTCTATAGAAATCTCTTTGTGGGATCTGAAAAGAAACAGCAAAATCCCGGTTAAATACTAGTTAGACACAATTATTGTTCTTCCTTTAATCTAATTAAGCCTTCAATTTAGTGAGAAAAGCAATTAGCATCTGAAAAGCCGAGAGGGGTGGTAGAAACAGTGGAGGAGGCAGGTCCCACACAGTGGGAGAGAGGAAAAAATGCTCTTAATTCCCGTGCAGAAGGGAGATGCCATCACTGTATATGGCCATAAAACCAATGGCTCTGCACAGCCCATGATCTTTAATTTCAGTGAAAATGAGAATTTTAGTTCCCCAAATTGATTTTGAGAATATTTTGTGAATTTACAATAAGGGCCAGGAATGAAAAAAACCCCAAAATCAGAGCAAGGTTTATTTTTTTTTTTTATGAAAAAATGTTCCTCCCATCAGTTCTGCTCATGATCTTTTTTAGCTCATTTTTGTGGTAGGGTCGTGGTTTTGTGCTAACTCTGTAGTTTCCATGAGCACGTTGGGTTCTTTGGATGAAACGAGCTGTGCTTTGGAATGATCCTGCATGGAACGATCCAGGGGTTTGCATGGATATCTTGTAGAGCAGAGTTACAGCAGAGTTTGAGCTCCTTCCCAGAGAAACAAGGCGAGAATAGAAAGTGCCAAGGTCTGGTTTAATTTGTGATTTGTTGGCTTGTGGGAAGTTTGATGGAAGAAGTGATTGCAGTGGAGACTGCTGGGCTGCTTGGGAGCTGGGGCACGGATTGGGAGAATGCTGCCACCAAGGCAAGGTCTTCACTCAACACGGATTTTAATTATTTAATTGTCTCTGTATGAAATCCAGCATGGGCAGTATTTGGTAGGAGAAGTTTGGAGATATTGAGATATTTTTTTTTTAGTGTCTGTGGCGGTTTTAATTCAAAACCAGGCAGAAACTCCTGTGATGCAAAACCAGCACATTGTGGTAGTTGTAGGAAAATACAAGTTAATTATTTGTCTCTGGTAAATTCCAGCATGGGACAGTATTTGGTAGTAGAAGTTCAGAGATATTGAGAGATTTTTTTTTTAATGTGTGTGGCAGTTTTAGTTTGACACCGGGCAGAAACTTCTGTGGTGCAAAACCAGCACATTGTCATAGTTGTAGGAAAATACAATTGGAGACTCAGAAAATGGTGAAAGGAATAAGCAGTTAAGGCTAGGAAAGGAAAAAAAATTGGAGGGAAGTGCTGAGAGGCAGAATAACCACACTTGGGAATATTATTGCAAGGGTCTTAATTCCAGGACATGGACACAGTGATTCCAAAGGTGTTTTGAGAAAATATTGCTGCATAGGGATGCATTTGAGAGATGTGACCCAAATCCATATTAGCTGCATGCACAGAGGGAGGTGGAGTTATCCCAGCAAAGACAGGACCCATGGGGTGGCACTGAGGGATGTGTTGGCCAAGCAGTGAAGAGCTGCTGTAAAAACTGCCAAAATGTGAGCCCAGCTCAGCAGTAAGAGGATCCCAAGCTGGAAAGTGCTGGGATGGGATTATATCGAGTGCTTTCCACACACAAATGTATTTCAGAAAGTGTCACAGGAGTAATTGAAAAACATCAATAACCATTGATAAAAGCACAGGACTGGACACGCCTGGCAGAACCTCTGTCCTCAGGAAGCCAAGAGTGAGGATCCATAAAGGGCTGAAATGAATTGTTATTCTCTTGCTACTTAGATGAGATTCACGGGAAAGTTGCTGATTTTTGCATGAAAAGATGACCTTGTCCTGCAACCAGATAAATCTCTAGTCTTTCCACCCGTTGGAATTGCTTTATTGGAGTTGTGAGAGGAATTTATTTGGTCCTCAGTCAGGCAGTTTTGCTGCAAGCAGCATGCTTAGCTGAAGTTAGGGATCCCAAAGCATTAATTTTCCTCTAACTTTTAAGCTAAAATATTTGGGCTGGGTTAGAAATTGGACAGGAGCTTTAAAACCCCAAAGTGGCAGAAGTTGCAGCAGTGGAACAATGGGGTGCATGGTATTTTCTGGAATGTGCTGATGTTTTGGCAGGATGTTAAGCTTGAGTTGTTAAAGTTGTTAAAGTTTCAGTCCTGACTTCCTTGTGGTTGTTTTAAATGGACAGTGCCCCACAGCCCAAACCAGCAGACTGAGGTTATGGACCTCAGCATCCTGGCCAAGTTCAGCTTAGGTATTCAAAGCAACTTGAGTGGGATTAACTGCTCTGTGGGCATTTTCTGGGTTCTTGGATTTATGGACTATTTTTTTTATTAGGACTGTTATGTGCAATGTTTTCCTCATAGTATCTATGGATTGCTTTGTTTTTTTCTCACCTTTTTAAGTGGCTAGAGAAGGTGCCTGTGGAGACTAAAAAAGCACTGAGTCCTAATATTCTCCAGATCTTCAGGAGTTGAGTAGGAAGGAGAATTAAGCTGATCATCTAGAGATGATGTGAAGGGGTTTTAAGATCACCTATGGAAACCTCTCTGGGAGAATTTGGGTTTATCTTCATGTAAACCAGGGCTGAGATTCGGAATCCTTCTAGGAGACTTAGACTAAGGTCTTAGACTAAGGTCTTCACTAAATGACCCTTTTTCTGTTTTTCAGAGATTTTCTATCCATGGCTGAGAAGGGAAGTGTTAGGACAAAGCTGTAGGAAAGGAAAGGCGACCTGGAAAGAGTGGAGGCAAAAGTGATGTGCACTTTAGAATAATGAAATGGTTTAAATTGGAAGAGACCTTAAAGATCATCAAATTCCACCCCATGCCATGGGCAGAGACACCTCCCACTATCCCAGGTTGCTCTAAACCTTTTCCAACCTGGTCTTGGACATTTCCAGGAATGGGGCAGCTACAACTTCTCTGAGCAAACCTCACAGGGAAAAGTTTCTTCCTAATATCCAATCTAAATCATCCCTTTTTCCCAGGTGGATGTTTCATGGGTAGGCAGAAGGTTGGGAAGGCTGTAAATTAAGGGATGTTGGATGACTTGTGCAGTTGCAGAGAGCAAAAAGCTGTGTATCAGGAGCAGGAAAGTAGGTGTAGGAATGTTATGGGATGGGGAATAAGGATCTGGTTGTTTCACGCTGGCAGTGAAGTGAGGAAATGTCCTGACTTTGCTTTGTTGTGGGAAGCAAAGGGGTAGAAGTGGGATATTAAACCTGGGACAAAGCAAGCAAGAGGAGAGGCACTTGTATCCCATGGGAATGTGGGGCTGCAGGAGGCTGAATCCCTGGGTCAGGAGCTCTGCTATGACTGGGCTCTGGTGTCTTCTCATGTGTAACAAAACATTTCAGCTGTCTCTGATGCTGTGCTGCTGATTCCTGTCTGAAATCCTTGTCTGATCACTGAGCAACACTTGGAACTCCTGTTCCTGCCCTCACCCTCCCCATGAATTTTGGATTGATTTATTCCGCCTGCATCTCAAATGTCCAAACCTCTTTGATGCCTGATTGCTGTCTGGTGGTGGCTGCTGGTCCCTCCCAGAGCTCTGATCCTTTTTTGACCATTTCCATCCCCCATCCCAGCAATGGGTCCCCATGAATTTTGGATTGATTTATTCAGCCTGCATCTCAAATGTCCAAACCTCTTTGATTCCTGATTGCTGTCTGGTGGTGGCTGCTGGTCCCTCCCAGAGCTCTGATCCTTTTTTGACCATTTCCATCCCCCATCCCAGCAATGGCTTAGCTGGGAGAGACAGAGGATTCCTTTAGGAATCTCTGTGCCTGTGATGGGAACTGTGTTTGCACTCAGATCTCCTGTGGGTTGCTCAGTGCAACAGGTGAGTGTGGTTTGCAAGTGGTGTTTCCTCAGACAATTTTTTTAAACACTTCTGCTTAGTCCACACTGGAATCCCCACATTTTTTCCTTTTCTCTCAGATGTATTTGATCAGAGGCTTTCATGTAACTGCTGGGAAAGGCCTCCCTCACCAAAATACCTCTGTTCTTGAAAGCTTTATTTGAAGGGTTTAACACAGAAGATCTCTCCATTGAGCCATAGTCCTGGTGGTCCTTGGAGGGACCCTGATTCTGCTGAGATTTCTGCTCTTGCTTTCAGCTGGCAGTGCCACCTCTGTACCCTGAAAGGCCAAGGTACAGCACTGACCTCATGTAGGACAAGGTCTGCACTCTGAGTTTTGTCCTTTGCCCCAGCAGAGTCTCCTGTGCACCTTCAGAAGGAGAGTGTAAAAACATCTGGTGAAGCTGATGCTTCAGGTTTTAGCCTTTATATTTTTCACATTCTGTGCTGCTTTAGTGTGCAGTTCTGAGTTTCATATTAAGTGTTGGTGAACTCTGTGCACAGAGCAGGGAGACAAAACAATTCCTGCTCCAGCTGGGCACCAAGGACAAATGACCCAAATCTCAGCCCAGGAGCACAAACCCCGTGGGCTGGAGAGAGAAAAACAAGCAGGGTGGGACTGCCTGGGCTAAAGCTGGGATGGGACAATGAACTGCAAGATGCAAATGGAGCAGAACTGATCCCAGGGACAGAGCCCGGGAGCGCTCGTGCATTTTGGGGCCATTTGGGTTCATCTTGGGTTCATTTTGGGGCCATTTTGGTTCATCTTGGGTGCAGCCCTGGCTGGGCTCTGGTGCTGCCCAAGGTGGATCCATGGAGGAGATCCTGTTCATAAATCCCTGCTTTATTCTGTAGCTCTGTCCAGCCTCTGTTCTAGGTCAGATTCTCAAGGCATCAAAGCAGCAGCTCTTTAAAGTGATCTCTAGTGCCTGGAATGTTATAAATCAGCTCCTTCCCTGGGTGTTAGCAGTGAGGATCTGAGCCTCAGTGTTCTGGGAGTTTGGAGGGTTTTCCTCAGACCTTTACAGACGTCAGAGACCCTGCAGGGGCTGAGTTCAAGGGTGGCTAAATCCCCTGTCCTCTGCCAGCAGCCTGCAGTCACTACCCTTTCCTGAGGACCAATTTCATGGGCGGCATTTCCAAATCCAGCAGAAAATCCCAATCCATATAAGCAAGGAAGAGAGGAAATCCAGGTCTCTATTCATCCCATTTAAAGGAAATTTGTGTGTGGATGCAGCTGCAAATTCCTCACTTAGCTGAGTTTGGGCTGAAGGTGGTGGTCCTGCAGTGTCCCAGTACTGAGAACATGAGAACTGGGAGTGGAATGGGAACTGGATCCCTGGATCCATCGGGATGAAAAGGCAGCACAGATAAAATCCTCACTAATATTGATGTGGGTAATGCTAAGGACAGCCTGTCCATCCCTGACCACTGCACTGTGAGCCAGGCTCAGTGAGGTTTAATGAGATGATACTGTACCCTGAACCTGATGCTGGACACAAACCCAGTTTTATTTCCAGTCTGCCAAAGCTGCTGCAGCTCCACCTCAGCTCCCCCGTGGCAGATCCCTGCTGCTGCCATACGGAGGAGTCTCGCAGAATTAAGCAACAAACTTTTCATTTTAACCAACTTCTGGCCTGAGGAGCTCTGTACCTACACTGAGGTCCTAGAGGATGTTAAAAAATAGCTCAATGTAGTAACTCTGTGCAGAAGAGCTCATCCTCAGCTTGCCACAGAATCACAGAATACCCTGTTTGAAAGTGAGCTACAAGGTACATTGAGTCCAACTCCTGCACAGACACCCCAAAATCCCACCCTGCCCCTGGGAGCATTGTCCAAACTCTCCAGGAGCTCTGGCAGCCTTTGAGGCTGTGCCCATTCCCTGGGGATCATTTCATCCTCTGAGGGAAGAGCCTTTCCCTGATATCTAGCCAAAATCTCCCCTAACACAGCTGCATGCCATTCCCTCAGGTTCTGTCATCTCAGTGACACTTGGATGCACACCAGGGTTTGTCTCTGCTAAAATCCAGAGGAAGTTTCTCTATTGAGCACCCTCAGTGCTGCTTCACAACCTGCTTTTAATCCTCAGAAGTTCCAGTTTGTCATTTTTTTTTCCTTATTTTTCCCCCCTCTCTACACTTCTAAGCAATTCTAGAGAGCAAGAGGGATAAGGGGACTAAAGCTGGTGGCTTGGGACTTGATAAATATTTTCCCTCTGGAAGATTTAGTGTTTGCAGAAGGCGAGTGATTGATTCCGCCGGTCACTTAATTGAAGCAAAATGAAAAGCGAATTTCCAATAAGCTAAACCATCATTCATCCAGGATCTCCAACCTGCACTCAGGCAGCCCTCAGCAAACCCCAGGCTCTGTGTGAGTTATCAGTGGAGGGCTTGGGAGGATCTCTCTTTTTCATTCCTGTGCACTGGAGGGGCATCACAACACCAGAACACTGCTGAGGATTTTCCTTCTGCTTTGGTGGGGAGCTGTGACCACTCAGATATTGCAGTGACAGGAGAGCCAATAAATATCCTGGGAGATGGATGGCTGGAGGGCAAAGTGGAGCTGGACTCTGGCATTCATATTTTCTGAAAAATCCCTTCTCCCAGGATTTTTCTCCTGGGAAGCTGAGAAGCCTCAGAGAAAAAGGAAAACAATTCTTCTCTCATTTGCTTCTCCTGTGTTGTGCTCACATGTGGGATGTGGTTGGAGATTGTTTAGATTGTTTACCCACAGGTGATTGTTTAGTTGGGTTTCTGTGAGTTGTTTTCACTCTTTGGCCAATCAATGCCAAGCTGTGTTGAGACTCTGGAAGGAGTCATGAGTTTTCATTGTTATCTTTTTAGCTTTCTGTAAGTATCCTTTCTGTATTCTTTAGTACAGTTTAGTTTAGTATTCTTTAATATAATATAGTATGAGCCTTCTGAGAACATGGAGTAAGATTCATCATTCCTTCCAGCAAATACAATAGGACTCCACTCACTCTGTTCCTTGATGTCTTGGGGGAAGTTTTGCTGGTGCCTGGTCAGAGTTTCAGAGTTAACTTCAGCAGAGCTGGGGGTTGGCTGCTGGGTTTCCAGCACAGTGAAATGAGATGAATAAAAAAAAACAAGCGTGGCACTTAATTGCAGCTCCTCCTGGGACCAAACCTGTCAAACTTTAAACAGTGACATGACAGAAAACAGTGCAATACTCCATCCAGATGCAGCTGGGATGGGTAAAACGTGCAGGCAGAAGCTGGATTGGTTTTTATTTCCATTTGCAGTAAGCCTGTATAGAAGTTGTAGGGTTCCCCTGTCATGGGAATGATTGATATTTGACTCTAAGGTTTTGGAATGTTGAGTATTCATTTTATTAAAACTATATTTTATGATACTATATTTTACTGTACTATACTATACTATACTATACTATAGTATACTATGCTGTATTTATATTACAAAGAATATTAAAGAATACTTGCTCCTAACTAAAAACTTATGACTGTCTGTAGTTTGACAGTCTACACAGCTTGGACTTGATAGGCTAATTAACATAAACAATTTTTACTAGAATTTAATTATTAAGTTCTTTTAGGTCAACAACTTTTTCGACACATTCTACATGTGCAAAACACCCGTAGCAGCAAGCAGAGATAAAAATTGTTTTCTCTCTGTGCTTCTCCAGGAAAAAACCTGAGAGAGAGAGAATTTTGTCTCTCTGTTCACAGAATGTGGATGCCACAAGCCTGGAGCCCAGGAAGGCTGTGGGCAGCACATCCCACATCCCTGCCAGGCACTGAGTGCCAAGTCTACCTGGCCAGGACCCAGAACTGCTCCTCCTGAATTGTGTCATGAGAGAGGAGCTGGTGATGAGACAGGGTGACAAAGGCCTGCCAGGAATGCGGCAGGAGGTTTATGCAGCCAGGTAAAATGTCACTGAAGGATTCCACTGCCCTGGAAGGCCAGGTTGGGTGGGACTTTGAGCAACCTGGGATAGTGGGAGGTGTCCTTTCTCGTGGCAGGGGATTGGAATTGGATGATCTTGAAGGTTCCACCTGACCCAAATCCTTCTCTATAATTCTATTCTATGGTTTTATTAGAGTTAACAGAGGGGTCCCCTCTCTGGGGGGAAATTCTGGGCAGCAAAGGGGAGGCTGTTCTTGTTGAGCAGCTGCAGTTTCATGTCAAAGCCCAATATAATCCTTTCAGAAGTCCTGCTGCAGTGCATGTGGGCAGGGTGGTAACTTGTGAGGAAAATGATAGGAGTTTGGGGACTAAAGTTTAATATACATCTCCTATAAAATATAATAATCGTGGCCTCCACATGTGCAAGCCAACCCCCACACATGGTTTGGATTAGTGCTGAGAGTGGGTGGAATGACCATGTTGGAGAAGCAGAGCCCCTTCAGCACTAACATCACATCTCCTGAGCTAAAATATAATCCCAGCAGCCTTAAAAAATGGGATATTCATCTTTATTCAGAGCCAAACATGAGTAAGGAATATAATCCCAAGTCCTGATGCAGAGATCACGGGTGCATAAGGGAAATCTTGGAGCTGAATGGGGATCCCACAGTTAAAAACCCAACCTGCAGCAGTGTGTTAGTGATGGTATTTCTTATTGTGGCAAATGGATTGTACAGAGAAACCAAAGCAAATGCAGAGCCTGAATTACTCACAGAATTAAGGTTTGCCTTCAATGTGGGACTGTATTTCTGGGGCTGGCTTTTGTTGTGCTTCCATTGGCAGCCATCCCTGTTCCTCTTCACTTTCCCTGTAGCATTCCAGTTCAGACTGCCAGGACATCCCACCCCTGATGGGATGAATTGCTCAGACCTGCAGCCTTCCAACCAGAGTCAGAGGAGCTCAGGAAGCCACAGGGACACAGCTCAGGGATCAGCTGTAACCATGGGCAGTGTGGCAGCAGCATCCCACAACTCTGGCTGATCCAATTAACTTCACTCTTTGGCCATTGTGCTCATCAACTCCCCTCTATTATTAATGTAAAAACACAATGACAGGAGAGCTTTGTTTGGGGATGTGTTTCATTAAAATAAACAGGTCTGGCTTAGCTCTAATTCCACAAATTCATCCCAGTGGTACCTGAGACAGGTGAGCTGCTCAAATGCTTTGCCATTTGTGACACTGGGGACTATTTTTGGGGAACAGCACAGGTTTCTCACAGTGCTCCAGAGAGATGCTCTTTTTAGGGGGTTAGAAAGTGAGGATTATGGGGATTTTTGAAGGAGTTTTAAATGAGTTAGAGGTGGGACCTCTGAGCTGTTTTTGATGATGCAATTTATTTTCTTATCTTCTATATAGGCAGGAAGGGTGAGTTCAACTCATATCTTCACTGCATTGCTCAGAAGGTCAGAAGACCTTTTAAGGAGTTATTGACCAATAAAACACTGCCAACAAGGATATTTATGTTTTTGACCCAATTCTTAAATATTTGTTCTTATGGACCCATGTTACAGTGTGAGCTTTTTTAGCCAATCATGTTATGACACACAAACCTACTGGACTCTAAACTCCTTGTTTACCTCTGTAACTACTTCTATTTTTTCTATATCTTAAACTCTAAAACTCTGAACTTTCCTCTTTATAGTTTGAAGCAGAGACACTTTGCTTAACGTGTCTCTGCTTCAAACTATAAATCCACATTCTCACTTCTAACACGTGAGTTTGGAAGCCTTTTCCAAGGTCTCAGATCAAATCCTCTGTTTAATTCTAAGCTTTGCCTTAGAATTAAAGCCAAAGTTTATTTGGCTTTAATTTAATGGCCAAAGGAATTCTCAAAGTTCTGAGAATCCCTTACATTACAGATTCCAGCATGGGATGGATCATGAACCCCATGTGAGTGTATATGCAGAGGTAATCAGAGCCTGCACTGTGTGTGATTTTGTGTCAATACCTGTTTTGTTGCATCTATAATATTTGTGTGGTGACTTGCAGGTGTTTTTTTTTTAATGAATTGGGCTTTTTAAATTAATTGGAGGGAGGTCACATCCTTGGAGTGATCACACTGACAGCCACAACACATCCTTGCTGAGGTGTGCTGTGGCTATCAATGTCTCTAGCATCACTTGCCCTGTTTCATGCTCAGATGGAAAGGAGCTCAAAGCCCTCAGCCCAAGCTGCTGCAGCATCCCCATTTCTCTGAGCCTGTCCACTCAGCTGCTGTCTCCACAAACCCACAGGCTGCTGAGGAAGGATGCAGGTGAGTGATGGCAAAGTTAGTTGTATTTTCCAGTGGCTTTCCCTCGGCGCCACCGCCATCGACCTGGGCTGAACCCACAGCACTCACAAAAATGAGAACCATTTCTCATCCAAGCCTCTGCCCTGGGCTCTGTCATTTTTTTTCAAGAGAAATGCTTAAACACCTACCAGGCTCCACGTACTGAGGGAGGCTGGGGAACAGGTCCAGCCAGCTGAGATCCTGGGAGCTTTGGGATGAAGCAGAAAAGGAGCAAGACCAAAAAACTTCTCCTCACCTCTGAAATCTGGTCTGTTACCTGCTGGATTTTTCTGCCTTGTCCCAGCTAGCTCTAGGTTATAGAGAAGGAATTTTAAATTATGTATGTTTGTAACCAGAGCTGCCCAAAATATGGGCAGAAGGTCATTTTCATGCTCCACCTTGGAATGATGCTGCTGCTCAGCTGCTGTGGTTGACAGGGAGCAGCAGTGGCATCCAGGGTATCCTGAAGCCCCAGTAACTTTCCTTCTTATAGCCTTATTGGGTCTGGCAGCATGGTTCATGGCCCCCAAAATGCATCCAAATGAATGGGAATATCCACTGCTGAATCAGTGCCTTTTTTTCTCATTGAATTGTTGAATGGTTTGGGTTGGAAGGGGCCATCAGGATCATCCAGTTCCATCCCCTGCCGCAGGAAGGGACATTTGCCACTGGACCATGTTGCTCCAAACCTGGTCATGAAAAGTGGGACAAAAACTTGGGGATGTTTGTGCAGCCCCTGAGTGTTGTGTTGGAAAAGGTTGGTTTGGGGAGGGTGTGAAATCACATAAAACCAAACTCTGCCTTTCTCCTTCACACACAAAATTCACAGAATGACCGGGTTGGGAGAGACCTTCAAGGCCATGGAGCCCATCCAGTGCCACATCCAGGCTGGTTCAACACCCCCAGGGATGGTGACTGCACCACCTCCCCAGGCAGCCATTGCAGAACTTTCTCCCCCTTGCTGGAAAAGCTTTTTCCTGCTCTCCAACCTGAATTTCCCTGGGCCCAGCTGGAGGCTGTGTGCTCTGGGTGTGTCAGTGCTGCTGGAGCAAGAGCCCAAGGGCAGCTGAGCACAGGCACCTTTCAGGGGCTGCAGAGAGGGATGGGGGCAGCCCTGAGCCTCCTTTGCTGCAGGCTGAGCACCCCCAGCTCCCTCAGGGCTCCTCTCAGGGTTTGTGTTCCCAGCCCCTCTCCAGCCTTGCTGCCCCTCTGGCCCTGCTCAGTGTCCCAAGGTCCTTCCCAGGCTCAGGGGCCAGAGCTGGGCACAGCCCTCGAGCTGTGCCCTCCCAGTGCCCAGGGCAGGGCACAGTGACCTTGAACCTCTGTGGAAGTTCAGCCCCTCAGGGTGGCAGCAATTTCTGAGCTCCCCTTGTGTCCCTGGAGTCCCGTCACAGCAAGAGAAGGGATGTTAATGTAACTCAGTGTCAGGTTATTCCTTGACTTTTTGCCCAGCCAGAATGTTCCTGCTGAGGGTAATGGAGATTCCCCTTGTCACAATAGGACACCAAATGAACAACACACAGAAGCTGGGATGTCCAACGTAAAGAGTGTAGCTTACTTCTGACTCCAATATTTACAGACTTTCAAAAGTGACCATGGATTGGAGGATGAAATTGCCACCTCTCCAGTCACACTGGTCAAACCAACAGTCCATCAAATTTCTCTTCCTCCAGAAAGGAATGCAAAACAATCATTATTTGCATGAAAAGTGTGTGAGAAACTCCATTACAAAAATGTAAACATCAGAAGGCTTAGAAGAGCTTAGAAGAACAGGGAGACACCCCTCTTTCCCCCCTTTCTTGGAGAGTGTTTCAGAGTCTAACAGATGCTACTGTCAGTATATTTTCTGTAGATACCACTCAAGTTTCTTCCAGCCATCCCTCATGATAATCAGTCAATATCCTTCTTTAGAGCCATTCACCCTCCTGCTTCTCACCTTTGCTGTTTATCCAAGCTCAGCTCCACAGCTGAGCCCTCCTGAACTGCACACACTCTTTTCCCAATTTGCAGGAAGCTGGATTAGCTTTTCAGTCGCCTGGGTCATCTTGTGAGAGGGAAAAAAAAGGTGTGTTAGAGGGCAACCAATTTATTTGTTTAATATTCTGAGAGCAACAGCCTCTTGTTTCCCCCGTTGCGTGTGCCTGTGTATAATAAATCTTCTGGGAAGCAGGGGTTGGATAGATTGGGGAGCTTTTTTAAAACAAGTCCGTGGTGTATGGATTCATTTGGTTTGCTGAACGCCCAGGCTGCAGCAGAGTACACAGAAAATTGCTCTGGCAGGATCAAGAGGTCTGGGATGTTTGGCAGTAGGAGCCGTGGAGGGCAGAAAGTTTCGCAGCTCCTCGGTGCTGCAGGTGGGAGGGAGCCCTCAAGGACGTCACATCTCATCATATCCAGCTTTGTGTTGGTGTTTGCTGCAGTTTGGGATCACACCCAGCTCTCCTGAGCCCCAAACAGGGACCTGGGCACCTGTTTCATCCTTCAGTTAACAGGCTGAGTGTGGCCTTTCCCTGTGATTGGCATGGCAGCACACGAGCCACAGGAGATGCTTTTCCCAAAAAATGCAGTGGAGGTTTGTTTTTAGCCCAGCTGTTTCTACAGCCTGTAAAATACACTACAGGCTCCTCATCTTAATGCCCAAAAGGATGCAGCCACACACCCCTCCAGTGGCACTAATAAAATAATGTAAAATGAAATTAATCCACCTGCTAAACCCCGACATGTCACCAGATAATTATCAGCAACACACAATCTCCTCCAAGGAAGATCTTATTCTATTAAAGAGAAATTGGCCTACACTTCAGCTGCAAGAATGACAATGTGCTCTTTAGATGAGGTTTCCAGTCTTGGAGTTAAAGCATACAGAGATCTCTGATAAGCAGCTTTTTTTTTTTTTTTCCTAGAAAACTCCAAGGCTTATTCTGAAATAAGGCGATTATAATTATTTTCATTAATGATTGTTTTTGGAAACTTGCATCTGGGGTTTAGATGCCATCTAATCTTTCATAGTTAAGAGTTCTTGAAGGTCAGATCTTTCTGCTCAGCACAGAGCTGATGGACTAACACAGAGCTGATGGTTTCTGGAGTGAGCCTGCAATACCTTCACAGGAGTTAATTTGCAAATCACACCTGATCTGAGTAATTAAGGGATCCATGATACACTCCCAGGGATTGTTGGTAGGAAGGATGTGATCACCTAAGGAATGAGCAATCCCTGGCTTGCTGGATGATGTGGGAAGCACTCACTCTCTCTATTTCCCTGCCTTTTCTCAGGGAGGTTCATTCTGCTGTCCCTCTATCCTGGCAGCCTTCAGCTGGTGAGATCAGCATGGGACAGATTTTGCTGGATTTTTTTTTGGAGTGATGGGACCACCCCAGTGCACTCCTGGCAGCTGGTACAATTCTGTTGAGTTTCCCATGTGGATCAACTTAAGCTCAGTCTCATTAAGGGCCTTTAAGTGAAATCAAATGCCACTTTCCCTTTTTTACCAGACTTTGCAGCATTGTTGTGTGAGATCCAGTGGAGGAATGAAGATTTTTCACCCCCCTTCTCCAGCCCTGATGGGGCTCTGAGAATCCTGGGCTAGTGGAACCATGACAGGGGTTGGGATGAGATGATCTTTAAGATCCTTTCCCACCCAAACCGTTCTGGATCATGCTGAGAGCTGAGTCAGGACCCTCATGTTCTGTCTTCTCCTTCTGGAATCTCACCCTCTCCTACATTACTGCAAAGCATGGATCAGCTGTGGGATTCTCTGCTGATCTGCTTTTTACTGAAACATCAGCATGAAGCCCTGTCTTGGTTTGGAAAGACAGGAGCCTGCTAAGGAAGGCAGGAGACTCCCCTGAAATGGAGAATGTAAACCCTCCCCACCCCTCTGAATTGCTATAAATTTTAAATTAAGGAACTCTCAGGCAAAAATATGGGAGGAAGAAATAACAGTTCTTTAATAGGGAAGAAAAAAAAAGGATAAAATAAACAATGCAGTATACTAGAACAACACTGACAGAGTCGGAACACAACCAGTCCCATTGGAATCGTGGCTCAGCCCTTCTGGAGTGTCGGGGTGGTTCTGCTGGAGCAGGGATCCTGTAGAAGGATGTATTCTTCCTCCAAAAATCCGGTGGAAGAGGCAGCTGCTGTTCCTCTGAGCAATCCAGTGGAGAAGCTGTGCTGGTATTCCAGGATCTTCAGATTATATCCAGGTAGGAACGCTTGGCTCCTCCCTCTGGGCTCACATCTCCCAATGGGATGCTGTAGTTCTTATCAGCCATGCAGGGACATTCAATAGCTGTTATCAGTAGATGTCCCCTCCCAAGGGAGGAGTGATTGTGGTCACTCAGAGAGAGAGATCAGGCAAACTGCCCTCTTGACAAAGATAACCTGCCATACAGATGGTAACTGAAAACATCTTGCATTGCAATCCAGAACAGGCCCTGCCAGAGACGGGATGGAGGCTGGAGGGAGCTTCAGCCCACCCTGGCTCCCACATCTCCCACCCCTCTGTGAGCAAAGTGGTCAGTGAATGGGTGAGTGAAGGAAATAATCTCTCTTCCCACCAGAAGGAAAGGGGCTCCAAGGTTTTCAGTTCATATATGGAAGCAGAGAGACACAAATCAGAGCTGTCCCCTGGGGCAAATCTCAGTGTGAGCACAGCCCTGTTACAGGACACCAGGGACTCCACAGTGTGGGGCTGGCAGGAGAACCTGTTCTGAGGGAATGGCAGGAGGAGTGGGCCTTTAAAAACTGAGCTTTGCTCTGAGGTATTTGTTTAATAAGTGTGTGGCCAGATGTTGGTGCTTGGGAAGGCAGAAATTCTCTTTGCACGTGCAGCAGGAGCAGATGAGGTCTGCAAAGCCCTCAAATTATGGTGAGAGTTTATGAGCCTTTCTCCAGAGACATAGAAACACTTGGTTTAAATAATTTTATTCTTTTTAAAGTATGAAACTCTCGAGTGTGGGGACCTCTCTTCTGCCCCAGCCCATGGAGAGGGGAAAAATGCATGGACAGCATTGCTGGATTTCTGCTTCCAAGGATGGGATGGGATGGGATGTTGGTGTTTCCTTGATCTTGAATGCCTGCTCACAGGCAGCCAGAGCCCTCCAGCCATGGAGAGCAGTTCTGCCTGAGCTCTTTCCACCCAACAATCATCCCTCTTCCCATGGCTACCATGCTCCCCAAATCCCAGTGCAGGCAGGAAAGGGTTTTGGGATGGCAAGGCAAGGTCAGGTTTTACTGCCTGGAAGGGGGGTTTAAGAAGAGACACATGAACTGCCTGTGGGAGCAGGTCCAGAGGAAGCCACAGGGATGCTCAGAGGGCTGGAGCCTCTCTGCTCTGGGGCTGCTCACCTGGAAAAAGCTCCAGGGAGACCTCAGAGCCCCTGGCAGGGCCCAAAGAGGGCTGGAAGAAAGATGGGAACAGACTTTTTATCAGGGCTTTTTGCAATAGGACAAGGGAGGATGGTTTTAAAGTGAAGAAGGTTGGATTTAGATAAGTTACAGAAGAAAGTTTTTGACTGTGAGGGTGGTGAGGCCCTGGCACATGGTGCCCAGAGAAGCTGTGGCTGCCCCATCCCTGGAAGGGTCCAAGGCCAGGTTGGAGCACCTTAGGATAGTGGGGGATGTCCCTGCTTAGATTAGATGACCCTTAAATGTCCCTTCCAACCCAACCCGTTCTGTGATTCTGGGTTCCTCCATAACGATTGTGCTCATCCCACCTTCCCCACTTCCTAACATTTCTCATTTGGCTTCCTCAAAACACCACCAGTAGCCCACCAAAACTTTACAAACCCCTTGGGATCCCTGTCCCCTGTGACTCTGTTCCTGCAGGGCTCCATGTCTGTGACAAATGCATGGGCAAGGATAATCCTGCACTTAGAACTTGGCTGTGATTGGAATCTTTCCCTGCTCTCCTGCAGAAAAAAGGGTCCCTGATGGCTGTGAGAATCGTGTGACATGGAAATGGGGTGCAGGCAGGATCTCAGGTTTCTGCGGTTGAAATGACCCCCAAGGTATTAAAAGTCTTTTTTTTCCCAGCTCTGTAAACGAAGAAGTTGAGATTCCTCGGTTCTTCTTTTCACGGTTGTTTATTTTCTCTTATCTATTCCATTCTTTCTCTGACCTGCTGAGATCTGTCCAGCAGGTCAGGTTGTGGCACAGTCCCTGCCCTTGGGGTGGTGTTGGCTTTTTATACCAAGAACTACGTGTACTTTATTCACAATAATTTTCCAATACCTATCACCTGTGTTAGACAGTCTGTCTCTACTCTAAACCAATCCAGAAGTGTCACCATCCCAGCAGAAGATGGAGGACAAACAGAAGGAGAAGAAGGACAGGGTGTGCCCAGGTTCCTCCATCTTGCCTCTTGAACCCCCATTCTAAATCCCCAAAATTCTACTTTTTCACCCTGTGACAAATTCACTATCATTCTACTCAAACTCTTGTGGCTTGCAACTTCTCACACAAAGTTATTGTTTCCAAGGGCTAAAATCAAAGGCACAGGTGTTTGTGACTCTGTGCCAAGGTCTCTGAGCCCCCTGCCAGGGTCTGGAATCACCCAGGGCAGCCAGAGGAATGTCCTGGGTTCTGGCAGCAGGGTGGGCACTGGAGGAAATGTCTTTCCTCCCCTAGACAGGCAGAGCAGGAGTTCCAAATCGATTTGGGAAGGTGCAGGGGCTCAGGCACTCTGGCTAATCCCTTTTCTGAGCACAGCTCACCTCTGTGCTCTCCTCCTCCCCTCCCCTTTCTCCTCAGTGACTGATTTCCACCTCCTCCTCTCCCCTCCCCTCTGCACATCCTCTTTGAACTCTGCTTGCTGATCCCTCCTGCAGTGGCCATGGTGTCCTGCAGCTCTCAGGGTTTGCAGGTGACCTGTGCTGGGGGATAAATCTGTAGGGGGATACAGTATGGGTAAATGAAGGTGGTATAGAATGGAATCTTATCCCCTAAAGAGTTGCAGCTGAACCAATTACTGAAGATTAGGAGCAGGCTTGATGTTAACAGGCCACACCTGCAGCCAGTAAGAAGAGTGGTATAAAAGAGTGGATTGGTGGGATCTGGAGTCAGTTGGCTGCTGTGAGGATGAGGAAGAGCCAGTGCCTAGAGGAGATGCCTACAAGAACCATCAAGGAGGTATGAAGCTCTAGTGATATGGAACCCTTGCAATTTAATGACAATAGAACTTTTACACTATAATGATAACATAAATCCTGCTGGGACACTTCAAATATTGTATTATCCACAATAATTATGGTCAGGAATGAAGGCTGTGGGGATAGGGGATACCCCTTTGCCAGTCCCCTACAGCATTGTGAGGAGAAATGTGGGCTTTTTGGAGGAGGGGGGGATTTCTGTTTGTATTTCCAGGTATTTGTTTTTAAAGCAAGGCCACACAAAACAGGGACTTTGGAGTAGAGCATGGAGTGAGAGGACAAAGGGGAATGGTTTCAAACTGGCAGGGTTAGATGGGGTATTGGGAGGGAATTCCTGGCTGGGAGGGTGGGGAGAGGCGGGATGGAATTCCCAGAGAAGCTGTGGCTGCCCCTGGACCCCTGAAAGTGCCCAAGGCCAGGTTGGACAGGGCTTGGAGTAACCTGGGATAGTGGAAGGTGTCCCTGCCCATGGCAGGGGGTGCAATTAAAAGCTCTTTAAAGTTCCTTCTCATCCAAACTATCCTATGATTCTATAAATCTTTCTGTGAGGGTTTATTGATTTTGATGGGGAGGCTTTTGTGCTGAAAGCAGCTACTTTGTCTTCGATCAAGAGGTAAAATTACATACTTTGCCTTTTTTAATGAACTCTTGCCCTGCAAGGAGTGGTTTTTCCTGCCATGTTCATTTAAGGAAACCCAAAGTGAAGCCTCCCCACTGACAATAAGGAAGCCTCCCAGTGTCACTCACAGAAATATCCAAATATGACATTTTATCTGCTTGAGCAAACACAAACAGAAACCCAAAGTTGTGGAATTTGCTGTGAACCAGAAGCTGGGGTCCCCACATAACTCTAGCTTCCCAGCTGTAGGGCACAGAAATTTGGGGTTTCAGACTCAAACCTTCCTGTGGCTCAGGTGGGTGCTGGGATTTCAGATCTGTTTTGACAGGAGGATCCTGAGCTCTCAGGCAGCAGCAAATCCAGTCATGCTGGAACCAATTTTCTTTGAAACCTCAACCCTTGTCAGTGATATTTTTCCTTGTGGATTTTTCCAGCTTCTCTGCTCCTTTTAGGCTGCAAAAAAAAGAGCAGAGGCCAGGCTTGAAGGCATATTGCAGGTGTCCAAAACTCAGTGCCCATGGAGGTGTTTCTGGTGCCTGATCCCAAATGTCCCCTCATGTTATGTCACAGACGTCTTTTATGAAAAATCCTTTCCTTAGGATTTTTTCCTCCTGAGAAGCTGAGAGGCCTCAGGAACAAAATGTAAACAATGATTATCTGCTGCTGTGGAATGCAACAGGTGGATCTGTGATTGGCCCATGTTGATTGTTTCTAATTAATGGCCAATCACAGCCCAGCTGGCTTGGACTCTCTGTCCGAGCCACGAATCTTTGTTATTCATTTCTTCTTTTTCTATTCTTAGCCAGACTTCTGATGAAATACTTTCTTCTAGTCTTGTAGTATAGTTTTAATATAATATATATAATAAAATAATAAATCAGCCTTGTGAAACATGGAGTCAGATCCTCATCTCTTCCCTCATCCTCGGACCCTGTGAACACCGTCACAATGTTGACAGAAGCCTTCCCTTGCTTTCTGTGTGTTTCTGCTCCTGGGTTCAATCAGGGCTCTGCTAATTACTCCCCTTGACTAATTGCTTGGTAATTTTGCTGTGTGTTATGTGTTTGTTAGTCCAATGGTGCAGCAGCTGCTGTGTCCTCCTGCCCTGTGTGTTTCCCCTAGCCCTGCTCTCCCAGGGAAAGCAGGGGCTAAGCAGGGACAATCTGCTTAAATGGGAGTGACACTGCTGGCCCCAGAGCCTGTGGTCACCTCTGCAATTAAACCTTAACCAAGGCCAAGCCTGGCTGGGTAGGAGAGTAAGGCAGGTGCAGAGGATGGAGTCAATTTTGGCAGGTGCCTGAGAGCACTGACCTCCAAATTTAAAGTTGCTGCTGGTTTGTTGAGATCTCCCAGCCTGCTGAGGCTGGAGAGATGCACCAGGTAAAGCCTGGCTTGGATTTTCAGGGTGTGCCAGTGTTCACAGGGGTCTTAGGTGGGGGAAGAGATGAGGATCTGACTCCATGTTTCAGAAGGCTGATTTATTATTTTATGATATATATTACATTAAATCTGTACTAAAAACATAGAAGAAAGGATTTCATCAGAAGGCTGGCTAAGAATAGAAAAAAAAAGAAGAATGATAACAGAGGCTTCTCTCTGGGAGAGAGTCTGAGCCAGCTGACTGTGATTGGCCATTAATTACAAACAACCAACATGGACCAATCACAGATCCACCTGTTGCATTCCACAGCAGCAGATAATCATTGTTTACATTTTGTTCCTGAGGTCTCTCAGCTTCTCAGGAGGAAAAATCCTAAGGAAAGGATTTTTCACAAAACATGTCTGTGACAGTGCCAGGGTTAGAAATTCTACCAGGTACAAGCTGTGCCCGTGGCTGTCCCCACAGTTTAATTCCCAGCTCATGCCCTAATGAGGTTTGGGGTAGTTTGGGCTGGAGCTCACCCCAAGACAGCAGCTCAGTCGTGGTAGGAGTGTGGGCATGAACTGCTTCAGGAAACAAAGGCAATATCAGCTCTGATCTGATTTATCCATTGATGTAGCCACCCATTCCTCCAAAAAACACAGGGAAAAAAGGTCTAGACCTGCTCTTCTCCCTGCCTGCAACTGCTCCTCAAAACCTGCTGGCACCATGTGTACAACCACAAGGTCAGGCCATTTTTTTGTTGCAATTTCTTCATCATCTGGATGTCCCTCTCATTAGTGAATGAAATGCCTTTTTTGAGATTTAAGTCACACTTGGCCAGAGGCCTGAGCATGATCACTGCAAATAAAGCTTCCTCCACTGAGCCTCCCAATAAAGCATCTGTACTTATTTAAAAGAGCAATAAAAAACCCTCCAAAGCCTTATGAACCCTGGGAAATCATTGAATTATCCAGAAAATAGTTAATGCTGTTTTCCACAAAAAAAATTACCCAAATTCTCAAGACTGTTTTGGGTTTTTTGTTTGTTTGCTTGTTTGGCTGTCAGAAATCAGATGGATGGGGGAAATTGGTCTTTTTGCAAGTGGTTCATTCGAAATCCCCATTCCCCATCCTAATAATGCTTGATGGGAAATTTTCAATTAGCCCCGATCATTATCAACATTTTGCAAATTAGGGAGACTCAGGCACAGAAGCGTAATCATTTGTTTATGGGCGTTGTGCATGTCAGAAAGCAGATTAGGGCTGTCCCCTGGGCCATTCCTGATAGCCTGGCCAGTTCCACTGGGGCTGAACTCCATGCAGGCCTGCTCAGAATGAGAAGAGGCTGTTTGTTCAAGGCTAATTTTAATTATTTTTGTGTCTTTTAAAGAGGAAACCCTGTCATAGATCTGGGAATTCAGGCTGTCTCTGCATGTTCCTCCAGCGCTGGTCTCAAATTCAGGTGACATGGGAAGTGTAGAAGGTGTGACTGCAGTTTTCCAATTAGACCTTCCTTCTATAGTCTGAGACCTTAATTTTGTTTGATCTCCTAAATTAAACTTTGAAATTAAAAGAATCTTCCAAAGCAGAGAGAAAAATAATCCCCAAGCTGTGTCTTTTTGGTTCATAGAATCATGGCATGGTTTGGGTTGGAAAGGACCTTTAAGGCCATCTCACTCCAAGCCCCGCTGAGCTCAGGCACACCTTCTACTACACCAGATTTTTAACTGCAGCACTCCAGAGCAGCTTTGATTCAAACCATAACATTTGGCAGGTGATCAATCCATAAATATCCTAATTGCTGATAGAGTTTTAAATTAAATGTGTAATGAGATCCTTTTTCCTCCTTTTCATCTATTTTTCACTACAGTTGCAGAAGGAATTTTTAATTTTTTTTTTTAAAGTGAATCGAGTGAGAAAAGGGGAAAATAAAGTACAACAAATGGGCTGCAGAGCTCGATTCAGCTCTGCTTAGTGCCTGCTCATGCTTTATTAATTGTGAGAGCACTGCTGCCCCTCATAGGTGTTCAGCTGGGTCCCTGGGGAAGCTCATCTGTGTTTGTGTTTGTGAGGAAAGACACGGCAGGCTTGTTTGGACAGATCCTGGGATGCACTAATTAGAAGTTAAAGATCCACGTTCTGGCACGAGATGGGAATGCATTAGAGCAGGGAGCACTTCCTAATGCTCTGACTCCTCAGCAGCACACGCCGCATTAAAGCCCATGGTGCTTCTTTGATCCACGCCACCAAAATAATTCCAGGGACGAACACAAATGAGGGATAATAACTAATTTAACTGGACTTATTGGAGAGAGACACTGCAGAAGATTAGGATATCCAGAGCAGACTGTAATTGCTGGGAGATTGGGGTCTGATGCCTGTTTATCTATTCTATTAATCTTTCTCTGCATCTGTCCTTCCACTCGATCAGTTGCCCATTAGCCATCATTTAGCTCCTGTTCCTGTCTTTCCTGCCTTCAGTGTCTCACCCTTTCTGTCTGCTTGTTAGCCAGAACAGATGTAAGGAAATTGCATTCTGCACAGAAGGTAAATGGCAGCTCTGAGCGGGCCAGATTTGGGTTTTGAATGTTCTGGTGTGACTTTGAAGAAGTTAAGAAACTCTTCAGCATTCAGAGTAGCACTGTGGCACCAAAATTGGTTCCCCAGCAGTGATCCACCCTTCAGTACCTGTTAAATCATCTCTACAGGATGCTGGTGGATGAGGGAGATTCCAGGTTTTAAGACATTGGGATCATGATTGGGTTGTGTCCATTTCTGGGGAAGCACTTTTTCCCCCTTGCAGCTGATTCTTTCCTTTATTTTTGATTCTCTTCTTGTGAGCCTGACTTGGTGTTCAAGTGCCATTTTTAGGAAAGTGCTGAGAGGTGAAGAGCCAGGACAGGTCTAGGTTGAACAGAGTGGAATTGCCAACATTTGCCATCCATCCATCCATCCATCCCTCTTCCTATTCCTGCCTCTCCTTGTGCTCTCCCACTCCTCTGCCTGTCATCCCTCTGCTCTTCTCCTTAGCCCTGGACTGTTCATTTAGACTCCATTTACCTATTCACTGTTGATTTTGCACGTTAAATTCCCTGCCCATCTTTGCTTAGCTAATGGGGATATTCTCTGGATCTCATTTTCTAATAGGGCATTAATTAGACTTTTCTAATGGGATCCCTTTGGAATCGCACGTTGCATCCACAAGAGACCTTAATGCTTATATATTTATTTATTTTCTTGTGGGAACCAAAGGAATTGGACATGTTTTCACTCTGGTCTTGAAGCCTGGCCACCAAGCTCCCAAAAAACAAGGTGTACCTCAAGAGTGGGGCAGTGAATCCCCCTGTCTGTCATCAAAAATTCTCTCAATTCCACCTAGAGGGAACACACACTACACAGGAGGAACAAGGAGGTGGAATTAAGGAGATATATTGATGTGTCTGTATAAAATGAAGAAAACACAGGCCTTGGAGACTTCTGGGAATCTTGGGCTTGAGTATTCTTAAAGCTTCCATGGATTTTTGCCTGTGTGTTAAAAATATTGTTAACCCCTGAGGAAATTCAGTGCCCGGAATCAATGAACATAACACACAGGTGCCTAATAATGGAAAATGGGATTGATGGGTTGGGCTGGTAAAATCAGCCCAGCAGTTAATTCTGCTGCCACAACAAGCCTGTCAATAATGCTCCCTGCTGACTCCTGCAAGGGTTTAGGGATACTGCAAGACATCTGGGAAGACAAGAGTTGCGTTTGCCTCAGCAGAGTTGGGAAAAAGGTGGGAATTCAGCTCCAGCAGGGAGTATGTGTTCTCTAGAATAGGTCTGGGCACTGAATCAGGGACAGCACATGGCAGCACCTCCCACTCCCAAATGCTGGGAAGATATTCCCCAAAACCCCCACAGCTCCAGGCTCTTGTCTCCCTCCCAGCTATTCCTGGCTGCTTTGGGACACACTGACAGACTTTCTGATCTTTTCCAGGTTGGTAGACTGAAAGAAAGTTTTTCACTGCATTTCAGTTCCCTCTGGATCTGACCTAGCACTGATTCTGGAGTGTGAGCAAAGCAATCCAAAATTTCTTGTTTTGTCAGGAATTATAGAATCTGAGAAAGAAGAAAAGTGATTTTCTTTACCTGACCCCCTTGTATGGTGGTGCTGAGACCACGTGTGAAAGGAAGAGAGATTCATTTTGTAGGAGGCAGCATTTGGGAGACTCTGTCCTGCAAGAAAACATCCCAAATGATGGGACCTTGGGAAGGAGAGCTGCTGCCCCTTCCAGTCTCAGCACATCATGGTCATCTCACTCCTTGGAGCAGATCAAGCTGCCTCTGGGTTTCTCTTCAGGTGATGAAGTATTTGGCTCTCTCCTGCTTCCCTGCCAGGCTCTGAGCTGGGATTTTTTATCTCCTGGATGTGTCCAACACCTTGAACCATGAAGCAGGAGACAGAGCAGGATTGCACCATGCTGATTTAACAAATCTTTGGGTTCTGTGCCCAAGGTTTTGCCTCCTCTATGCCACGTGAGCAGGAGTGGGGTTGGGATTGTGCTTGGAAAGAAAACATCTGGCAATATTGGCTTACAGATGCCAATTTTGGCTTACAGATTGCTCATTTTTCTCTCTGTAATTTTCTCTATCAGGGATTTGGGTTGGACCTTTAAAGATCATCAGGTCCAACCCCTCTGCCACGTTCTTCAACAAGAAAATGTTGCTCAGAGCCCTGTCCAAGCTGACCCTGAACGTTTCCAGGGATGGGGCAGTCACCAATTCTCTGGGCATCCTGTGCCAATATTTCACCACCACCATCATCAAAAAATTGCTCCTTACATGGATGTTTCACCAGCCTGAACTCTTTGTTTGCTCAGAGGTTGTCCTTGTTTTGAAGTTGATCCTCTTTTTTTCTTCCTTAAGCTCCGAGCTCATGAGGAAATCAGCTGTTGGTTGCTAGGCTGCAGCAAGCCCCAAAGTGCTGATGGAGCCGGGCTGTGTCTGAGAAATTTGGGTCTGAGGCCAAATTTCAGACACCCACAGATTTCAGGGCAGTCTAGATGTGACTCTTCAGTTCTTTCCCTTCGTGGGAGGTGAATCTGTAATCTCTTCCTCGGCTCTTCCCAGACACGGGGATTTTGGGGTTACGGATCAGATCCACCTCTGTGTCTCTAAATAACAATAAGGGGATTATCCTCCTTGAGGGGGTGGGAATTGGAGGCAGGAGTGGGCTCTGCAGGAGACTCTCTGGGACCCATATGTTGGGTGGATGGTTAATTTTTGCACTAGGCCAAAGACCAGCAAATCTGCCTTGTGTCGATGCTGGGTGCCCCAGATCCTGTCCTGCCCATGGTTTATTAAGGATCAGGGAGAAAATTGCTGATGGTTCCCACTCCATGGAGAGGGGGGAGGTGTCTGGGCAAGTCTATTACATCTGGGCTTCTTTCCAGCGTGAATAAAAACGTTCTGTATGTCCAGAGTTATCAACATACTCTTTTTTATTCCTGTCAATTCATCTGATCCGAATGAGTCGCTGCTGCTTGTGGAATAATAGCCTTGAATGTGAAGTCTTATTTCTCATCTGCTTTGTGGACCTCACTCCGATGTTGCTGGCCCCAGAATGATGCTGCTCAATTATTTTGAGCTAAATCAAGCCTTCTCTGGCCTAAAATCCTGCCAGCCTTGCTGAAGGAGCTCAGTGGTGAGGAGGGAGCATCCCAGCTCCACCCTGGTTCACACACTGCTTTTCCAACCCTGTCCTGGCTCTTGGCACCTCTTGGCCTTCTCCCCGTGCTGTTTATTTTTCCTTCCCACAGATGAAAGGCAGGGAAGCAAACTGCACCAGGGCTAGATTGTTCATGGCTTATTGAACAATTAGTTTCAGCTCGGGGTCTAATCTTCCGGCATTTCTTTTCTTCCCTTTGTGTGCCAAGCGTGCCTTGGAAACTTGTTGGCTTGAGGAGTCGTGTGGTGCTGGGGCTCAGAGGGCTGCAGTGCCCACAGCAAAGCGGGTGTGAACTGCTCTGTCTGCTCTGACAGGAGCAGGAGTGGGGCTGTAAGCAAAAAATAAAGAATAAAAGCTGCAAAAGGAGTGTTGCATGGTGAAGCTGCCTGCTCAGGCTGGGGTATGTCCCTCTGGCATTCTTCTTCCTGATGTCTCTCCATCAGCTGGATTCTCAGAATCTCTGCTGCTCAGAGTGATTCTGAGATATGTACAAGCCTCTTTTTCCCAGCCTGGCAGTCAAAGAAGGAGTCAGGATTCTTCTGTTCTCATTCTCAAGGTTATTTATTATTTTTTATCTATGACATTCTTTCTCTGGCCTGCTGAGGTCTGTCCAGAAAAACAGACAGAGGCACACTGACTGCCTTGGGGGGGTGTTATCTTTTTATACTAAAAACTACATGTACATTATTTACAATACCTTCCCAATACCCATCACCTATGTTAGACAGTGAGCTTCTACTCTAAACCAATCCAAAAGTGCCACCATCACCCAGAAGATGGAGGCTGGGAAGGAGAAAGAAGAAGGACAGGGTACACCCAAATTCCTCCATCTTGGGATCCCAAGTCCCCAATCTAAAAACCCCAAAAATCTATTTTTCACCCTGTGACAAACTAACTACTATTCTACTTAAACTTTATTGACTTGTAATTCTTCATATAAAGGTGGTAATTTGTTCCATGGGTCATAATCAAAGTCACGGGGCCTTGGGCTCTGTGCCAAGGTCTCTGAGTCCCCTGGCACAGGCTTGAATCATCCCAGGCAGCCAGAAAGAGATGTCCTGGCTTCTAACACTGGATGAGTTTTTTTCAATTTTTAACCCCTTTTTAAGGCTCTCCGTGGTTGCTTTGGCTGGTGGGCTGGTCAGGAATGCAGGAACTGGCTTCCTGTAGTGCTGGGAGGGTGTCAGGCATCAGGACATGTCTTGGTAGGGTGGGATATGTCCCTCTGGCATTTCTCTTCCCAGGCTGTCTCCATCAGCTGGATGAGGTTTTCCCAACCTTTTAACCCCTTTTTAAGGCTCTCTGTGGTTTCCTGGCTGGTGGGCTGTGTCAGGAATGTAGGATCTGGCTCCCTGGAGTGCTGGGAGGGTGTCAGGCATCAGGACATGTCTTGGCAGGGTGGGACAGTGCCAACACCATCCTGTGGCCCCACAACGGGGCTGCACGTGCTCCTTGCTGTCTCCTGAATGAGCTTTGCTGCCGTGTGCCAGGAGCTGGAGTGTCTGTGCTTCTGGAGGAGGAAAAGCTTGGATGTTGTCTCTCAGGATCTCAGGGCCATCTCAAGGCTTGGGACTGGGGGAGAAACCTGACTGAGAGGAGAGCTGTGCCTCATTTCCTGCCCAGCACCTTCCTGCTCTGGGCTCTGCTCTGTCTCACTCCAGCCTGCCACATTTCTCATCCCCAGCGTCTGTGGCACTGTTTGTTTGGGATTTTTTCCAGCTGTAGCAATTCCTGACCTCTCCCTACACAGGCTCACACGTGAATGGATTTTTTTCCTCCCACATTTGGGCCCTCCCAACCCCAGCTCAGCAATCTTGCTACTGTTCACTACTCCATAAAGAGGGTTCAGTTCATGTGACCCCCCCCCTCCTCCTCCCATTAGCTGCTCCAACTTAAGCCTCGGGCAAATAGTCATTGAGGATTTATTTTTATTAAAAAATTAAAAAAAAAAGTCGGATTAAATATTCTGATGAACAAGAATAACATTAGCAGCTGTGCCTGCTCAGCCAGCATGATCCCATCCCTCATATCATAAGCTGATTGCCTGGATGGGTCAGTCAGTTGTGCCAGCAGCCCTGCGCTGATAATGCTTCACATGTTGTTTTCATAGTGCACGAGGGATCTGGGAAGGGTTGTGATATCCAGAGAGGCTCCACGGGTGCAGAAATCCCTTCTTCAGGTGCCTTTGAGTGTTGTTGACCATGTCTGGGGGCTGTGACTGCAATAGCCCAGCTGGCAGAGGTGCCATGCACGGCCAGGGTGTGCTCCCTGCAGCACAGAAACTTCTCCATCACCTGGAGGGGGTGATGGGGACATGTCACAGACATCTTTTCATTAAAAATCCTTTCTTAGGATTTTTCCCTTCTGAGAAGCTGAGAGGCTTCCGAAACAAAATGTAAACAATTATTATCTGCTGCTGTGGAATGCAACAGGTGGATCTGTGACTGGTCATGTGTGGATGTTTGGAATTAATGGCAAATCACAGCAGAGCTGGCTCACTCTCTGTCCGAGCCACAGACCTTTGTTGATTCATTCTTTTCTATTCTTAGCCAGCCTTCTGATGATAACTTTTTCTTCTATTCTTTTAGTGTAGTTTTAATGTAATATATATAATAAAATAATAAATCAGCCTTCTGAAACATGGAGTCAGATCCTCATCTCTTCCCTCATCCTCAGACCCCTGTGAACACAGTCACAGGGACTCTGAGGAATCTCAGCTCACATGGGGAAAGGTGACCTGCAGCTTTCTGCTCAGGCAGTGTGGAGCTTTGCCTCTGATGGCTCAAAGGGAGGCACAGGGTGGGGGGAATGTGGGGCAGCAAATCTCCTGCCACACCCTGAGGAGCAGGGCATGGGTGATGCTGTCACTCCCTGACACAAAGCTGAGCAGTGTCCTCGAGTCACTGTCATTTCAAGGTGCTCAATTATTACTTGGAGCAGTAAAATCCCTTCCTCTGCCCCCACAGCAGCCCAAATTAGGGTTTCTTCCCCCTGGGGAGCAGTCCCCAGACCCTGTTTGTGTTCCAGTGTTGGTATTAATGGTACCAACACTCACCTTAAATCCTGCTGCTGCTGAACCCTGGGCTGGCTCCTGCTTCACAGGGCCCTGCCAAAAGCTGTGGGATGCCCTTTGAAGATGGGGAAGCAGGAGCCATAAAATTATGCAGCCTTATTAGTGGTGTTATTATTTCTTCTCTGCAAACATCTGAGACTCTTCTTCATCCCCCCTGCCCCTGCTCTCAAATCCTGTGGCAGCTTCCAGGAACCTTCAATCAGAGGCACCACTCAGCAGCTCCAAACTGCACGTGGGGGTCCCAAGGGGGGCGAATTCTTGTCCCCTTCCCAGATTCATCTCTCCAGGAGGGCCATGTGTGCCTCAGAAGCTTCTGTGCCACATTATCTCTGCTGCCAAGAGATAAATCCCAGCGTGGGCACTCAGCCTGGCAGAGGGGAGCATCCTCCTGGGGTGCCAGCCCTTGGGGAGCTGAGAAACAGAGCAGAAAGCCCAATTTTCACTGGAAATCATAGAATTACAGAATGGTTTGGGCTGGGAGGGAATTTAAAGATCATCTCATTCCAAACCCCTTGCAGGGACACCTTCCACTATCCCAGGTTGATCCAAACCTCCTCCAACCTGGCCTTGGACACCTCCAGGATGGGGAACTGACAACTTGGAAGCTTTTCCCAGCTGGAAAGTGGGATCTTGTACCCTGCAGATCTTGCCCTGAAGTGTGGGAAGGTGGATGAGGTCTTGCTGGGGTTTTCACCCTTGTTTTTGTTATTTGAGGCTTTGCCAGGGAGGAAACTTCCCTGTGGGAAGTGGAAACTGGCACAGAGCCCTGCTGAGCCACATTCTCCTTGAGGGACCGGTGTCACCATCAATAGCTTCTAGCTGAAAATCTATTTGGTTATTTGTTGTTTTGTTTTGTATTTTTTGTGGGATTTTTTTTTCTTGTTTTGTTTTTGGTTTTAGTTTTTTGGTGTTTTTTGTTGTTTGGGGTTTTTTTTTGTCTTTTTGGTTTAATTTGTTTTGTCTTAGTTTTGGAGGATTTTGTTAGTTACAGTGTATGAAAAACAAGACTGTGACTTTGTTCATTTGTTGGTCTGGGATTTTCTCTTTTATCCTGGAATATCTTGCATTATTTTAGCACCTCTGTCTGGATGTGTTTAAAAAAAGACTGGACATGGCACTTGGTGCTATAGTCTAGTTGAGGTGTTAGGGCATAGGTTGGATGACCTTAGAGGTCTCTTCCAACCTCATTATTCTGTGATTCTGTGATTCTGTCTCAGTGCTACCAACTAGACAAACTGCAAATATTACATTTCTACTCTCTGTAATCTTCTAAGAATTCCTAGTGGATGCAGGACTTCCATCAGGATTTTCATCCCCATGGCAGGGAAGTTGGAATAAAAAAAATATTTCCAACCCAACCCCTTCTATATTCTGTTATTTTATGATGTTTTTTCTCTGTGGGGAGGACACAGTCACAGGGATGAAGAGCAGAGTGTGATTCTCATCAGAGGGTGATGGATGTGTTAGGAAATGCTACATGAAGGTGTTGCTCCCCTTATTCTGCAGAGAAAACCCTTTATTTTTGTGATTGGAGAGAAGCAGCTGCTCTCTCCCAACAAGGCAGAACTTCTCTGGTTCTTCAGGAGTTGTTCTACAAATATCCCTGGGTTCCTTATGAACAGGACTCGTGTAAACCTTGTGATCTGTGAGTTGAAGTTGAGCAGAATTTAACGGGCAAAAAAAGTCAGGAGAGGTTCTCCCAGCCTGGGACAAATATCCAACATAGAATCATGGTGATGTTCAGGCTGGAAAAGTCTTTTGGAATAATGGAATAAAATTGTAGAATTATTTAGGTTGGAAAAGCCCTTTAAGATCAAGTCCAACTTTTCCCCAGCTCTGCCAAGGCCACAACTGTCCTATGTCTCCAAGTGCCACATCCACTGAGCTTTTAAATCCCTCCAGGAATCATGGCTATGATTATGGGAACGGGATAAGGGCAGAGTGTGGGCCTGGTGCCTAACCCTTGGCTTCCACCAAGAACATGAGGAATTCATACAAAATTTGCTTTGGGATGGTTGTGTTGAGTTCCTGTGATTGTATAAGGCCCTTTAAGATCAAGTCCAACCTTTCCCCAGCACTGCCAAGGCCACCACTGACCCATGTCCCCAAGTGCCACATCCACAGGTCTTTTAAATCCCTCCAGGAATTCTGACCATGATTATGGGAATGGGATAAGAGCCAAGAGTGGACCTGCTGCCTTACCCTAGGCTTCCACCAAGAACATGAGGAATTCATACAAAAAGTTGCATTGGGATGGTTGTATTGAGTTGCTGTGGTCGATTTTTCCACCCCTGCACGTTTAACTCATTTTCTGAACCCTTCCCCCAAATCTCCTGCCATTGGCACCCAAACTGCACCAGGGCAATACCTGTTCCATATTCTAGTGCGGCAGAAAATTGGAAGGAGAAAAAAAAGGAGCAGAAAAAGGAGCAAAAGACCCACTTATGACACGGGAGATTAAATAATTAGCAAATGTGGCAGGAAAGACGATGAAAAACAAGTGCAATGATTCATGTTCTATGTCTCCTACTGCAGAGAACACTTTCAAGTGTCAGACAGCACGACAGTCACTCTTTAAAGCCAATTAAAGTTTTATAATAAATAGAAGCCTTTTATTTTTTTAAATCTCTCTCTCCCTGTGAGATGGTGATGGAGTTCGCTGGCGAGAGCTGGGTGTGCTGCATTTGCCAGAAATCCACAACAAATGGGTACAGAGACCTGCTTTTCAAAAGCCTCTTTTATGCCAATTATTTACCTTCCTTAAATTCAGCTCCAGAGGGGAAAGTAGCCGTAATAATATCGCATTTTCTCATTGTGCTTTTCATTGGAGGAGATTACAGCTGATAACCTGGAGAGGGCAGGGAGAGGGGCTCTCTTTTCATGCTTGGGCAAGGTGATTTTCAGGAGCTCAGAGAACAGCAGAGCAAGACGTGAGCTGGCAGCAGATTTTGGGATCCCCATGGGCAGGGATTTCATTTGGAGAAGGCAGGTTGCTCTGAGCTCTGCAGGTGGAGGTGGGTTTGGAGGTCAGGTGGGGGTCCAATTAAGTGAAGTAGGGTCATTTTGGGGGCCAGGAGAGCAAAGGATGCAAGAGAAGGAGCTGGAATTTATTTTCTTTGTGCGCCATCTCTCTGAGGGAGACTGGTGCTTGTTGACCTCTTGGGCTGGTGATACTGGAAGATGCTGTGAATTGTGAGCAGCTCTAGTGAACGCTGTGCAGAGGAGGGGACTCTGGTTTTGTCCCCTCCTCTGCACAGCTCTGGTGAAGGCTGTGCAGAGGAGGGGACTCTCCTTTTTCCTTCCCCTCTAAGGTAACGTGGTCTTCCACAGGATTCATTTCACCAAACTCCTCCTTGGCTGTTCCTCCTGCACAGTTCATTGTTGTTTGTCTATGTATTAATGGTACTTCTTGATGAAAAAAAAAAACAAAGAAAAGATTTCCTACCACTCCACGCTGGGGGTAAGAACAAGTTCACAGCTCTGAATAAAGAGATCTTGCTGGGGAAGAAGCTGTGGGTGATGCTCCTCTCTGAGCCACCACGGCCTCTTCATCCTCCTCTTTTCCCGTTTCCTCTCCCATCGACAGCGCTTGCGTTGGCACGCCTTTATCACACACATACAAAAATACACCTCCAACCAATTGAAATGTTAATCCAATTAACACTCAGAGAAAATGAAAGGACACTGAAATTGAAGGTCCCCCTCGCTGTGGCCCCCAGTCTCCCTTGGCTGCAGTAGCTCTGTGAAGCTCCTCAGACTGGAGCCCGCGATTCCCCGAGCGGCGCCACTTTCATGTTTTGGAGTGGGCAGGTCTGAGATGCAGGCAAACAGCTCCTTTGTTCCCCATCTCCTCAGCTTCATTCGGGAGGGTGATGAAATTATTCCTTAGCTTTGCTGCCAGAGGGGAGCTGGAGGAGCGGTGTTCCCGCTATTAGGCAAAGATCCCTTTAATTGGACAGAGTGAATATTCACTCTTTAATAACGCCGGGGCTCTAATCCTTCGTTAGGTGCCTGCATCCCCCCTCCCCAATGGTTTTTAATGACCCGTTGCCAGCATCATTAATATCACAAGTGGTGACACTGGGAGGAAATGCAACAATCAAAGGGACACCCTCAGAGGTCTGGGAGCAACAACATTTTCCATCTCCCCTTTGTTGTGGAAAACGTCCTGCACAACCAAACTGGCTTCAAGTTCTGGCCTCCCGCAGTGGGCAAGGGGAGGGTTAATTCCTGCAAATTGCAGGAGCTCAATTAGTTCAATTAGGGGCTTGATAACTAAAGCAGCTCTTCCTGAACACTGTCTAGGAGCCGTGGGCTCTGCCTGCAGGCTCTGAGCACTCCCACACTGCCCCGTTCCCTGGGGCTTGCAGCTTTTGAGGGCAGCCTCACTTCCAGAGGGAAGGTGGGATTCCCACCACCTTTACTCCATCCTGGCTGGAGCAGCTCTCTGTAGGAATCCATGCCATTACTCCAGCATATTCTTGAAGGCAGAGTCTGGTCCAGACAGTCCCAACTGGGAGATATTCCATAAATCAGAAGAAAAATGGCAAAATCCTTTTTTTCCCTCAGTTTTTTTCAGTGTTCTTTTGAGTGCCTTCCCAGCAGTGCATGAGCAATAAGCACCAGTCACATCCATCCATCCCCAGCTGTAATTTTTTTTTTTTTCCTGCATGACAGCACTTGCCTTTTGATAATCTCAGAAGGAGACGAGGGGGTATTAACATAACAAATCTGTGGCTGTCTAGAGAATTCCATGTTGCTGGCACGTCACAGGATGTGTACGTTGAGCGCTGCTCAGTTCTCATTGTTCTAAATCCACCCTGTGTATTAAGACCTAATGAATTACTACCTGACAAATTAAGCAGCTGCTGCAAGGAGCCCGTGTTGGCATTGTCCTTGTCTCCCTCCTCCTGTGCCATTTGGATTTTGCAGCTTTTTATCCTCGTGCTGTCAGTCTTGGGAAACACTTTGGTGACTCTGCATCATGGTGAGTGCAGCGGATGCTCTGCAGAGCCACTGAATTAAAGGTACACGTGGTGACACTGGGAGCTGGATGCGGCCAGTGTGATCCTTTATGAGGTTTTTAGGTTTAAAATAGGAGGTTTTGTTCATAGAATCATAAAATATCTCAAGTTGGAAGGGACCCACAAGGATCACAGAGTCCAATCTCTTGTGAGCAACCAAATCTGGGAAAGGGCACAGGGAAGGGCTCTGGTCTATCCCACTGTGCTGCACTCAGGAGAGAAAAGCTGCTCTCCCTGCAGTGGGGGAACAGCCCGGCAGTGCTTTTGACAGCTGTGGAGGGGGAGAAGTGACTCATCTCTCTGGGTTACATTAGATGAGAGAAAAGTGTTTGTCTAAGCTAGAATTTAATGAGAAAATAGGGGTTAATAACCTTCAAGTCCTGGCTGTTCTGGGAATATGAGCTTCAGTTTTCATGTCCTTTTCTATCTAATTTATACCAGGGTGGGTACAGCTCACAGAGATGCCCCAGCTGTGATCTCTCCCTGGTGCAGCACAGGGCTGGGCTCGGAGCTGTCGCCGTCTTCCATCAAGGCACAGGATGCTGCTCTGGGGAAAAAAATTATGTTTACTCCCAAGTTTCCTTTCACTTTCTAAAGTGCTCAGTGATTAACTTCCCAGTCTCCTCGCAGTGCAGACAGTGTTTGTGCAGCTTTTATTACCTGAGCTGCTCTGGCAGGGGAAGCTATGTGCCGTGGGTGAACCGCTCGTCTCTACGGAGCGTCTCGAGCGGCCGCACGTCTCTCCTTCCATCCTCATCCCTCCTGCCCCCTCGAGCTGCTGCAGGAAGGGAGGCAGACTCCTCTTGCAGACCACAGCAAGATGCTTTTCTCCTCCAGCCCATCAGTCCTCTCGTGGCTGGCACCACCACAGTGCGTGCCCAGCCAAGGCTTTTGCGGTGCAGCGTGCTGGGGTGGATGCTGTGTGCAGACTGCCTGTCTCAGCCCGGCAGGATGGATAGGGTCAGGGCTGGGGGGATGCTGATACCTGCTTATCTTTTCATGCCTTTTTGCCCCAGCCCTCAGCATCTGTTTGCAACAGGTTCTCTGCTCTGCTCTTGGTTACTGTGCTGTGCACTGAGGGGTGTGGACTGGAAAGGGTGAGGAAGGTGGGATGTTGGAATTTAGGCTAATGAGGGCTAAGCCTGATGCTGGAGTGATTTATAATCACACCAGTCTCCTCCCACAGACCCTCTAGTCTCAAACGAGTTCCTCAGGTGAATACATTCATTGCCAATCATTGAGATGGGACTTGGAGCAGCCTGGGAGGTGTCCTGCCCATAGCAGGGGATTGGAACTGGATGAGTTTTTAAGATCTCTTTCAACCCAAACCACTCTGTGATTCCTTTTCCTGGAAGGTGTGAACCTCCAGGCTGGGCTTTTCTTTTGAGTTATAAAATCAGGCACACCTCAAATGGAATATATCCAGATAGTGGGGTGTGACACTGCCCAGGGACTGCTCCATGCTCCTGTCTGTGCCACACAAAACAGGTGGTACTGGCTGGGTTATCATCTGTTCTCAGATGGGATGAACATCATATCCTTGAAAACAGACACGTGGATTCACACACACCTCATTGCAGAGATCGAAATCACACCAGGCACTTTGCCTGTGCACAGTTCCCTGCTGAGCTGCTCTAAGAACCATCTCCCAGGGCAGGAACACGCTCAGATATCTGTGTACAACTTCCTCACACGGGGAACATCCGAGGGCATGCTCCTCCCCACGCAGAGCTGGAGGCAGTTCTGCATTTCTCCGTGGCTCCTGGATCCTGGCAGGCTTCCCCACGCCAAAAGGCTCTGACTGTGCCTACTTTGCAGGTGCCACACTCTGTCTGCAAGCACAGACATCCCACAGAGGGATCCTGTGTGGCCAAGAAGCCCAGCTGTCCCCAGTGAGTGTGACAGCTCTGTGTGTGACATCAGCCACAGCCACCCTGAGCACACGGAATGACACAGATCAGCCTGGGAAATGTGTGTGCAGCCTGGGGGAAAATGGGGATCTGGGATCCTGCTGCCTTGGCAGATATGGGGAAAGAGCTGGAAATCCTGGGGAATGCTATCATGGCTTGCTGTAATGTCACAGCTCTTTTTGACCCCTTCCATGACACATAGAATAATTTGGGTTGAAAGGAACTTTCCAAGGTTAATTCAACCCACAGCTTCCACTACGCCAGATTGTCCAGAGCCCTGTCCGACTTGAACATGAATTTTTCCAGGGATAAGGCATCTACCATCTATCTGTCTCAGCAATTTGTGCCTCATCATGCCCACTGTAAATAGATTTCTTTCTCATGTCTAATTTGAAGAGCTCCTGCCTGTGGAGCTGTGCCTGAATAGTCCCTCCCTCCCCAGTGCTCAGGGAGAAACACCCCCAAATTTACAAAATCATTGTCCTGGTCCAGCTGGGACCCTGCTCCCCCAAAACCAATGGAAGGGGCTCTTTGGTAAAGGGGTTGCACCATTGGTGTCTCTCTGGCAAAAAGATGAAAGAAGATGGAATCTCTAAGAGCCTCAGGCAAAACTCCTGATCCTTGGAGGGAGTTATTACAACTTTTTGTCATATGTTAAGTCCAATAAAAGACCCAACCACATGAACTGGAACAGCTTTACAGGCCCGTGGGGACTATTTCTTGATTTATTTCCTTGATCTGCTGCAGACAAGCATCCCTTTCCTGCATTTGATGGCATTTTATTGGTATCACCTTTTTTGCCAGGCCATGTTCAATCATAACCATCCATGACAGCATTTGAAAAGCTCCTTACAGTTAGTGCAAACTGAACCCAGCTTCCCAATACCAGAGCACTGCCTTCCCCTTCCCAATCTCAATTCTCTCACCCAGCTAGCCCAGTTTAATCCACTTGATTGTTTTTTCTTCCCCTTACCTCCTCCATCTACTCTGTCCCATCTTCCCTCATTCCTACCATCCTTCCCTCTTCCCTTTGCACTCCAACTCTGTAACCTGTGGCCATCCTTTCTCTGATGCTGATCCCTCTTTGTCTTCATTCATCCCTGCATTCCCTCCCTGCTCCATCCCTTCCCCAATCTGTTCAAGGCTCCTGTTGCAGACACTCTCTCAGCTCTGGAACAGCACATGACACTCCTGGCAGTCGTTCTGAGCTTGGCTGCTGTCCCCAAGTTGTCTGAGGCTCTTCTGAGAATGATGAGAAGCTGCTGTGTGCCTTCAAAGTCACAGCTAATTGCATTAGCTCCAGATCATGTAACTCCTGTAGATGACAGCTGCCAAATTTAGGAGCACTTGAGAGGTCTTACAGAAGATGACGGGGATGGTGTGCTGGATTCAGCAGAAGGGAAGTCCTGGGTGTTTGCAAAGGCACTGGTGGTGGGTTCTGTGTTTTTCAAAATTTTATGCTCTCTTATTCTGTCTTTATGGGAGTATTTTCTGTATTATCTATATATTATCTACATTATCTATATTTTATCTATTTATTATCTATTTATCAGCCCATTCTTAAGCCCAGCATTGCCCACCATCCCCACTGAAAATTCCTGGCATGGAGGAATACAATCTAAACAGAGTAAATCCCCACCTCCTTATCTCCCTGTGTCTGTTCTCCTCCCTGTTTTTCTGGTGGTCTCTGAAAGCAAATGGCAGTTTCCAAACCATCTCACACCCCAAAGCACTTGCACCAGAGGCATTTTGGTGTTAAATACTGGCTTTGAGACCTGCTTTGCTCATCTCTGTCTCAGTGCTTTCTATATCCTTGTTTTGCAGAATTTAGGAGAAAAATGATAAAATTAAACCACCTCCACCAAAAGCTTGAGGTGGCTTGGATTAAAATTTCCCTCTCCCACGACACTGAAGCCTTGAGGTGGGAGATTTTTCTCTGTAGTCAGTCTCACAAGACCAACTGCTGTGTTTTCCTCCTCATGGAGGATATTAACAACACCTGAACTTGAGAGCACAACGTTCTCTGGGGAGGTCACACACACAAGTTCACAGAAGGTGGCATCCTTTTTCTCTAGGATCATTGATGATTCCTCTGTCTGGAGCAGTGCTCTCAACCTGAGAGCAAAGCAAGCATCCACAATGCAGCAGGAGATCTAAACCCAGTTCTGGCAGTGCTGAAATGAAGGCTGTGATCACCCAGGCCCTGTAGCTGGAGGGCAGAAATGTCACAGCCAGAGTGATCGGGGATAAGGCAGAAATTCTGTCTGCTGAGATCTCACACAGCTCTGTTCCTGTTATCTCAGGATCAGATAGGGGCTCACACCTCGGTGTCATAAAATCCTGTGCTTTAATTCGGCCTCAGAAAAAACATTAATATTAAGAAACAATATTAAATATAGCGTGGTTTCTATTCCTCCTTGCTCTTGCACTGCTTCCTTTGGTGGAGCCTACAAGAGATCTCACAGCAACTTTAGCTCCAGCTGCATGGGAAGACTAAGGAGAACTTTTCAATCTTGTCCAGTTCCAGGTCACCTGAGGTGTCTGAGTCCTGCTGAGCAGGATGATTGGTGTGAAGGGATGAGCTGCTTGGTGTTTGCAGCTCATTTCTGTCTGCTCTGTCTGGACACTCTCACAAAGTGTTTTTTTAGCATTCTTACAGATGATTTATTTTCCAGGTACCACGATTTATGTTCATTTTTGCAATAAAATTTGATTCTCAAAAGTCATCTTATGTCGTCAGAATGTGAAATTATAATATGGGGACCATGCCTTCAGTCCAAAGAACTTGAAATTCATTAACGATCATATAGAGCAGTTGGATCTGCTGCATGGCTTGAAATTCATTAATGATCATATAGAGCAGTTGGATCTGCTGCATGGCTTGAAATTCATTAATGATCATATAGAGCAGTTGGATCTGCTGCATCTGCAACCCAAGCAGATTAGGATTGAGATATTTGAAGCCACCTAACAGATTTAAGAGAAATGGAAAAAAAAAAACCCAACCAACCCCTAAGTAAACCCTTCCTGCTAGTTTGAAGGAATATTATTTTAAATCCCCTAATCGGCTCTGAGATGAACCTCTAAGCAGCATGTTCAGGGTCAGATGGGGAGCCTGCCACAAGGGGGGTGCTAACCCACATCTGTGGGGCTCCAACCATGCAGCATCCTCCACTCACCTGCCTTAGGGAGCAGGCAATCCCTCAGAGCAGGATTTTCCCAGGGATGAGGGACCATAACCACGCTCCTCCCAGCACTCTGCAGGGCTGTTCACTCCCTGGAAGTCACCAGCCACTTGTGGGCCAGCTGGGAATAATTAAAAACATAAATAAAAAACCCACATAAGACTAAATCTTACGGAAATTTTGGTTTAGTTTTCCATGCAGTAGGTGAGAGGAAAGGCAGCAACTGTCTTGCCTCACTGGATCCAGTGAATGTCACTCTGATGCTTCCCACGTTTTGCAGCCAGACGGCTCAAGGCTGTGTTAATCTCCCTTCCATGCCTAAGCCTTTCCCAAATCCCTGTGTTTACAATCCCCCCATGGTGAGAGATCCCCCTTGTTAAGGAAGGAGGCACCAAGGTGCAGCTCTGGCAGGGCACAGATGGGAACTTTGGGTATATCCCCAATTTCCCCAATGCTGACAACTGGCATGCAGAGCTCTCCCATCAGTAATTGTGGGCAAAGCAGAGATTGCTGATTTTGATTTATTATTTTTTATTATTTATTTTATGATTATTATTTATTTTATACAGAGAGGAGCAAAGATAAAAACAACCTGGTTGATTCAGTTGTTGGTCTTGTATTTTTGGCATGCCCCGTGGCAGGGAGGAATGATCAATTTCACTTCATGTTCTTAGAGGGTTAATTTATTATTTTATGATACTATATTATATTAAAGAATGCTATACTAAACTGTACTAAAGAATACAGAAAGGAAACTTACAGAAGGCTAAAAGAGAATAATGAAAACTTGTGACTCCTTCCAGAGTCACAGCTTGTCTCTGATTGGCCAATGAGTCAAAACAATTCACATGAAACCAATGAAACAATCACCTGTTGGATAAACCATCTCCAATCACATTCCACCTGAGCAAAACACAGGAGAAGCAAATGAGATAATATTGTTTTCCTTTTTCTCTGAGGCTTCTCAGCTTCCCAGGAGAAGAGTCCTGGGCAAGGGGATTTTTCCAGAAAATGTGACAGTGACAGTGGGGACCAAGCTGAGGCTCTGGGCTGTGTTTGCATTCAGGGCAGGACACAGGGATACTCTGGGAAAACATCCCAAAGGTGACTCCCAGTTCTCCTAATGGCAAATGGCTGCAAACTGATCCATCAGATTCTCCCCAGGGTGGAGCAGGCTGAGGGATGTCAGCAGTGTTGGGAGGTGATGTGAGGGCATTCTGTGCCAGAGGTTTTTCAGTCAGTGCCCACTGTACTGTCACATGGGCACAGAGCTGTTCAGCATCTCTGTCAGGCACTGGGAGCTCGTGCACACGATGCTGCCACGGCCTCTGGGGGTGTGGGGAAGGTCAGCTGGTGTAATTTACTCTGCATTAATTCTCCAGAGATATGAGTCTGTTTGCTGTATCCCTGATTCTCCAGGGTGCTCATGGATGCCTGGGAAATGCCAGGATATCCTTCAGTATGGACTGAATCCTCCCAAGCTGGCACTGCCAGGTGAACTGCACCAGGGAGAATGGGAAATGTGGTTTATAAGATTTTTAAGACAGATTTAAGAAGATTTGTGTCACATTGGACAGGTCTCAGAGGGTTCATTTAGTGTTTGAGGCTCAGTTCTTCTCTGGTGACACACGTGAACCTTTGGGATATTTGATGTGAACCCAATGTTCCCGATTTGCCTCTGAGATTTTCAGGTTTGCCACTGAGCCAGACTTCACATCTGAAAAGTCTTTCTCATGTGAGCTCAGATGGCTCAACTTCTGGCTGAGATGGAGCTGTGAAGAAACTGTGAAAGGAAAAGCAAGGGAGTCGATAGGTTTGGAAACAGTCTCGTGAAGCAGAGGCAGCGTTGAGGGGAGGGAAAGCTCCATTTCCTTATCAGGTCAGCTCTGATTTTCCTTGTCATCATCTGGGCACAGGCAGCCCCTGGAAAGACATCCCTGTCTTGGGCTGGATGTGTCTTGCTGATGTCTCGTGTCTTCCAGTGCCATCTGGACCCTGTTTAGCTCAATATCCCCAGGGGCTTATGGCGAGCTGGAGATTGGCTGGGCAAAGCTTCAGAGAAATCACATCTTGGTGTGTGATGAGCTGTGCTCAGAAAGGAAATCCCACAGCTCTCAAACACCTTTTGGAGAGGGCCACAGACATGTCATGTGGGCAAGCTGGCAGAGCTGGCATTGGAGCTGCCCAGCCAAGCTCTCCGGGCATGTGGAGCATCCCACACTGGCAGAGGAGCAGGGATATTGGAGCAGGGATGGACCAAAAGGATCTGAGAGCTAATGAGTGGGAGGAATGAATCCTGGGATCAGGAGTGGATTGGGATTGTGTGTCTTCTGTTGTGAGCTGAGCTCGGGTTTAAAATGTGAACTTTGAAGAAGCCATGAGCAAAATGTGGAGCCTTGCCTGAGCTCAAAGGGCCCCTGCTCTCTGTAGGAAGCTTCATCCAGGCTGGAGCACATCCAGCATTTACCTGACAGCCCTAAAGTCCAGGATTGACTCATTTAATAATTTAAGACCATAATGAAAGGTACAATGCAGATACAAATTTATGCTTCCCATCTCCGATTCCTCAGTTTAAGGAAAACCCAAGCTTTGGAGTTAATGAAATAATACTGAAAGGTACAATACAGACACAAATTTATGCTTCCTGTCTCCAATTCCTCAATTTAAAGAAGACCCAAGCTTTGGAGAGGAAATAGGACCCAAATATCTGAATTTTATCATTCACCCTCTGTCCTTTCTTTGAACTTTTGCATCTTTTTTATAGAATCCTAAAATGGTTTGTGTTGGAAGGGGCCTTAAAGACCATCTCATTCCAGTCCCCATGCCATGGGCAGGGACACCTCCCACCAGATATTTGCTATCTTTACACCCCTTCCTGCTTCCCTCCAGAGAGAGATTTCACTGGGCACAGTGGCTGTTTCACAGTTAAAAAAATTAAAATTCTTGCTTCACTGCTGTTGTAGAAATAAAGCCCAGGAGAGGCTGGATTAGACTGGGCTCACATCTGAAACAGGAGACAGGATGGAAAGAATATAATCCTTTTCCTGGTCCTACACGCTGACCTGGACCTTGCTCTTCCTTCCTTTCTGATGTTTTCCTTTTCACTCTCCTCTCCCTTCCTAGGAGAGATTTAAGGACAGTTCTTTAACATGCAGAATTTTGGGTTCCTTATGATCTGGGAGGGTGGACGGGACAACAAATCTCCCCCAATTTCCCGTGTGCATCCCTCCCAGGGCCTGTATGTGTCCCAGCAGGACCTGCCTTTGGCTCTCAGTCAGCCTTGGCTCCTGTCCAGAGGCTTGCACCAGGTCTGGCATTGCTGGGATGGACTGCCAGACACAATCCTCAGATCTCCCCGCTCCTGAGTTAATTCAGGGCTCTCCGTGGATTAATTCCAGAGCCAAAGACAGATATGGAGAGCAGTAATTACCTCTCTCCCACACGGATCTGTTCCCTGAGACGGCACACGGTATTTTCGTGTCACTGAAAGTTTCTCAGTGGCTGAGATCCTGCTGTGCTGCCTAATGAATAAAAAAAAAAAAATAAATTAGGGAAATAAAAGGGAAAAAGGAAAAAGAAAAGGGAAAATGGAAAAAGAGGGGAAAATGAAAAAAAAAGGAAAAAGGGAAAAATTTAAAAAGCAGTAAAAAGGAAAATAAAGAAAAAATGGAAGGAGGGAAGGAAGGAGGGAAGGAAGGAGGGAAGGAAGGAGGGAAGGAGGGAAGGAGGGAAGGAGGGAAGGAGGGAAGGAAGGAAGGAAGGAAGGAAGGAAGGAAGGAAGGAAGGAAGGAAGGAAGGAAGGAAGGAAGGAAGGAAGGAAGGAAGGAAGGAAGGAAGGAGGAAGGAAGGAAGGAAGGAAGGAAGGAAGGAAGGAAGGAAGGAAGGAAGGAAGGAAGGAAGGAAGGAAGGAAGGAAGGAAGGAAGGAAGGAAGGAAGGAAGGAAGGAAGGAAGGAAGGAAGGAAGGAAGGAAGGAAGGAAGGAAGGAAGGAAGGAAGGAAGGAAGGAAGGAAGGAAGGTAGGTTCAGGACATTATTGTAAATGAGGTAATAGTTGGACTTGATCTTACAGATCTCTTCCAACCTTAATAATTCTGTGACCAAACTGCTATTTCCAGCTAAAAATCTCATCCCAGTTTGCTTCTTTGTGACCTGTGCCCTGTGTAAAAGCAGTTTAGGTGTCAATTTGAAGTCAGTTTGAATCCCAACACGAAACTTCAAGCATGGAGAGAAACTCCAAGAAGATTTGATGTCCTGGAGAGCTCCCTGGGTGGAGGGGATGAGGAGTCTGCCTGCTCAGCTGCTTCCCCTTGGGGGAAAACACCCTGCTTGGCTTTGCTGCATCCCCCGTGGCTGGGTTTTGGGGCTACAAAACCACGTCAGATGCCCTGGTGTGTGTCCAGGTGGCCCAGCCAGGCTGATTCCAGGCTGCTTGGAGAGAGAGAGATGCTGCTGCAAGCAGCTCCCCTTCCAGGCACACATTTGGGCGGCTGTTTTTAGAAGCGAGCAGATGATGTGCTAATTAGAAACAGGGCCAGAGCCATCCCGGCTGGTTTCAAGTGTCTCTCCTTTCATCAGGGCCCAGACGGGGAAAAGGAGCTCCCTGGCTGGGGAACAGAGCTCTCCCTTTGCTGGGAGGAACAAAAGTCCCACAGAGAAAGCTGGGAAAAGAGCACCAGGGCTGGAGGCAGAGAAAGTTCAGAGCAGTGAAAGGCTCACAACAGGGAGCTGGGGGTGCTCAGCCTGCAGCAAAGGAGGCTCAGGGCTGCCCCCATCCCTCTCTGCAGCCCCTGAAAGGTGCCTGTGCTCAGCTGCCCTTGGGCTCTTGCTCCAGCAGCACTGACACACCCAGAGCACACGGCCTCGAGCTGGGCCCAGGGAAATTCAGGTTGGAGAGCAGGAAAAAGCTTTTCCAGCAAGGGGGAGAAAGTTCTGCAATGGCTGCCCGGGGAGGTGGTGCAGTCACCATCCCTGGGGGTGTTTAACCAGCCTGGATGTGGCACTGGGTGCCAGGGGCTGGGCTGGGCTCCATGGCCTTGAAGGGCTCTCCCAACCCAGGGGTTCTGGGAATTCTGTGCAATGCGTTTCCTGGCACCATGGCAGGTCCCACAGGCAGTCACAGGCCCAGAGAGCTCAGCTGGTGTTGCCAAACCACAAAGCTTCCAGGGGATGGAGTATTTTGTTCCCATAGATGTCCACAGCAAACGTGGAAAAAAACAGGTTTCTAAACAAATCTGGAGTCTCCTCCACCTCTGTTTGCAAGTTGATTTCCTGTTTGATGGGGAAGATTCAGTTTTAGCACACAGCACCTGTGGATGTACCTCAGACTGGGAGCCAGGGCCTGGCTGAGCTGTTGGGGCTGGGCTGGACTCCATGGCCTTGAAGGTCTCTTCCAACCTGGTCATTTTGTGATTCTGTGAATTCTGTGAGATCTGTCACTGTGGGAAGAGGAGGAGGAAGCTGGAGTTGAGACTTTGGGGTTGGTGGTGTGACCCTATGTGGAGTGAGAGTACCAGCATGCACTCTTGGGCTTGGTCCTTGGCATCAGGGCAGGAAAACACCTGCCTTGGGAGCAGAGGGTTGGTTGGGTGGCTTTGGTTCACAGGACATGGTTTGGCAGTGCTGGACTCGATGGTGTTTGAGAGCTTCCCCAACCTCAATGGTTTTGTGATTCTGTGATTGTAGGACCCGTCACAGCCCATGTCAGTATTTAAATCAGTGCACAGTACTGGGTCACATGTGAATGTGAGCTGTGTCCTGGCTGCTCTTCCCAACTCATGAAGGAAAAGGCTTCCCATGACTTTTTACATCTTTGTAAAAAGGCTTCCCATGACTGTTTTACATCTTGGTTTTCACTCTAGAGTTTGACTCAGTCCTCCTGAATTGCTAATCCTACTCAAAGGCAGGTATAGAATTAGACAGGGGATGGAGGGGGTCCAGACTTATCCTTAATCTTAAACCTGGATTCTGTGGTGCTCCAGAGTCACCTCTAGTTTGCTTTACAAGCTCTGTGGATGAGCTCCAAGTTTCCTTTCGAGTCCATTTTCCTGGTGCCTCTCCCAAAGACTCGATTGTACCATGCAGGAAGAGCCCATCTGGGGATTCCCTGCATATCACAAAGATTTGCTCCAGTTCCTGCAATTTTCGGTTTTCTGTCAGCACAGGGGAGTGAAAAACTCTCTGTGGGTTTTGTCTACAGCCTTTTGAAGTCAGTGGGAAACTCTTGTTACTTTGGGAGGCTCCAGGCAATGTGCAGGGTAATTTTTTTGCAGCAACACTGGGTGAGTTTTATTCCAACCCCAAATATCCTTCCCTCCTTCTGCAAAGGCAGCATCCACCTGTCACTCCCTCCTTTTATTTTTTTCCATTGTGCCTTTTGCTCTCTCTTTTATATTATCCCATTCAAGTCTCACAAACCACAGGGGAGTTTCCAAACACACAATTTTGAAGCCTTGTGGTCAATAAGAAATTTATTGGCAGACCCTACTGAGGCCAGAATGAAATTCAGCTCTTGCACCCAGGTTTTCTTGGTGAAGGGTTTGGCAGCTGGATTTACCTAACAGCCCTAAAGTCCAGGATTTACTCATTTCATAATTCAAGACCATAATGAAAGGTACAATACAGACACAAATTTATGCTTCCCATCTCTGATCCCTCAGTTTAAAGAAAACCCAGGCTTTGGAGAGGCAACAGGACCCAAATATCTGAATTTTACCATTCACCCTTTGTCCTTTCTTTCCACCTTTGCTTCTTCTTTTATAGAATCCTAAAATGGTTTGAGTTGGATGGTGGTTCCCACTGGCAGCTCTGGGAAAAAGGCATGGGAACAGAAAATCACCAGGGATTGAAGAGGGTTGTGCCCCTTGTAGTGCAAATTCACTCTGAGGCTGTTGATTTACCATGTTTCTGATTAAAAAGGCAATCCTATATCCATGATTTTCATGTCAGGGCCATGGTGGGATTCTTGGGGGTGTCCTGTGCAGGGCAGGACTCCATGATCCCTATGGGTCCCCTCCAACTCAGGATATTCTGTCATGGGCTCAGGGAGGTGAATGAGGAGCAGGAAAAGCAGCTTTGCAGCCCAGGCCACTGAGGCAGCACCTTCCACAAATCCTCAGTTCACTTTGCCCTGAACTCTGGAGTGGCTTGAACTCCATCTGCCCCCCTTCAGAGCAGTCATTTGCTCTTTCCCATCTCTCTCCCAGCGAGCTGCACAAACCCTCTTCCTTCCCTGCTTTAAATAAGTCCCTGTTGCTCTCTGGGCTAATAACTTCCCCCTCATTTTTGCAGCTGTGAGGTTGCTTGATGGAGAGGATAATAAGTACGTCTGAGCTTTCAACTAAAAAACCCAAACCAACTGAAAAACAACCCAACCAAAAACGAAAACACCCAAAGGAGATAAAAAAGAAATCTTCATTGGAGAGAAGTGAACTAAAGTTTCCCATGCAGAGCAGCAAAGCAGCTCTGCAGCCTTCTCACTGCCACTATAATCAGAAAAGCATTTCTTTTTTCTTGTACCAGCGTGCATATCAGCACTTAAAAAGGGAAAATAAATTACGAGGAGTGGAGCTGGAGGCAGGAATCATCTTCCAGGAAAGAGGAATGAAGCCTGCAGCTCCATTTAGTTAATATGCTCTCACGAGGCGGGGGTGCTTGAGCGTTTTATATGAGCTCCTAAGCCACTGCAGGCAGGGAGTTTCTAGAGGTGGTACCAAGGAGAGTAAGTCACTAGGAGAGCAGGTGTTATTTCTAAAACAAAGATTATGGTTTATGGCATTGCAATTTCAGACTTCTTTCCAGCACTGTTATTGCTACTGCTGTTGGCTTCTGCATTCAGGCAATGTTTGGGTTTCATTTCAAAGGAGAAATTGATGATGCAGTTATTATCCCTTTGATGAAATCCCACTCTGTATAAAGGATGCATAAAGTTCTGCTCCCTGAATACGTCTGGCAGCCAAACAACGGGGGTAAAGTTGCTTGTGGTTCCTTTTTCTAGTTAGCACTCTGCCTAAAAACTTTCCCTCCACCCTTCCAGATATCTATGGGGAGCCCAGCCTGATTTCTTTATGGCTCTGGCACTTCATCAAACCCCCAGGATGTGAATTCATGTGCCTTCCAATCGGACTTGGGCTCTGGGGCTCCTCTTCTGACATTGCACATGGACTTAGTTTTGGGCACTGCCTTCTGCTTCTTCTCCTTCCCTCCCCTCCCTGGGTGCTGAGCAGTTCTCAGGCTTTCCAAATTTAATGAGGCTTTACACAGCCCTCAGTGCATTGTTATTTATAGAGGTTTACCAGGAGGAGAACTCAGAACTGGTGTTCACCAGAGCAGATGTTCTTTAGAGAGGGTTGTTGTCTGCAGACAGTACCTAAAATATCTGTTACTTCAAGGGAAATTTGAGGGCAGATGTTGGGTTGGTTGTTTTGATTTTGTTTTTTTTTATGGACCCAGTGCTGTCACCTTCATTTTTATCAAAGTAACTCCTTGCCTGCTGGTCAGCTTCCAGTCTAGAGAGGGGGAGGAAAACACAGGCAGAATTTGGTGTTTCTAAACTGCAGCTGTTGGGAGAAAAAGGATTTGATTTTTGAGATTTCAGCCCACATCCAAGCAATTTTATCCCACTGGGACTTGGCAGTGCACTGCCTGGAGGGAACAGGAGTGAAAGGACACGACAGGTCCTGGAAGTGTTTCTTGCTGTGAGCAGGAAATAACATTTATTTGTGTCCTCAACTATTTGCTTGAAAAATCAAGCTCCTAAAAGAGGAGCTTAAAGCCTGTTGTAAATACTAAGGGAAAGACGTGCCTGGCTGTGCAGGCAGTGCAGGAGCCCTCAAATCCCCACAGCTTCCAGGAGTTTTAGTCCTCTGTTGTTCAACAGAGACCTGGGAAATCACAAGCAAAGCCTGGTTCCTAATGGTCGATGATATCAGCAACACGGTTCCGGTTCAGCAGCACCAAACATTCCACGTCTGATAATGGAACTTCCTGGTGCATTCAACCAGAAAAGTAGAAACTAGATTGAAATAAAGATGCTACTGCCCCCGCCGGGCTCGGGGAGTGGGGTTTTGCTGCTTTCTGCACAGGGACACCCAGCCTATCTCAAATACATCTGGACTCTGCTGCTGTTGTTACTCCATCGGAGCGTGTCCAGACGGAGATGAAATAGCTGGATACTGGTGAATGCACCATGCTGGCTTCTGATTCCTAGGTTTGAGTCCAAAGCAGGTCAAAAGGAAAGAAAAGTTCTTTTTTTTGGTGTGTTTTCTTATCCCAAGGGTGGAGTTTGTCCACATCATGTAACCAGGCTGACGATTTGACCTCGGTGGATTCAAGTGTGCAAGAGGAAGCCAAAGCTGTCCATGCATGTGAACACAGAATCAGGCTCTGCATCCTTCCTCTAGGATTTTAGAAGAGCCAGACAAGCATTATGTGCCTAAAATAGCTTTATTCCTTCTTCTTATTATTATTGTTTTCAGCACAAAGCCAGCTTTTTACTGAGCAGGTTTTATTTTCAGAAGAATGTGGACTATGCAGAGATTTCTGGTATTTCTATCAAAAGCAAAAAAACCCTCAATGAAATAAAGAAGAAAGAAAAGAATACTGGAAAAGAAAATATACCAGCTGGGATTGGTGATTGCTGTGGTTTGGTTGCTTGTCCTCCTTTGCTCTAGCAACAACAGCCCCAATTTGCCAGAGAATCACAATTTTCCTTATTTGAGACAGAATTTGCCAATTTTCCCCATTTGCCAGGGAATGACATGATGCCTTTTTTCCTACCACTCACAGTGTCCTATAATGAGGGGTGATGTTCATCTGGAGACCTCAGGCTGCCCAGGAGCATGGAATGTGAGGGTAAACTTAAACTGCAGCTTTGAATGGGCTGCCTGGATTATAGAGAAGCATTTTGGGGGGGATTTCTCTGGATACATCCATTATGGCTTTTAATAGCTGAAATCTGTTCTTGCTGTATGTTTTCCAGCAGATCCTTTTGCCTCCCTCTGCTTTCTGTAAACCCCATGGAAAAATTCCAGTGCCCTGGACAACATTTCATGGTTGTCTCCAAAAGCCTTGTGATGTCTCCACAGGGTGCAGGCATCCCATACCTTTGTGTGGGGAGGGATGGGAATTTCTGAACTGAAACTCTCTCATCCCACCTCAAAGAGCTCAGGTGGATGGTGCCCAGAGCTGCCTGTTTCTCATTTTGCTGAGGTTGATGAGTAACCAGCTCAGGATGAAGGAAAGCACAGTGGAGCCTGAGTTTAGGGTTTCTAGACAAAGCTGTGAGGTCTGAGGGGACACGGAGAGCTTTGGGACTGCATTTTGACTTCAACACCTGCTTGTTTCTAAGAAAACTCCAGCAGGAGCTGAGAATAAACTGGCCCCACTCTTCCATTCTGGTGACCAAGGCCAGGACACCTTTGAGGTGTTTAAGAACAAGCTGGACCAGGCTGAGAGCAACCTGGTCTGGTGGAAGATGCTGGAATTTGGAATTTAATCATTTATAGGTCCTTTCCAACTGGAGCCGTTCTGTGATTCTGTGACCATTTTCACCAACCCACCTTGTGAGCAGCTCCACTTTCATTTCTGATGTTCCCAAGCTGAGCTTCTCTCCTAAATTCCAGAACCCCTGAGACCTGCATAGAAAAAAAAAAAAAAAAAAAAAAAAAGCAGTTTAAACAGAAACAATGCAAAACCAAGTGCTGGGTTGAGACTTTTTTTTCTCTGATAACCTGCAACCAACCTAAAATCTTTATATCCTCAGTGCCCTGCTGACCTGGCCTCAGCACCTTTGGTGCAGAAGGGATCCCAAATATTGATCAGGAGCATGATGGGGACACTTCCCTGCCTGTCCCCTCCTGCACACAACACATCCACAGGCACACATTGACATGCAGGGTTTCCATTGCTGCTCTTAACCCAGGCATTTACAATTCCTCTCGCGCTCCTTGCGCTTTCTTCTTAAAGAAGGCAAATAAAAGTGTGAATAATCAATTTCCTAACTGGAATTAAAAACGGCTCCAGTTAAAATAAGGGAAAGCGTGAACCAGCATGTAAAGTAGGATGGAGGGGTTATCTGAGCCCCCATTAGTATCCTGCTCATGCAGGAGAACAATTAACGTGTGCATGAGAACGATTAAACAGAAGGTAAATTACACGGAACGCGCCCGTCCACCAAACAGGAGGGCTCGTGGTCAGGGCTGGTGTGAGAGTTTTTATGGCTCAGTTGAAACAAGTGCCAGCAAAAAAACCTTGTTTCTCTGCTTGCTCAGGGCTGGAGACCAAAATAGGGTGATAAAGATCCGGTCTCATCTCGGGCTTTTATCAGAAGTCTGTTCTGTCTGAATAAAGGCAGAATTGGGGTGGGTTTAATGAGCTCTTTAAAGGGAGATTTCAAGTTCTCTTGCTTGTGGAGCGTGATGTCAGTGCTAGACCAGGGGCTGGGAGTTGGGTTTTGTGTGTGACTCACCAGTGAACGTTTCCTGGGGCAAATCTTTGCTTTTGATTGTCTCCTGGGTAGAGCGATGAGGGCGATGGCTCCTTGTCAGCCCTGGATGCTCTTTGAAATATTCTTGTGAAAAAAACTACCAGACAAATGTGAAATGTGGGACTGCCAGCCTGGAACCTGAGGGATGCAGGAGGCTGGATGACCCCTGTGCACAGCTCCTCAGGGATGGTGGAAGGGATCACAAGAGCTGTGGCCTGCAAAGTGGCCAATTTAAGGAAGCATAAGTCCTACCATAAAAGAGAAAAGGGAGCAACAGGATGTGTTTGGTTGCTTCTCCATGTGGAAGATTTCCAAGATCTCTCTAGTGAGAGCAGGTAATGGATTTTGAAGGTGATCTCAAATATAAGAACAACTCTGCTCATTAAAGTCTCCACAGCCACTACAGCAAATCACAGCAGACGCCTTCCAGGAGTTTTGACAACAGACATCAACCATCAACAAGGATAAAATAAGGACAAGTCAAAGGCTAGTATTGATTCCAGGAGCCTTTGAATTAAATCCTCGTTGGCCCACTCAGCATGTGGAGCTCAGACCAGTTTCAAAATGCCTGTTCTTTGTGGCTGTAAGGCTCAGTGATATATATCCTTAAAAAAAAAAGGGTGAAAAAAGCAGAAAAAAATAGATTGGCTCTTGCTGTAATCAATAAACAGAGAAAGGGCAATAGAAACAAAGTGGTAATGGGAGAAGTGTGTGTAGGGGAGACAGTCTACTGGTATTTGTAACAAAAGAGGGTGATAAATGAAGAATAAAGATGAGGTAGTTCTCAGTAAAAAAAAAATATTAAGAAGAAATAAAAAGCAAAAGCTTAATTTTTAAGTGGAAAATATCTCCTAATGAGGGCTTTGTGTGCAATAAAATATTATCTCCATGCTGTCAGATAAAGGTAAAAATGTACTTTGGTGCAATTTAAAGACAAGTCACAGTTTTAAAAAGTCTCTCCAGTCTTCCACTTTTTCTTTTCTTGTTTGGAATTAACATTTTCCTCACGAGTTGGGGAAAGTCTCTCAATAGTGCAGCTCAGATCTGTTGGAATGAGACCCTGAAAGGACTGAAATCAGTCAGACTCATCTCATCATCGTGGCAGAAGAAAGTGCCCAAAGTAACTCAATCCCAGTGCTGCAGAGAGGGTGAATTCAGATGCCAAACTTGCAATTTCACAGCCTGGTTGTTTACAACTTTCTCATCATTTATGGCTCATTAGGATGTGAATCAGAGACTGCCTTGTCCAGGTGATATCCTCATCCATGGATTTGAGTAGTGTTAAACACCCAGGGGTGCTCCTGGCCTCTGGAAGGGAAATGTGTCTTTTCCTTATTCCTTGGGGTCTGTAGCTCCTTTTCTTTGCTGCATTTGAGGTCTGTATGCAGCCCTTGCTCATCCTCTCTCCTGGGGGGCTGTTGTATGATTGATGTCATGTGGAAGGATTTTATAATAATTTTATAGAGGGTCAAGAGGCAACGAGGAAGGCTGTGGACCATCAGACTCACAGGCCTGACGTAGTGACCTCTGTAATAAAACTCAACCATTTCCCTTCTGCGAATCCCAGGGGAAGGGGAGAAAGAAATGAAAGGGGAAAAAAATAGCAGAAAAATAGAAACCAGAAAGAGCTCTTTCAAAATTCATGAAAGAGGAAAGTGAGGTTTTGTTGACATTCATGTTTGATGAAGAGCAAGCACGCAGGCAGGACGAGTTCCCCCGTAAGCAAACACCGCTCCGGGCTGCATCCCGCTTTTCCTGCTCCAATCAAGTGATCTAATTAGCTCCAGGAGACTTCAAAGCGTGGGGGGCAACAGCAGGGGGACGGAGGGGACAGATCTCAGGTGGGGTGAAATCTTAGATGGCAGGGGAAGAATGGTGCTGGGGTGGCACTTTGTGGGTGGGAGAGGAGGGGCTCGGCAGGACCCGAGCGCGGCCAGCGAGCGGAAAGGAGCCGATTTCATCCCTCGCCATTCCCCACCACGAATGAAAGGGCAGGGGATGTTAAATCGAGTCCATTGAATCAGATTAAGGGAGATTAGCTCTTATGCTGTTGCTAGACTGGGAGATCAGTTGACCATTTTTTTACTAATTTTCCCTCTTGGGGTTCGGCGTTATCTGAGATTGATCAAAACCCTGGGAGCATTTTATCTGGAAGGCAAGGGCCTCCCTCCCGGGCCTCAGATCTAAGCCCCGCATTCTGAGCCTTGATGAGCTGCATCTTGCTCAACGCCCCTTCGTTACAAAGCCTGTGTTCACTTGACACGGCTTGAAAGGTGCTCATTCAAAAAGATTTTCTTCCTTCCAGACGTATTTTGAAACAACTCTGAATGAGTTGTTTCAGCAGGTTGATGGGGGAATGCTGTGGGCTCGGGGTACCTCATTGTGTCTATTCATGTAAGAAATGGAAAAAGGGATTTTGAGGTTGGCTTTGTCTGATGCTATTATTTTTTTTTAATTTTTTTTTTTTTACAATCAGGGGAATAGGAGACAGTTATCTTTAATCATTTTTGCTTAGCTGTTGACATATGAACGTTCTTCCAGAGCATAACAGAGTGTGAATTTAAAGGCAGTGAGTTTTTCCAGAGGACAAGTCCTGAGGGAGGCAATGTTTCCACTGTTTTAATATAAGTGGATGAGCCCCTGGTTAATGCTTTGGGCTGCAATTTAGGAGTTCAAGGTGCAATTCCCAGCTCTGATGTAAAATATCTGCAGCTTTTGATGAGTCCCCAAAGGTCCCATCTGTTGCTGACCAGGACCATTTACAGAAGCACAACATGGGTAAAAACCACACAGATTTCTGGTTTGCAGCAATTATTGCAGCTCTGCAAGGAGCTGGATGAGATTTCACTCTTAAGACCATTGTTCCCTACCTGTGACATGAGATAGACCTGCCCTCTTTGCACCTTTTCCCACTTGATACTTCAAAACATTGAATTAGGAATGGCAGCTGCAGTTTCACAGAATCATGGAATATCCTGAGCTGGAAGGGTTCCACAAGGATCATCCAGTGCAGCCCCTGGCCCTGCACAGACACCCCAAGAATCCCACCCTGTGCATCCCTGAGAGCACTGTCCAAATGCTCCTGGAGCCCTGGCAGCCTTGGGAATGTGCCCACTCCCTGGGGAGCCTGGGCAGTGCCAGCACCCTCTGGATGGAGAAACTTTTCCTGGTCTCCAACCTAAACCTCCCCTGGCACAGCTCCAGCCATTCCCTTGTTTCCTGTGCTTGGTCACAGAGAGCAGAGATTGGAGCTGCCCCTCCACTGCCCCTCAGGAGGAACCTCCAGGCTGAAAGAGCCAAGTTGCCTCTTAAAACTCTGCTTCAGCTTTTGGGGAGGATTTTAGGCTGTGTCTTTCTGCACCATCTGGGTTCCCCTCATTGCAGGTGCATGAAGGGACTCTGTGGTGGAGATGGTGGTTTTCTCCAGGACAGGAGGGAGGCTCAGGAGCATCAGCTGGAAGTACGGAGCTTCCAAATGAGGCTGGCTTCTGGGGGAAACACTGAGGGCAGCACACCTTGGATTTCCAGTGAAGACCTGCTCCCTCCATATCTTATTTCAAAGTAATATTGGAGGCAGGAAAACAAGACTTTCTGGGTCCTTTGCCACAGATCCAGACATTTAAAGCTTCTCTGCCTTATGGAATCACAAAATGGCTGGGGCTGGAGGGGAACTCTGGAGATCACAGAGTCCAGCCCTGCTGCTAAAGCAGGATCACCTGGAGCAGATTGCACAGAGTCACATCCAGGCATGTTCTGATTATTTCCAGAGGAGGAGGAGACTCCACAACCTCCCTGGGCAGCCTGTTCCAGTGTCCTCAAGTTCTCTACCACCACAGGCAGGATGATGTCTTGCTGGCTTCACAGAGGAGGCTGAAGTTCCCTCAGGTTGTCAGAAACTTTGTGGTCAGAGTAGATGGATTTGTCACCTTTCCTTGCTTGGCCATTTCCTTTGTGCCCAATTCACCAACCTGACCCCAATTATTGCACTTTAAATGTCCCCACCACTCAGTCCTGGTTATGGGAGGGCTCCTTTTCCCTGTGTCCTGGTCTGAAGGGACCTGTTTTGACCTTGACTGGGATGACCAGTCAGTGCAGATCCACCAAGTCCTGCCAGTTAATCCTGGGCATCTCTGACTGTGAGATCCTGTATTTGGAAGGCTGCAGGCAGGGCCAGAAGTTCCTAAATTGATGCTCAGCAGGGCACCACAGATCCACTATGTCTTGTTCAGCTGCCCCCCACGTTCTCCCTTCTGCAGCATCAACCTGGCTGTGCTTCCTGGAAATGCATGGAGGAATATCACAGGCCAGAAAATGCTGCAAATATAATCAGAAGTTGGCTGGACTCAGCTTTGCAGCCAGAACAAAGAATTTCCTTCAGTGCTGCATCAGCTCTGGAAGTTCCTCTTGGTGAGCTGCTCTTAGGAACACACAATTTAATGGAATGCATCCTTGATAACAAACCAAGAAAATCAAAAAACCAAAATGCTCCTATGCTCTTGTATGGTGCTGTGGCAGAGAATGTTTCTCTGTACTGAAATCCATCCCAATTGAGGAATATTTCTGAAAGATCTGGTGAGTGATGCTGTGTGACAGAGGATCACCCTTGGAACTCTCAGTGAAATCCATTTGTGGAATCATATGTGACAACAAAAATGAATTCATCAGGACCAGTGATCCTAATGAACATGATATCCCTGTCCTAATGAAAACCTAAAGGAGTTCTGCAGGGAATAAAACTGTAGAGGTTCACAAGAAAAACACATACCCTTCAAAATAAAAAATAATTTCAAAAACCAACCAAGATGTAGCAATCAATCATTTGTTAAAATGTTGAAACTTTTTTTTTTTTGAATTTTCATTTCTTTGTTGCTTCCAACAAGGAAAAGTGAGTGTTGATTTGCTCCCTCCCTTCACAGCTGCATGCATGTATCTTTGATTTGGGCTGGCTGGCTGGATCATTAATTGAATATAGTAAGGTCTTTTAAGATCTTGGAAAAGAGAAAGAAATAAAGAAAAAAAAAAAAGGAAGAGTTTTTATTGCTGTTTATATTCCCCATCAGGGCTTGACAATCCAGCCTGTCTGTTCCAGAGGGCTTGGACCACCTGAGTCTAAGTTTAGATCATATCCTGCTACATTAAACTCCACACATAATACGTTGGCCACATGGGAAAATTTAAGGAAAATGAGATTTTATTAAAACCAGGAGACCGCCTGACTGCAGAGGGATATAATAACAGTGTTATGAGGTTCTTATCTCACATGAAAGTTTCACATTTCCCTGGTTTCCTTTCCTTTATGCTACTGTGGCCTCCCCATCCCCCCAATTCCATATGGGTGTCTCATTATTTAATGCAACAGCTGAAAAGGCAATTAATAACCCTATCACCACAAATGTTTGATTGTTTAAGGAAGGCCCCATAGAAGTTCTAAATTAGCACAATGGCATCAAAGATTCCCATCGGCATCCCAAGCACTGGTGGGTCATGCAATCCCCCTTCCCAGAGGGAAGCAGATGGAAAGGGGAGAGCAAAGTTGGTTTGTGTGTCAAGGAGAAGGTCTTGGGCGTTGTGCCTGGATTCCTTCTGCTTTCACATTTTGGAGATGCTGTTCTGTGATGTTTTCCCAGGTTATGGAGGAGATCTGGACTTCATGGTCTGCCAGGCATGTTGTGGTTTGCTCTGGAAGCACCACAGATCTTGTGCTGAGGTCTGAGCAAGCCTCTGTCACAGACATGGTTTCTGAAAAATCTTTTCCTTAGGATTTTTTCTCCTGAGAACCTCAGAGGACTCAGGAACAAAATGTAACCAATGATTATCTGCTGCTGTGGAATGCAACAGGTGCATCTGTGATTGGCCCATGTTGGTTGCTTCTAATTAATGGCCAATCACAGTCAGCTGGCTTGGACAGAGAGTCCGAGCCACAAACCTTTGTCATCATTCTTTCTTCTTCTATTCTTAGCCAGCCTTCTGATGAAATCCTTTCTTCTATTCTTTTAGTATAGTCTTAATATAATATATATAATAAAATAATAAATCAGCCTTGTGAAACATGGAGTCAGATCCTCATCTCTTCCCTCATCCTCAGATCCCTGTGAACACCATCAGAAGCCTCCTTGTACAAGTCTGCTGGAGCTGAGGGTGACATCCCCTTCCTTGGGGACAGCTTCTGATTTCCACTCTTGGATGGCTCCATCAGTTTACTTTCACACCTGGTGTCCTGTTCTGCCTTGGCCACACCTTTGCCCATCCTGAGACATTTCTGGGATGTCAAAGGACTTCTGAACAACTTTGGCTCTGGTTGGACTTCAGCAGATCTTCTCTAGCTGATGGTGTGGTGAAATTATAACAAAGGGGGATAAATCCAGACTGGCAGTGAAAAAACTCCATAATTCATCTTTCCTTGAATGAACTTTTGAACTTCCTTCATGAAGCCTGAGGATTCTTCTGGGTTTGTTTTTCCCCCCTTACTTTTATCTCCTTCACTCAGATAATCGCAGAAGTCACCAAAATTCACTAAAAAAACATGTGCTTGATCACCTCAGTCTTCAGAGACCCACCTCAGCCTTCCCCAGGGAGCATCCCTGCAGCACTTCCCACAGGTGCTCTGATCCACACATTGCTGTGCCTCGGGTTTGCTGCTCTAATTATCCTCCTGAGTTCCATTCTGTGGCTGGGAGCTGTGGGAAGGCTCTCCAGAGGCAGCAACAGGCAAACCTCTGGCATTCCCACTATTCCAGATAGGTGAAATCTGAGGGAGGTTTTCTAATAAAGTTCTTCTGGTGGGGATGGGTTTTGTAGCGCTGCTGGGTTACATCTGTGCTCCTTCCCTGGGCTTTGTCAGGAACAGATTAGATATTAGATTAGGCATTCTGGAGAAATTGTATGAGAACTAAATGCTTTTGATGAGTTTTATGTTCAAAGCAATGCATTCAGGGCAGGGAAGGAGCGCTGGCTGCACACTTTGCACAGTTATTACTTTTTATCAGTTCGAGTCACTTATCTCTTAAACGATTTCTTTTATCCCTTTCTGGGTTACTTCACTACTGGGATGGTGTCTCAGGGACAGAAATGCAGCTTCTATAGCTTCTCCAGTCTCACCTTGGAGTTGGGGACACTTTTTCTGGGTAGCCCATCTGGGGAGTCCTGGGCTGCCTTCTCTGGGGATTGGCTGTTTACAGAGCAAGCAAGGTATTTAATTATGGTACTTGCACCCTGGTGGTTTGCTGGGAATTGTAATCAAAGAGGAGGCTTAGTGAGAAGCTTAATACAGCCTGTGCAAGTGATTTTTGCCTGAGGGGACGAGGAGAGTTGAAAGGAGCAGCAGTGGTCAGAAAAACAAACATACAACTCAAACTAATGAGACAATTGCCTCTTCCTATGCCAGAGCTCCTGTGGAGACCTCACTGCTCCCTCTCAAGGTCCACGAGACCTTCTCAGGGTGCAAGGTCATTTCCTTTCCCTTCCTAATGAACTTCCAGGGAGGAAAAGGTGGGGAGAATGTATTGCTGTACTTTTGAGGGATCTGTGCTGTTCTGAACACATCTCCTGGGCTGTTCTCTCATGGCCCTTCTGTCCCTGGGATGAGCTGGATGAAATCCTGAAATCCAATCCTGGATGCTCAGAATTCCCAGAATCACAGAATGCCTGGGTTGGGAGAGACCTTCAAGGCCATGGAGCCCAGCCCAGCCCCTGGCCCCCAGTGCCACATCCAGGCTGGTTAAACACCCCCAGGGATGGTGACTGCACCACCTCCCCGGGCAGCCATTGCAGAACTTTCTCCCCCTTGCTGGAAAAGCTTTTTCCTGCTCTCCAACCTGAATTTCCCTGGGCCCAGCTGGAGGCTGTGTGCTCTGGGTGTGTCAGTGCTGCTGGAGCAAGAGCCCAAGGGCAGCTGAGCACAGGCACCTTTCCTGTGGGTCTTCTTCAAAATGGCACCACCCACTTTGGGCAGGCTGGAGGAACCTGGGCTGCTCAGAGATGTCCGGGGATGGAGACACCAGCCCATTAGTGGAAGAAGGGATTGATCCACTCTCTGTGGCTGCTTGGAGTGGGATGAGAAATCAGAGGACAAAATTACAGAAAAAGGGGGGGACGTAGGGAAAGGGGAAAACCCCAGGGGTGGCAGCAGAGTGGAAAGGCCCCCAGGGGGACAGGTCCTGGTGTGTCCCACACAAGGGGAGCTGGGCTGGCTTTGGCCAGCAGCAGCAGGAACAGCTGTGGGTGTCAGAGAGCTTTTGGCAAAGCAGGGCTTCCTGATGTGGCTCCTCTTTGTTCCACATGGTTCAGAGCACAAATATGCAAGGACCCAAATGCCAATGGATTCCTCCCACTGGCAGCCCCAAACCATTCCCAGCCCACACCCCTGACGTCTCTCAGAGGGGAGAATCACTGCAATCACTCATCTTAATCACTCCAGCCCTTCCAGTTCCACCCCTGACAAGCTCCCACTGACACAGGCATGGCTGTGGTGTGGTATTTGTTGGGGTCCCCAGGACGAAGGGGGAATTGATGAATCTGACTTTATGTTCTTAGAAGGCTAAATTATTATTCTATTCTATTCTATTCTATTCTATTCTATTCTATTCTATTCTATTCTATTCTATTCTATTCTACTATACTAAGATTATACTAAAGAGTAGAAAAAGGATACTTATAGAAGGCTTAAAAAGATACTAATGAAAAACTCATGATTTCTGCCAGAGTTTTGACACAGCTGGTTGTGATTGGTCATCAAGTAAAAACAATTCACATGAAACCAATTAAACAACTACTTGTTGGATAAACAATCTCCAACCACATTCCAAAGCAGCAAAACACAGGAGAAGCAAATCAGATAATTATTGTTTTCATTCTTCTCTGAGGCTTCTCAGCTCTCAGGAGAAGAAATCCTGGTGAAGGGATTTTTCCAAAAAATATGACAGTGATGCTGTGGGGCTGTTGTGACCACTGTGGGGCAGGTTTTGGGTGGGATAATCCAGGTGCTGAGGTAAAAAACTGAGGATATCCCATTATTTTTTTGCGTGGAATTTGTGGTTCTTCTGCTGAGAGCTGATGGAACAGGAAGGGTTTGTGTCCCTGGATAGGTAGCATGAAGGATTGGGAAATGTCTTCTTCACTCTCTGTCCACTCTGTGGATTGCAAATGCAGGGGTGGAAGAAATGCATATTTGGGGAAACGTAATAATTTGATTATATTTCCCCAAATGTTGGCTTTTTCAACACATTTATGGGAATTTTTCCTGTGATAGGAATCCCAAATTCAAGAAGGCATTAGCCCACATTCTCAGGCAGGTACTTGGGTAAGAAGGTCCTTCCCTTTGGATTTTAGCATTTAATTTGTCACTTGGACAAGATGTAGACATGCTGATGGATCATGTATCCCTGGAATTGGGAGACAGCTGCCACATAACTTGGGAGAGAAACACCTGGAAAGAGGAGGGAGGAGAAATGGCAGCAGCCATGGGAGGATGTGGTTGGGATGAAGGATCATCCTCATCCTCTTGTGTGTCTCATCAGTGACCCTTGTCCCAGCAATGGCAGATAATTGCAATACATTGCAATTACATGAACTGCAATACAGATGAATTTGCTCTGCAGGGAGCAAAGAGAAGGATTTTAAAAGCAGAAATCTTCTCTGTTTGTTTTGTTTTTTCAGGTTAAGGCTGAACACATTAAAAATTCCCACTCTTAAGCAGTTTGCACATTTGTTTCTAAAGGTTTAATGAAGGAGGAGGGGTGTCATCACTTCTAATTTGTAAATATAGATGTGTGTATGTCCCTGGTTCAGTGAGGGATGTCCCTGATCATGGCAAAAGGGCTGGAATTAAATCATCTTTGGGGTTCCTTCCAACCCAAACTATTCTGTGATTCTAAGAGGACAGTGGAGCTGTGACCTGGAAGTGTCCCAGGCCAGGCTGGACAGGGCTTGGAGCCTCCTGGGACAGTGGGAGGTGTCCCTGCCCATGGCAGGGGGTGGAATGAGATGATCTTTAAGGTCCCTTTCAACACAAGCCACTCTGGGAATTTGTGACTTGTCCAGCACGTGTTTCAGCAGAGTTGGGAATGGAACTGGACTCATGGATCCATTTTTCCATGCACACCTGGCAGCCTGGGACCCAAGGTTTATATTTGTATTTTTATTTGTATCTATATTTTATTTATATTTATAGTTATAGTTATATTGTATTTATAGTTATATTGTAATTTTTTGTTAGATATTTCTATTTATATATTTTTATATATTTATCTATTTAATTTATATTTCTATTCAGATATATATTCATAGGTATATTTATATTTCATTTTAAATTTTATTTTTATTTGTCTCCCACTCTGGCAGTGTCATGCCAAGAAATGCAGCTGCAGGGCTGCTGAGAGGCAGTGTCCCTGTCCCCTCTGGGGCAGATAAAGTTTGCTCTGGGGCCACAACAGCCTGGCTGCGTTGGGATGGGGGCAGGGAGCAGAGCCAGCCCAGTAATTTGGTGTTATTGGAAATATTGCTTTCTGCAGCCCAGCATTTGGTTTTCATTTGGTGCCTTGCTCAGCTCATTTCTGCTGGCGCTTCACTTCTGATCCAATTGAGTTATCGATGCAGGCAGGGAGAAGGAGGCAAACAAGATTGGTGTCACTTTTTTTTTTGGTGGTTTTCTTTCTTCTTTTTTTTTGTTTCTCTACCTCCCTCTTGCTTCTTTGCTTTCAAAGATCAAAAGAGGACAAAATAAAACTTTCTATATAATGAAACACAGGCAGAGGGGAAAATGGCAGCGCACAAAATTGTTTTCAGTCTTCCTTTAAGGTTGCTGTTGGTATCTTTGATTTAGGCACCAAGGCTTTAATCAGAGTGTTGGAGACGACACAAAAATTATTCATCTAGCCAAATTCCCCTCTCACTCTCTTTCTCTCTGTTTTTCTGTCTCTCTTTTTTTATTAATGTGGGTTTAAAAAGATTCTCAAACTACAGTGCTGGCTCAATTTTGTTTTCCCAACTAATAACCCGAAGCAGGATCAGCTATTTTGCAGCTGACAGATCTGTCTCTAAACTAGATTGTCTTTCTTGCTGAGTTCATCCATCATGTATGAAGTTAAAAAAAATACAGAAAAAGGTAGAAAAAAAAAAAGAATAATAAAAAATATTTCTTTTCCACGGGCTCATCTCTCCCTGCAGCAGCAATGACCTGAGCTCATCCATGCCTTGACAATCCCACTCCCAGCATGGGATAACCAGGACACCTCTGCAATAGCAGACGTTTTTTGGGATGGTTTTCTGCTCCCAGGGGGCTCAGTGGGACATTTTGGGATATTTTCTAAGGCATCTCCATGGATCAACCAGTGCTGCTTATGCCTCTGAGGGAGAACAGGAACATCCTTGGGCAGCTCTGTTGTCACTCTGTCCCTTTTGTGGCACTTGGACCTTTCTGGTATTTTCTGAGTCCCCTGTCGTAGAGAGGCATGATGAATCTGACTCCATGCTCTCAGAAGGCTAATTTATTATTTTATGATCTATACTATATTAAAGAATGCTATACTAAATTATACTAAAGAATACAGAAAGGATACAGACAGAGGCTAAAAGGATAATAATGAAAACTCCTGACTCTTTCCAGAGTCCCAACACAGCTTGGCACTGATTGGCCAATGAGTCAAAACAATTCACATGAAACCAATGAAACAATCACCTGTTGGATAAACAATCTCCAACCACATTCCAAAGCAGCAAAACACAGCAGAAGCAAATGAGATAATATTGTTTTCCTTTTTCTCTGGGGCTTCTCACCTTCCCGGGCAAAGAATCCTGGGCAAAGGGATTTTTCAGAAAATATGACAGTGACAGACCTTGTGGTGGAAAGGATAAAAAAATGTTTGTGGTGAGCACTGATGTGCTTAACCTGCACCATGGGCATGTGCTGGAGATGAGCATGGAAATTCAGCTTGTCCTGGATATCCTGTGGACTTCCAGCAGACAGTGGTGTAAGGACTTCCTGAGGTGAAGGTTATATCCTGAGCAGTGTTTAATAGCTCTTAATGGACTCATCCTCCTTCAACCACCCGAGCTTTAATTTATTTTTTCTTTAATTCATTCATATTTTGTTGGCCTGCCTGACATCCTGCCCAGACCAGTTCTGTAATTTAATTACACACTGGATGAAAAAGTGCTTCCCTTCTTTTGTCTTCAACCTGCTGCCTGCTGCTGCCTCTGCCAGATCCCTTTGCTCCTCTGTGCCAGAAAAGGAAAATATGTTTGCTCTTCCCTGCCTCTGATCTGTGATTTCATAGACACCTCATCACTTCTCTCTTCTCCAGGCTAAAAGCTACTGGTCCAACATCTCCTTATCTGAAGCTGTTTTGTACTTCTGCTTATTTTATGCCCTTCTTCTGCATGGAGATAACAAAATAAATATGAGGCATAAATATAAAAGCACCTGTTTGTGTCAGGCCTTCTCTCACACTGGCTGTAGCAGATCAATTCTGCATGGTACCAACCTGGAGCAATCTGAGCCGTGTTTTCCCCTCTGAGGGACAGGAATTATCCACAGAGATATGAGGAGGAGGAAGGGGAGAAAATTAACAAAGAGGTTTTTGAGGAATCATATCCAATTTCCAGACAGCAGGGGCTGTTAGAGGGGAGAACATCCTTCCTTACAGGGTGAGGAGAGTCTGGTCACACTCTTTAACCCAAAGCTGTCAGATCTCTGTGGTGTTGGCTGTGCTTGGTTTCACCTGTTTCTCTAAATTTTTTTCCTTGGTTCATTTCTTAGTTTTCCTTCCCTTCCCTTCCCTTCCCTTCCCTTCCCTTCCCTTCCCTTCCCTTCCCTTCCCTTCCCTTCCCTTCCCTTCCCTTCCCTTCCCTTCCCTTCCCTTCCCTTCCCTTCCCTTTTCCTCTCCAGGCAATCTTTGCCCCCCTTCCAGGACAAAATCCAACCATTTTTTAGAAGATCAATGAGAAATTCCAGAAGGGAGAGGAAACCCTCAGAATCTGGTGGTAGAAGTGCACCATGAGGGGAAACCAGGACATGGTGTCTCTTAACTGCAGTCCCCCAAAGGGAATATATTTGTTAAACATTATAATTACCCTTCAGTGCTGAACTCCACAGCAGTTGAATCCACGGCAATGCACATTATCATTTCTGAAATGATGCTTTCATTTAGATAAGGCATGCAATTATACATCTTGATTAGGTCACTGTTCCCAGGAGCTCCAGCTTATTTATGATGAGTTGCCCCCTTTTGTAAATCATGTGGTGAGGCTGTGAATAAAGACAGATTCCCTCCCTCTGCTCCTTACCCCTTCCTTACCCTCCACAGACTCTTTTACTCTTCTCCTTCTTTCCTCAATGCACACTTTTGTGTGGCAAAACCAAAAACCCAGCAATCAGAGAGAGAAAAATGTCATGCACATAGTGGGGACATTGCCATGAGAAAGGAGATCTGGGAGTTCTGCTCATCCTTGATTCCTTTGTGAGACCTGCTAGGGGTGGTATTGAGGCTGGGATTCCCATCCATGCATTTTAGACCTCTGAAATTGTCATTTTTGAGCTCTAAAATTGTCATTCTTTTGCACAGCAGTCAGCTGAGTGATCAGTGGCACCTCCTGAGGGTGCCTGGTCTCAAGCTGTGACCTGGGGCTGTGGTTTCCAGCCCAGCCCATGAGCTGTGTGTTCTCCAGAGCTCAAATAACTGCACTGGCCACAGACCCCACACAGGATTCCCCTTCCCTCTTCACTCCCCAGTTCCATTGAACCAGTGCTGAAAACTCCCCCAGTTTCCATAGGACAAGTGGAAATGAGGTCTGCTCCTGTTGATTAACAGGGAAGTGTTGGTTGGGGCAAGGAAGGTGGGATGAGAAAATTCACAGGGAAGAAAAGTGATGGGGAAAGAACTAAAGACAAAGAGCAGGAAAATTATATTCTTGAACAGTTTCTGGAGTGCTTCTGTCACAGACATCTTTTATGAAAAAGCCTTTCCTTAGGATCTTTTCTCCTGAGAAGCTGAGAGGCCTCAGGAACAAAATGTAAACATTGATTATCTGCTGCTGTGGAATGCAACAGGTGCATCTGGGATTGACCCATGTTGGTTGTTTTTAATTAATGGCCAATCACAGTCAGCTGGCTCGGACTTTCTACCCATGCCACAAGCCTTTGTTATTCATTCCTTTTCTATTCTTAGCCAGCCTTCTGATGAAATCCTTTCTTCTATTCTTTTAGTATCGTTTTAATATAATATGTATAATAAAATACTAGATCAGCCTTCTGAAACATGGAGTCAGATCCTCATCTCTTCTCTCATTCTGGGACCCCTGTGAATATGGTCACAGCTTCTAAAGAGCACCTCCCTGCTGGGAACTGGAATGGCCTTTTGTTCTCCAGGCTGTTCTGGTAAATCCAAGTTCAGGGAGGGAATATTGAGGAAGCACAGTCAGGATGAAGGCAGTCTGCTTCTATGATATCATTTTGTATAAATAAGTATCTTATCAGAGAATTATTCAGGCTGGGGAAGAACTTTGAGGCCAACAATTCCCCCAGCACTGCCAAACCCACCCCAAGTGACACATCCACATGGCTTTTGAACAGTTCCAGGAATGGTGATGCCACCACTGCCCTGGGCAGCTTGTTCCAATGCCTGATGATTCCTCCAGTGGAGAAATATTCCCAATATCCAACCTAAACCTGCCCTAGCCTGAGGCCGTTCCCTCTGCTCCTGTCCCTGTTCCCTGGACTGTCCCCTCCTGGCAGGGACTTGTGCAGAGCCACCAGGGCCCCCTGAGCCTCCTTTGCTCCAGGCTCAGCCCCTTCCCAGCTCCCTCAGCCTCTCCTGGTTCTCCATTCCCTTCCCAGCTCCCTCAGCCCCTCCTGGTTCTCCATTCCCTTCCCAGCTCCCTCAGCCTCTCCAGACCCTTCCCAGCTCCCTCAGCCTCTCCAGACCCTTTCCCAGCTCCATTCCTGGACCCTCTCCAGCCCCTCCAGGCCCTTCCTGACCTGAGGATCCCAGAGCTGCCCCCAAGGTTCCCGGGGGTCCCTCAGCAGTGCCAGCTCAGGGCACAGTCCCTTCCCTAACCCTGCTGGCCGCTCCATTCCTGCTGAAATCCAGGTGCCATCGGCCTCCTGCCCACCTGGGCACACCTGGGGATGTCCAGCCAATGTCACCAACACCCTCAGGTGCACCAGCACCCTCTGGCCCAGCCTGTGGAGCTCCATGAGGTTGGTGGGACCCAAGCACACAACATCTGGGCCTGGTGAACCTCATCCAGCTGCTCCCACCCCATGGATCCAGCCTGTCCAGATCCCTCTGCAGAGCCTCCCCACCCAGCTTGGTGTCCTCCACACTCTGACTGAGGGTGTCCCCAGCCTCCTCATCCAGATAATTGATATAGATATTAATGTATGAATGAGAACTCTTATCCCAAAGATTTCAATGTGGGATGGGCATAGATAGAGGCAATCCAGAGTGTATTAGCGTATAGGAATGAGAAATGGGACAAATTCACCATGCTGAGGACAGAGTGAGCAGGACCAGAGCAGTCCTGAGAGGTAAGACAGTGCCAAGGATAATCCCACATGGTCAGGGGAGAGATGGGCTGCTATTGATGGGATTTTAAACAGCTCTCAGCTGCCTTAACTGTTTCCATCTGCCACCTCCCAAAGCTGCCTCGGGGCCAAAGTGCAAGTCCCATCCCAGATGACCTGGAGGCTCTTTCCTGACTCTGGCTCCTCTGCATCCACAGTTCCTAAAAGAACACAGCACATCTTAAGCAGATTAATGTAATCTTGATCTTCCTCTCTTGCAGATCTGTCATCGTTTCTCCCCCTCTGTGCATCCCAGTAGCTCATAATCACCTTTGGGGGTTTTAAAGAGGTGTTTTCACTTGGTGCACTTGGCCAACACCACTTTCCCCTCCCAAATGTCTGAAGAAGAAGCAGAGAGAGGAGAGGTGCTGTCAAATGGGACAATGTTTCCCATTTGCAAATATTTATTTGCAATAATTATCCTTTTTTTGAGATTAAAAGAGCCATTCACATGTGGAAAGCAAACTGTCTTATCTCTCTTTTTAAATAATATGTTTAGAAAGTTTGACCGAGCATGAAAGTTCATCCTTCAATATTGCTACTTGTAATCCAACAAGAAATATTTACTATGTTATAATTGGCATCATTAAGCTTAGGTGACGTTATTAATACTAATTAATACTAATTAAACTGCTATAAACCTAGTTTGCAGTTACATAAACACATCATCTCCTGAACCGCCTGCCTACATGTTTTGGCATTGGGGGGGGGGGGGGTTGGATAAAAGCAAATTCAAATGCAAATGATATGAACATACTTTAATCAGAGGATCAGAGAAATCAGACACAGGGAAGGCTGATTAGGGCTGCTCTGTTCTCCAGAGGCAGGGCTGTCTCCCCACAGAGACTCCTAAGAGCTTTGGGCAGCCTCACTCTAAATGCCCCAAGCCATGGGACTTCTCCTCTGTGTCTCAGGAAGAAATATTCCCAAAATCCCCCATATCAAGAAATGGGACTTGATATTCTGTCAGAACCCAGGACATCCCTCTGGCTGCCCTGGATTGCCCAAACCCATGCCAGGGGGCTCAGAGGCCTTGGCACAGAACCCAAGATCCCTGTGACTTTGATTTTGACACATGGAAAAAATTACCAACCTTATATGAGGATCTGCAAGCCACGAAAGTTTAAGTAGAATAATAGTTTGTCACAAGATGAAAAGTTGAATTTTGAGGTTTTTAGAATGAGAGCTCGGAGTCGCAAAATAGAGGAATTTAGGCGTGCCTTGTCCTTCTTTCTCCTTCTTCCTAGCCTCCATGTTCTGGCACTTTTGGATTGGTTTAAGGTAGAGATGGACAGTCTAGCATAGGTGATAGGTATTGGAAAATTATTGTAAATAAAATACATGTAGGTTTTAGTATAAAAGACAAAACCACCCTGAAGGTGGATAGTGTGCCACTGACTGACCTGCTGAATGGACCTCAGCAGGTCAGGAAAAGAATGTTATGTATAAACAGAAAATAAACAACCTTGAAAAGCAGAACAGAAGAATCCTGACTCCTTCTTCAGCTGCTGAGCTGGAAAATGAGACTCACCAACGCATCTCAGGGTCATCCTGACAGCAGAGACCCCCAAGCCATGGGACTTTTCCTGTGTCTCAGGAGGGAGCTGCCTGCAGACTGACAGAAATGGGACTCGAAATTCAGCCTCTGCTTTCCTGCTGGGGCAGAATTCAGCTGCAGAACAGAGAAAATCCATTCTCGACTCTTGAGGAAGGGCTTGAGATCATACCCAAGGGCAGAGGAGAAGAGAAAGGCATTTGTAGGGCATCTCTAAAGCTGTCTGTTAGTGCAGCAGAGCTGGAAAATCATCTCCCCCTCTTGGTTTGGCTTTCTGGCAGCACTGGGCCAGTCCTGTCACTGCTGGCAAGAATTGGCCATAGGCAGCAACAGAGCACCCAAAAGCTCAAATGTTTGACCCAGTTTCTCTACAGCAGGGAAATCCATCTTCTGTCTAGAATTTCCCTGAGTTTGGCTACTTCAGGGATATCATGAGGACAGCATTTTCCCTGATCCATTGGTATTTGGGTCCCATCTGGAGCCAGAAAGTGCAGAATCATGTGGAGCATTAAAAATAGGAATGCCCTGAGGAGGCAGCTCCTGCTTGCTCCAAGTTCCTGCTCTCTCCTCCATTTCAGTCACCTGTTTCCCACTGGACCAGAAGGGTGTGGGAGCATCTAGGGCAGAGACCAGAGCAGCCCTGTCAGGATGGTGTTTTTCCAAAGGAGCCCATGTCAGAGGCACTTATTTCAGAAACTGCTTTAAAGCATTGCAGCTCCATTCCTTGGCCTGTCTGTGGCTGCAGAGTGTCACAGATCACAAAAAACTCTTAAACAAGATTTTCTCAGTCCAAACTGATGGCAAAAGATCCCTACAACCACTGAGAAGTAACTCCCCAAAGCAAGGGCATGTGTTCCATGATGTCTGCATTACAACATTGCTCTGTTGGTGGCAGGTGAGGTAAATGAATAGTGGAGGTTGCTCAGAGAGACTTTTGGGTCTCAGATTCACAGCTGTGACTCTCAACCAGCAAATCCATCTTTATTCCTGATGTTCAGTAGCAGGTTGGGGTTCCCAGCTGTGTTTTTCCTTCCTCTGGCTCCCCTGGGCACTGCCCAATGAAGTTATCTGGGCTTTTCTAATGGATGTGATTAAAACCAAGCACAAAGATTGAGATCTCAGCGCAATCAAAGATTTTTGTCCAGCTCCAGCTACTCTCATGTATTTTTACTGACCACTGAGCCATCCTTGAGAGGCAGGAAGGTCCCAGAGAGTTCAGACAGGGCTGGGTGACTGTCAGGACAGCACAGATAAAACTGTGTCCATTCAGGCCACTGGGAAGGGATGTGACAGTGAAAGGTTTGTGGCTGCTTGGGAGCCACAGAGCCCTGCTGGGCTGTGCTGCCACCCTGGATCCATCAGCCCCATTTGGCCTGTCTGAGCTCCCCAGATACATCTTGAAGCAATCCCCAGGCTGTTAGAAAAGGAATAAGGTTTGTTTCATCAGATGAAAAGCATAATCTTCTTGGGCAGCTCCATGTTTGTGCTAATGGGCTGCAGCTGCAGAGCTGTGACATGTCAGATCTCACCACACACACACACCCCATGCGTGGACAAATGCACCCACATCTGGAACGTGAAATAACAAAATTTCTCCTAAAATCTACTTCACAAAAATGCCCACCCCCACCTGGGAGCATCCTTTGAAATTTCTTTGAAGAGAAGGACCAAACTCATTCCTTTTCTTAATATTCCACTAATGATGAACATGTTTGTCTAGGGTCTATGGAGTGAGAATTTCAGAAGGGAAGCTTTGGTAGCATCCCCCAAAACTTAAGAGGTCATGGGTTGGGAGAGGAAAGACTCTTAAGCTCCTCTAGAAACTTTCATTCCTTGGAAGAATGGATCTTGAAGCATCCTGTCAGGAAAACTTAAAGTTTGGCTGGACCTGGACTTAAACTGCTTTTCCTCATGCCTTGGGAAGGCTGAGCTGGAACAGAGGCTGGGCAGAGTTCCAGAATAAAGCAGGGATTTATGAACAGGATCTCCTCCATGGATCCACCTTGGGCAGCACCAGAGCCCAGCCAGGGCTGCACCCAAGATGAACCAAAATGGCCCCAAAATGAACCCAAGATGAACCAAAATGGCCCCAAAATGCACGAGCGCTCCCGGGCTCTGTCCCTGGGATCAGTTCTGCTCCATTTGCATCTTGCAGTTCATTGTCCCATCCCAGCTTTAGCCCAGGCAGTCCCACCCTGCTTGTTTTTCTCTCTGCAGCCCACGGGGTTTGTGCTCCTGGGCTGAGATTTGGGGCATTTGTCCTTGGTGCCCAGCTGGAGCAGGAATTGTTTTGTCTCCCTGCTCTGTGCACAGAGTTCACCATCCCATAATATGAAGCTCAGACCCTCACACTAAAGCAGCACAGAATGTGGAAAATATAAAAGCTAAAACCTGAGGCATCATCCCCTTGCAGGATTTGCTTTATGGGCACCCCATCCCTGACACAGACATGGAGTGGTTGGTGTTGTAAAACATTGGTTGCATTGTTTAACAAAATTGTCACAAGATGTCACCAGGATGTGGATAAACTCCTAACATCAGTACTGATGCACAAAGTGATATTTTCATGGTGGAAGGTTCCTCTGTGTCTCTGGGGCTTCAGAAGGGCTCAGATGCCCTTTGGTAGAGGCAGTGTTGGCACATTTAGGTGTGAAGTGAGGGACATCTCTCAAGGTGCAGGGTGAATGATCACTCAGACTCTACCCCTGTTAAACCTGAGGTGCTCTACCCAATATTTAAGTGATTTTTATTATCTCCTTCCCAAGTTTCCCTATTTCACACAGGGTGGGTGACTCAGGACCAGACAGAAAATAAAAATTACTGATTTCTGCAACATCTTCTTCAGAGGAGAGCAGCCTGGGGACTGCTGAGTGTAAACCCCACCACGTTCCACTTGTCTGTGCACGTCTCAGGGCTGCTCTCAGTGGTTTTTTGGGGGAGGGAGGGACGTGTCACAGAGAGCCCCTGACCTCCAAGCTCCTGAGACCCTCCCGTGTCTAATCAGGGGACACATGAAACAAGCCAGGTCGTGGCAGTGACTCCTGACTCACCCTCCCAGCACGGGGGGGACCAGCAGGGTCATGTTTTCATTACTGCCTGTGGCTCTGATGCTCTCAGCTCTCTGGAGGTTAAGTCAAGGTCTTGGCTTTGAGATTTTTTGTTGTTATAACCTTGCACGGGCAAATACTTCACGTGAAGTTCTGGCAGGCAGGCTGTGGCCAAGAAAATGCCATTTTTCTGCCCAGAGAAGCAGAGCTCTGGCCATGGCAGCCAGGCTTTGGCTAACAAACAGTGGTGAGTGCTGTGTTTTGGCAGCCAGCTTGCTTATCAAATTGATATAGGAGCCTATAAGCAATTGCATCTGGATTTCAATGGGTTCCCCAGCCTGCTCGGCTGCTTGGGATCCACGCCAAGGGAAAGGAGAGGAGTTGTGAGGAGAATACCCAATTTCCCTCTGTGAGGACTGATTTTAGTTTAATGCAGCCTCCTCGCCCTTAAATCCAATTAAAAGCCTATATTATGTCAGTGGAAATTTATGCCAATCCTAATATAGTCTAATAAGCCTTAAAATAGCACTTTGCTAGTGAAAAGTCCTGTGGTTTAATTTGATTCTGAGCCTAATAACAGGCTTAATATGAGGGAATTGGCCCCTTTTTCTCTTCTAACGGGGCTCCACATGCCTGCTCCCTTTTTAGGAAGGGAAAGGTTCTCTCCAAAGCAGGGGCAGGAGACAGCTCACCTCAGCAGGTTGCCTCTTTTCCACTTGTTTCATTTGCTGGCTGTGGGAAGTCTCTCTAAAGGCATCCCAGGTTGGAATCTGTAATGAAAAGCAGTGAATATCAGACTGCAAAGGCTCAGGTCTCTCTTTCAGGTTTTCTGTGCCTTACTTTTCTTAGGCACCATGGTCAAAATCATTACCTTGACCACCATTCAGTCCCAGCTCAGGATCTGACCTTCAGAAGAAGCTTTTTGCAGGTGCCTTTCACTGACAGCTTCAGAGACACAGCTCTTTCTATCCATCCATGCCCCTAAAACTTTCCCTGGCCCCATCCTCTTTCAGGTTTCTGTTCCTAAACTTCCCTGTGTCCTCCTTCTGTCTTAACATTGCAATGTCCATTAACAGCCCATGGTACTCTCTTCCCTGTCCATTTGGGAGATGTTCATTCTCTTCCATAAATTTAGGATATTTCAGAAAACTTCTCCACAGCAGCCTCATTATTGTCCCACAATTTGTTCTCTGGGATAAACTACATAAATCCCTGATTCCTTTAGGACTATTAGACCCCAACCTCCAGCATTAACACTTCATAGAATCACAGAATATCTCAAGTAGGAAAATACCATAAAGATTAAGTCCAATTTCCTCCTCCTCCTCCTCACAGGTCTACCTGAGGCACAGCCCTTCCTATCTACCCATGCCCCTAAAACTTTCCCTGGCCCCATCCTCTTTCAGAGTTTCTGTTCCTAAACCTCCCTGTGCCCTCCCTCTATCCCAACATTGCAATGTTCATTAGCAGCCCATGGTGCCCTCTTCCTTGGCCTGTTTGGGAGATGTTCATTCTCTTCCATAAATTTAGGATATTTCAGAAAACTTCTCCACAACAGCCTCATTATTGTCCCACAGTTTGTTCTCTGGGATAAACTACAGAAATCCCTGATTCCTTTAGGCTCCAGCCTTAACACTTCACAGAATCACAGAATATCTCAAGTAGGAAAGAACCATAAAGATCGAGTCAAATTTCCTCCTCCTCCTCCTCACAGATCTACCTGACACTAAACCAGCATTGTCCAAATGCTCCTTGAAATCTGACAGGCTTAGTGAGACTTAATTTCCCTGCAGGGTGTACTCAGGAGATAAAACCTGCAATGTTTGGGCAATGGTCATTCTGGGGATGCTTTGAAGGAGCTTGTTTGGGTGGGAATCTGATCTTTTCAAGATGCTGGTTAGAATCAGAGAATCACAGGATGGTTTGGGCTGGAAAAGACCTTCAAGATCAGCCAGTGCCATGGACAGGGACACTTTTAACTATCACAGATTGCTCCAAGCCCTGTCCAACGTGGTTTTGGACACTTCCAAGGATCCAGGGGCAGCCACAGCTTCTCTGGGCTTCACCACTCTCCCAGCAGAGAAATTCTTGTGTAACATTTAATCTACAATCGCTTGGACCTGCTTCTGGCTGCTGAGCCCATCTGCTCTGAGGTACCATTTGATTTGGAGGGGGGCTGTCAGCTCCAACCTCACACCCTGCTCCCCTGCCCTGGCTGTCCTGCTCAGCTTTCCTGTACACACTTACCCAGCTGCTGCTCTGCAGCCCACAGATGACTGAATTTCGGGGGTGGGCGGGGTGATTTTGATATAGCACTTACTAAAATGCGTGGAGATAAAAGCCTCTGCAGGAACATAAAAGGCCCTTTGTACTCACAAGTTGTTGCTGTTATTTTTCGATTAAGAACAATAGTAAACAGAGCTGCCTCCAGAAAAAGAAATAAAGGGGAAATAAGGAATGATTTGATCTTAAAATAAGAGAAAACACTTTTTTTTTTTTTTTTTGGAGCACCTAGTAGATTTAGGTGCCTAAGCCCCTTTGAGTCAAGCAGTCTGACACCCCAGCTGGCACAGCTCTTCTCTTCTGCCTGAACCAAAGACCACAAACCCTCCCTATCGGGTCCAATCCATCTCTGGGCTACTCTCTTGGCATCAAACAGATTTATGCTGGTAGGAAATTTGGCCCAGAGCCCCGATGAGCAGCGCTGTGGCTCTTCAGTCCCAGGTGGCAGTTTTGTGTCTCCGGCACCTCTTATTCCTCCTCTCCTTTGTACAGAAGGCGACTTCACGCTGCCACCCCTTTATCCCTGTCTCTGCCCAGCCCAGCCCTGTCCCCCCATCCACCTAGGGGCAGGCTGGTGGGTTAAGGGAGCTTTGTTAATGCCCTAATCCTCACGTGTGCTCGGCCTGACAAAGCTCCGTAAATGTCCCGTGTCCAATCGATTGCCGCGCTCGCTCCGGCTGCTCGGCAGCTCCTCCAGCCAGGGCCAGATTGCTCTGGCAAGCTCATCCATCCTGCAGAGATGGATGGGGGCAGAAGGGTGGGGGATGGATGCCTGGGATTGGGTGTTTGGGATTGTGGGGGGAGGGAGAGCTGGCAGGCAGTGAGGGAAGGAAGGGTTGGAGTAGTGTGGGAGATAATGATGGGCACAGAGCTCTCGTCTTCTTCATCTCAAAGCTTTCCCTGCTGGTGATGACCCCATACCAGATCACATGGACCTTGTGGGATTTAATTGCATCACTCCACATGGCCATGGAATGCTCAGCTGGCCCCTCCTCTTCATCATCCATGTCCCTCAATTCACTCTGACCCCCCAAACTCTTGTGTATCCTCAGCGACCAAAGACGTGGAAAAATGAAATTATTCTGCCAAGGTTTGTACTTCCCATCTCTGCCCCAAATTCTGCAGTTTCAATTCCTTGCCTAATCCTTCCCATAGCTCAGGACAGGCAAGTTTCCAAAATTTCTTGGGCCTAAAAATGTCTTTATATGCGAGGTGGAGAAGTGGAAGTTCTCTGATCCAAGGGACTGGGTCTGCATTAGGAAGTGTCATATTTATTTCTAATCCTAGAGGCATTTAAATGCTAGATATAAAAATGTGATTTTTTTTTTTTTTTTAATGCATAGTAGAGCTGTTCAGGATTCTTTTCAAGGTTTTTATGGCTCCTTCTGTGCTCTGTACATTTAAGCCCAGAGTGACTCAGTCATCCAGTTTCATAGAGGGCAAGAATCCTTGTCCCAGTAAATTACTTTACAAACTTCTTGAAAGGTTCCTAAAGTTTCTTAAATGTCTCTGGCTTATTGAGGCAAGATAGAAGAATGTGAGAAGCAAGGGGGAAATGGATTTATTTCCAAAGGCTGTGCACTGAGAGCCTCACATGTCAGGAAATTGCACACCCTCCTCCATTTTAAAGGTTTGTGCAGCAGCACAACTCATGTTGGTGTGTCCTGTGCCCCTTCCATGCACTGCTCTGTCCAGGAGTGGGCTTTGGGGTGCTCTTCCATGGGAAAAGGTGACATGATTTGGGAAGTTTCCATACTTTGCCTTTCCTCAGCCCTGCTGCTGGGTATTTCCTCTCTCCTTTATTTACCTGTGTTCCCCCAAGGCTTGTGAATGCAGCCCAGCAGCAAAGCCTGACCTGCTCCAAGAGAGGGACTTTGGACAAGGGTCTGGAGAGGCAGGACAAGAGGCAATAGGTTCAGACTGACAGAGGGCAGGGCTAGATTGGATGTTAAGAGACAATATTGTGGTTGATAGGAAGGAAGATGCTCAAAGCCATGGTTTGAACATTTCATGGAGTGATAAAGCAGCACTAAAAGCCAGTGGGCATCTTGTGCCATCTGCTCTGCAGCCCCTCAGCTTCTGAGTCAGGCATCAGGAACCATCAGATTTAAAAATTGTCATAAATTTGGACTTTTTTGTTTGTCTTATCGTTTCTCTGTGTTTGTGGCTGATTTCCAGACTCTTTTATTTACCTTGGCTTCTCCTTGTATTCTGGAACCCCTCGAGGCAGTGTTTTCTGTTTGGTGGTGTCATAAAATGGGTGGCTGCTTCAAGACTGGCCCTGCTCAGTTTGAAGTAGGTGAGGTCATATTTTCAGGCCTCACCCACCCAAGAACTCAGAATTTCCTTTTACACAAAGAAGCCAACACGGGGGTCCCAAATGAATCACTTGAATCCAGAAGCTGGAGAATCCAGAAGCCTGGAAATTTTTGAGTCAGGCTGGATGGGACTCTGAGCAACCTGCTCTAGTTGAAGACATCCCTGCTGATTGAAGTGGGACAAGATGACCTTTAAATGTCCCTTCCAACCCAAATGGTTCAGCGATTCCATGAATTCCAAATAAACTCTGAGCTGCCGTGAAAAACTCCCTGGAATCAGGAGAGCAGACAGGGAATAGCTCACACCAGACAGTGCCTTGGATGAAGCCAAACTCTCTGGAAGGCTCCAGGTCAATCCTTGCTCCGTGATGGTTTAGTTGCCATAGAGACAACTAGGTCTCACTTCATCCCCCAGCACTGTTGCTATTCACTGGTGACCTCTCTGGATTAAAGTTGGAGTGTTTTGGATCATTCTCTTTATTTTATCAGTGCTGTAGCACACCGCCTAATCCTAGCTGTACCTCTCAGGAAGGGAAAAAAAAAATAAAAAGAAAGAGACAAAAAAAAAGCCAACCTCCTTCCCCACCATTTGTTGTAGAGGCCAGTTATCCAAAGGGGTGACAAGTAGAAAAATGAATTAACCAGAGCTTTGTAATGTCAGCATTATTTATCGTGTCTAACTTTGCCCAGCTCAGCTGTGGATCAGCAAAGAAGTGCTTTTATTCTTTCCTCCTCTTTTTGATGCTGTTTTTACCTTTCCTCCCTTCCCTGGCCTTCTGTAGGTCCTTTGCTCTGCCACACCATTGTGACTGTGCTCACAGGGGTCTTAGGATGAGGGAAGAGATGAGGATCTGACTCCATGTTTCAGAAGGCTGATTTATTATTTTATGATATATATTATATTAAAACTATACTACAAGAATAGAAGAAAGGATTTCATCAGAAGGCTAGCTAAGAATAGAAAAAGAAAGAATGATAACAAAGGTTTGTGGCTTGGACAGAGAGTCTGAGACAGCCAGATTGTGATTGGCCAGATTGTGATTGGCCATTAATTAGAAACAACCAACATGGGCCAATCACAGATGCACCTGTTGCATTCCACAGCAGCAGATAAACACTGTTTACATTTTGCTCCTAAGGCCCCTCAGCTTCTCAGGAGAAAAAATCCTAAGGAAAGGATTTTTCATAAAAGGTGTCTGTGACACGCCATCCTTACGGAATCTTTTTCTCCTGCTCCAAACCAGGTGGGTTTCCCAGCTGAGATGAGGGGCTGGGGAAGAGGTGCCCTGCAGGAGGTGAAGGAGGGGAGATCTCCCATCTCTCATCTTCCCCATCCTTCCCTTCTGCCCCTGTGATAATCAAACCACTCCGTTGTGTTTATCTCCTTTCATCTCTAACTCACACAAGTAGAAGCTAAGACTGGAACCTCTGTTCCCCTTTTTCCCCCCCCTCTGCCTTTTCCTGTGCACACTTTGCTGAGTCTACGCCCTCTCCCACCTGCTGCAGTGAAGACTTTTCAAAAGGAAGAAAAAAATGGCACTTGCTGGCAGGAGGCAGGAAAACAAGGGACACTCAAGCAGGATCCAGGCTGAAAGCAATGCCCTGGCAAGGAGCCCACAAACACTTCAGATGTGAAGCACCGAGTCACAGAGCAAAGAGGCAAAAAATGCATCCTTGTAAAGCCACAGTGAGGCTGCACCTGCTCCAAACGGCTGCAGCCAGTACACTGTGACACTTCAAAGCTGCCAGGGAATGAGATACTGGAATCAGATACCCCTGGCAGGGTGTAAAAGTAGCCAAATCTTGCACTGAGGCAGCCGGAGTGCTGCTTGACGTAGGGAGCAAGCCTGGAGGATAGTATGTGTGTATCCAAATGACAGATGATGGAGAAAGAAATAAATTATCTTGCAGTGTGTCTGTCCCTGTATGAGTGTTGCTGGCTTCCCTGCATGGATTTCGAGACCATCTTCACTGTGAATTTCTCCTTCCAACACCCACAGCCTGCAGATCCTACACATGCATTAATAAATCAGTCAGGTTATTGGCTCCAGAGGTGATAGCTGGGTTTGCTGGTTCAACTGGGCCGGGTTTTGCTGTTTAAAATCCAGTTGTTTCCTCTCTGAAGGTATCTTGGTGGGCTAGGCCAGCCCAGATTCGACAGCACGTCGGGAATTTTCCTGGAGGAGTGGGCAGCTGCACCAGTGTGGCATGCAGGCTGTCAACTGGCAGTAAATCTGCTTCAAGCTCTTTTGTTGTGCCAAGCAATTGCTGAATAACTTCTCTGAATTACTTCCAGTCGATATCTTTTATATGAAAAGCTCACAGAAAGCTTATTATGTTCAAAATTCGCCAGATACGGATTCTCACACGCTAAACATCCATTAGCAACTGGATAAAGGCAACTCTTGGGATCACATTTCTATAGGGGCAGCTTTTTGCAGACGTGCAGGTGAAGTTGGCTTTGTGTGAGGCATCTTGGATGTGTTCTCATACGAATTAAAATAAATTTTTAATAAAATCTGCTGGTTGACGCCAGCCATGAGACGAGCAGGACTGCAGGCAAAGCTAAAACATGTAATAATCCTGAAGAGGAGGGGAAATTTAGTTTGTTTTTAGGTGATTTTTAGCTCCATCCTTCAAGGGTTAATTTTTGGAGAGATGAGATCTTTGAATATGAGAAGAACATCTCTATCCTTGCTGCCTGGCCATGCTCTCTGGGCACTCCTTGCCATGAGGCTGCTCAGTCTCAGGATCTCTGGTTGGTCAGAGTGACCTCAAGATACGTTAGAAAGTTTTTTTCCCAGCTTGATGGTCAAAGAAGGATTCAGAACTTTTCATTTCTCGGTCTCAAGGTTATTTATTTTATCTTATTTATAAAATTCTTTCTCCTGTCTTGCTAAGGTCTGCTCAGCAGGACAGTCAGAGGCACTTTGCCCGCCTGAGAGGTAGTGTTATCTTTTTATACTAAAAACTATGTGTACAATATTTACAATTACTTTCTAATACTTACCACTTATCTTAGACAGTGAGCTTCTACTTTAAACTAATTTAAAAGTGCCACCATCACCCAGAAGATGGAGGCCAAGAAGAAGAAGAAGGAGAAAGGTTGGACATGCCCAGATTCTTCTATCTCGTTCTCTGAACCCTCATGCTAAAAACTCCAAAAATTTATTTTTCACCCTGTGATAAATTCACTATCATTCTACTTAAACCTTTGTGGCTTGTAATTCTTCATACAAGGTTGGTAATTGTTTTTTCTAAGGGCTAAATCAAAGGCATAGGGGGGTCTTGAGCTCTGTGCCAAGATCTCTGAGCCCCCTGGGCAGGGGCTGGAATCCACCAGGGCAGCCAAAGGAATTTCCTGGGTTCTAACAACTGAGTGGGCATTTCAGTGGATTATTTTTGTTTTAAATGTGAGGTGGTTGTTAACACACTGGGTAAAATGTCATGGCAGGGTTTTCAAAGGTGGCCAGCACAGGGCTGACACTTCTCTAATTAGAGATTAGGGATGCTGGGGAAGCAGCAGAGATGACTTGTCCCAAAATGACCCCTTCCAAAAGAGCTGCCAACAGCCAGATTCTTGCTTTAGAAGGAGTAAGAGACTGTACAGCTGGATCCCATGAAGGTGAAATTATTTCCCATTGTCCAGCTGCTAGAAATGACTTAAAAATAACCGGTTAAGTCAATGCACCAATTACTCTGTGGTTACAATCTCTAGAAGGTAATTCAGATCTCATTTGCCCTGGCAAGGGATCTGTCTTTTTCCTGTTGGCTGGATGGGAAGCCTGAGATGACAATTCCCAGCTCAAGATTGTGGCTAACTAAAGCTCAGTGGGGTAAAAGCAGTCACAAGCCTGGTTTTGACTTCATTTTTCTGTGCTAGGATCATTTTTTGTGAAAGGGGCTGTCAGATCTCAGAAAGGAAAAGAAAAAGTGGAGTGTTGGAAAAGTAAAAACTAATAATTTATACAACTTTTAGGGCCTCCTGTTTGAACCAACTTGTGTTTGAAACAAAAATTATCTCTGTTAGACTTGATATTGATTATGATGGATTCAAAGCAGAGCCCCAAACCTCCAATCTTTCTGTTTTGAGGAGCTTTCAACGATGAATCAGACTATTTTTCTGGCCCTTCAGAGTTGATGTTCTGCACCAAAACCCACCATCCAAACTGCCACCAATCTGCTGCTGTCTGTGAGCTGAACTTCTCAGAGTTAGTCCTCACTATTTTCTTCTGAGAAGACAAATCTTTAGATGACTTCAGGCTGAGTCACAGCTGAAGAAGACCCTGAGATCAGCTCAGTCGGTTGGAGGATGGTGCTAATAATGCCAAGATTGAAAATTTGGTCCTCCCCATATGGGCTCATTTAGGAGCTGGGCTCTATGATCCATGTGGGTCCCTTGCAGCTCAGAATATTCTGTGATTCTGTGTGGTTGTTGTGGTGAAAAGCTGGATTTGGCTACAGTGAAGGGGGAGATCTCTTTCACTTGGGCTGGTGGCTTGGATACCTCTGCAGGGACCCACAAGATTGCCTTGAAGGTTGGTCCACCCAGGCTTGGTGACCAATTGTTTTGACCTCTTCCAGCCAGAAAAAGGTTCCACCTTTGCCATCTTCTGCAATTGGTCACCAAGCAATTGGTCTTCTGGTCTTATCCTCTTGATGCTCCAGGCCAACTGGACACCATCCTGCTGCAAACTAGAAGCCACAGAGTGGTGCTGGGTTCATTTTCATCCTGTGACTGTCGATGCCACTGGGAGCCCAAAGCACAGCCAGTGGTGGCAGCAGGGGCTGGGAAGGGGCTGATGTGATATCCTAAATCACTCTGTGTGTGTTTTTATGCCCATGAGTTCATTCATCTGGGACAGAAATCTGAACTGAACCTGCTTTAACCCCTGACTATATGGGTAACATGGGAAGGATGTACCTCCACCTCTGCTGGCCATAACTTGTGTCACTGGTCTGGCTTCATTGCCACAGAGGTGGCAGGGAAAGAAATGAGTGGTGATTCAGGCCAGTCATATTTGGTATCACCCAGGCTCTTGGCCAGCAGGGCTGCTCTTCCCTCTGCATTCAGCAGCTCGAGCGATTTGGCCAGCAAAGCATCCAAAATTCCAGCATCACCTGATGGATTTTATCCATCTCTCTCCCCACTCTCCCATCCTTTCATCCTCCTTGGCACTGGCAGAGCGGAGTGCAGGCTGCCTTGCAGGCAGCAATCTCATGGCCAGGGGGATTAAAAGGGTCTGGGAATGTGAGATGATCCCTGGAGCTCCTGGCCTTGACTCCCCACTGCTCAGAGCTGGATCAGAAACCATCGTGTCAGGGTGAATGGTTGGCCTCTCAGCTCTTCTGAGAGTGAGAAGTTGTCCCATCTCTACTTCTCAGTTGCCACCACCTCTGGAGAGTAGGGCTGCTCAAAATTCCAGTATCACCTGATGGATTTTATCCGTCTCTCTTCCCACTCTCCCGTCCTTTCATCCTCCTTGGCACTGGCAGAGCAGGAGTGCAGGCTGCCATGCAGGCAGCAATCTCATGGCCAGGGGGATTAAAAGGGTCTGGGAATGAAGGATCAAAAGCCATCGTGTCCCTTGTCCCCCAGCTGTCACCCGGCTCCTGGCTGCAGCAGGGCACAGGGCATGGATGTGGTTTATTTACTCACTGCTGAGGGTTCATTAGCTCCAGCCCCTATTCCTGGAAGTTTCCAGGATCCCAGGGGAAGCTGACACGATGCCCTGGGCACCCTTGAGTGGCAGAGGGATGATGGAGCTGGAAGCACCCAAGGCAGCAGGGCTGGGAAAGGACATTGCTCCATTTCCACAGCAAACATGCCCCTGAGAGCTGGGGAGCTCCTTGCCCAAAGTAAATGCCTGCATTTATCATTGTCAGGGTGATTTGTTGGCCACCCAGGCTCTTCTGGTTGTCCCATCTCGACTTTTCAGTTGTCACCACCTCTGGAGAGCATGGCTGCCCAAGCTCTTAGGGAGACCAATCTCCATTGCCTGTGGAACAGCAGCTCCCCATTTCCATCAGCTGCATTCATCTGATACCCCTAAAATTGCCCTCTCCCAATGGAGGAAATAGATTTATAGAAATTCTTAAGACTTGATAGAAGGTTTATATAGTATGTATGTGTATGTAAATGTGTGTGTTTGCTTGTATGTAAATATGTGTTTGTATGTAAATAAGTGTGTGTTTGTATGTAAATATGTATATATGTACATGTAAATATGTATGTATGTTTGTATGTAAATATATGTGTATGTTTGTATGTAAATATGTATGTGCATGTAAATATGTGTGTATGTTTGTATGTAGATATATATGTTTGTATGTAAATATGTGTATGTTTCTATGTAAATATATTTGGGTTTTTTGGAGTATAATGATGTGTTTTGGGTTTTTTTGAGGAGTTGTGGCACTTTTCTACTGGTGGTTGGAACTGGAAAGGTAAATTGAGGAGCATCCTCTGGATGCAGTGCAATGTTGAAAGAATATTCTGCTAAGTTGATGACAACAAGAGGTTATTTTTTTGGAACTATTGAAAGAGAAGGAAGTCTAGGTTGTAGATGGTTTATGTTTTCTGTGATTTTGTTGATTGGGCTTAATCCAACATCCTGAGCTTTGCCTGTTTGCTTCAGCAGACTGGAGATGGATTATGCTCTAATTTGGGAGAAATGGATCTCACATCCATTATTTAGATCTCCCCATGCCTGTGCATGGAAAATTGTGTTTAACATATTTTGTTTGTTTGGTGCAGGTTGAAATGCACCTGTTCCTCCTGACACTTTGCTCTCCACAACTCCCTGATGTTGTGGAGAGCTGAGGGTTGGTCTTGTTTCCCAGGTAACAAGTGATAGGACAGGAGGAAATGGCTTCACTGAGCCAGCTGAGGTTTAAATTGGAATTAGAAAAAAATTTCTTTATGGAAAAGATTGTCAGACATTGGGAAAAGGCTGCCCAGGGAAGTGGTGGAATCACTGACCCTGGAAATGTCCCAAAACTGTGCAGATGTGGTGGTTAGGGACATGGTTTAGTGCTGAAGATGTTAGTGTCAGACTGATGGTTGAACTCAATGATCTTTTCTGGCTTTAATGACTCCTTGATTCTGTTCTTTGATGGTGTCTCTTGGTTTGAAGCCGTGGCTTTGTTTGCATATTTACTTTCCCCATGTTCACTGCTCATTTAGGCACCCTGGGAACATCTGTGAGAATTTCAGAGGCTGAATAAATTTTCCATTGCTGCTGTGTCTCACCCTGAAATCAGCTGCATTTCTTCAGTGGATCAAGGGATTTTCTGTACTTTCTAATTTATAGCAATCTTGATATTCTTAGATCTGAGCTGGGTTCTCCTTTCACTTGTCACTGCTGTAAACTGGGAGTGAACTTGACTGAAAGTTTTACATGGGCATGTATTGACAGAACAAGGGTGTTTTAAAGTTTTAAAGGGTGTTTTGAGTGTTTTAAACTATGAAAGGAGAGATTCAGATTGGTTTTTAACCAGAAATACTTGTGAGGGTGGTGAGGCCCTGGCATAGGGTGCTCAGAAAAGTTGTGGCTGCCCCTGGAAGTGTCCCAGGCCAGGCTGGATGGGGCTTGGAGCAACCTGGGGTAGTGGAAGGTGTCCCTGCCCATGGAAGGAGGTGGCACTGGATGGTCTTGAAGATCAAATAATTGTCTGATTTTAAGAACTTTTCTATCTATCTATCTATCTATCTATCTATCTATCTATCTATCTATTTATCTATCTATCTATCTATCTATCTATCTATCTATCTATCTATCTATCATCTATCTATCTATATCTATCTATCTATTTATCTATCTATCTATCATCTATCTATATCTATATCTATCTATCTAATCTATCTATCATCTATCATCTATCTATATCTATCATCTATCTATCTATCTATCTATCTATCTATCTATCTATCTATCTATCTATCTCTCTATGGTGCTCCAAGAGGAGAAAATAACTCTGATTATGCTATTTAAAATCACAATGTGCCATCTGAAGTATAAACCTGCAATACTGGTGCACACTGGTTGATTTCTAACCCTGGATGTGCATTGGCTGTAAATCCCCTGGAGACACTTGGAGTGTAAGGTTTTTTACAAAATAAACTGTTTAAACTGTTTAAACTCTAAATTTTCCACCATGTGATATTACAGACTTCTATTCAAACTATACACCCAGAATCCCAGTACTATAATTTAATTTTGGAACCTTTTTCCACAGCCTCAGGTCAATGCAGTGTTCTCTTGGGGGTCAGTGCCTGGCAGCACAGAAAGTATAAAATTCTCAGGAACCAGGGTTCCAACAACTATTGTCTGATTTTAAGAACTGAAAGAACTCAGGAACATCCCACTTGAGATGGAATTTCCTTAACAAAATCATCTGTGCTATATTAAGTTCTGTGTGTAAACAAGTGCACAAGGTTTGGCTTTCCAGAAATAAACCCAGAGGCAGCAGTTTGGGGTGTGTTGTGTACTAGGGCAGCAAAGTGCAAGGGAAATGAGAGACCAGAGCCTCGAGGAGTTAAATGAACACTTTGGAGCTTAAGAACCTCCTGATGCTTCATGGGAAAATGGGAAAATATTCTATTTAGAGACTCTACTGCTCACACATCAGATGTTTTCTCCAGTTCTCTCTCTCTCTCTCTCTCTGTGTAATCTTTTTTTTTTTTCTTTTTTAAATTATCATCGGGGGCAATTTGCATGAGAGGGATCTTTGTCTGTGAAGTGCCCATCTGCTGTGCAGCCCCACCTCCCCCCTGACGACAGAACCATCTGCTTTTGACATCACAGCCACGCAGGGCTGAACCCAGGCAGCCTCAGGCACCTGATTTACACCTTGCCTCCGTGTCACCCTGATACCTGAAAGGGCTCCCAGCTGCTTTCCCTGTTTATTCCCCACCAGACAAGGATGAGTGGCTTAGGATGGGCTGGGCTGCTGAGTGGGAGGTGCACACGACCAAAGTCAGGAGCAGTTTTGAGCAGGGACTGTGATTTTTGATTTGCCTTTGTGTGACACGTCATGTGAAGGAGAAGTCCCCTTGTCTCTGCCTCCTGGGAATTGAATAATAATAATTATGAGGCTGATGATCACTCTTGTGAAGCAGTGCTTGATTAGCTTCACTTGCATCTGCTTGAGACACTTCTAATTACACAGCAGTGTCCTGGTGTCATTCATCCTCCAAACTAAAACTGATTTGCCCTTCAGAGCTCATCCCACCCCAGTTAGGGGTGCTCAAAACTGAGAAGGGAAAATATCCACTACAGACCTCATCTCTGACTGATTTACCTGCTCAGGGCTTAGGTACCACATGGATAAGCACAACATATCTGAAAAAAAAAGTGTATCCAACAGCCCAGATGGTCATGGCTTGGTGAAAACAGTGGCACCTTCCAAAGTGCCAGCACTTGTCTGGCTGTGTGTCCTCGGGTGGGTAACAGCACGAGCTGTCACCAGTGCTGCACATTGAAGGAATTTGCTGTGCTGAATTAAGAGAGTTGCCTTCAGGTTAGAGCCCTGCTGCATCTGGATTTCTGGGCATTTATATTCATTTCCTGCCTAGAGTCCTTGTCCGGTGGTGTTTGAGGTTTGAGGTTTTCATGCGGTGCGGTTTTTTTTTTGTTTGGTTTTTTTGGTTTTTTCCCCCTGTATATAAATCTGCAGGGGTTTCTCTCCTTTGGGAAGGAGCAGAACCACTGCAAAGCCTCTCTGGTCTGGCTGCCATCCACCCAGAAACCCTGAGCAGCTCCCAGGCACGTGCAGGGATCAGCTGTAAATCCAACACGTACGGGAAGGGCTGTGCTCTGCACAACCCCGCCTGCAGCAGGCGGGAGATCCCCACTTCATTCCATGGAGTGGGGAAGTGCTGCTGCAAGCTCTTTTTCCTGGTTATTTTAATCACCCAAAAGTGCAGGGTGATGCTAACTGAAAACTTGAATCGAATTCAAGGCGATTTTTGATTTATTTTTTTTTCAATGAAAGCAATCTGTAAGCAAGGCTTGGATAGGAATTTGGAAAATGTTGTGGGTTTAGGGTTTTTGAAATGAAACTTGTGAATACTCCTTTGGGAACTGAGATTATCTTCAAAATTCACTGAAACAAAACAGCCAACTGTAATATTATGATTAACATCAGCATGGTGTGACATTGGTTTTGATGATAATACTAAAAGCCTAAGAACAGCAGTGGGAAAACAATATGTTTTGTTTTCAGGTCACGCAAGTGGTTTTGTTTTACCTGACCCATTTCCCTTCACTAGTCTTCATTAAGTAAGAAAAGCTCAGGAGACACGTGGTGTGGATAACCCTGACCAAAATTAAGACCAACAAGAGAGGTTTTCCGGGCTTGTAACCAAGAATGTTTGATTCCTGGGAATGACCGTGGCATTCAGTGTGTGCACAGCCACTCCTCACCACACTCCCTCAAGGCAGGGAGGTTAATCCTGGAGTGAAGTGCTTCTGAGCAGGTTCCAGCCTCTCCAGCTTTGCATGGGAATACCAATGCACGACCCCCCAATCCTCTTGAATCCAGACCTATTCTTTCCCCCTTCTGTCCACAGCCGGGGGGAATTGAAAGAAGCAGCAGGGCAGATTGTTCTCCAAAGTTTTCCTTGCCCGTCAGAAGGTCCATTAATCTCATTGCAGAGCTGCTGCTGCACCAGGTGCCCAGATAATTCTAATATTGCCACTGTGCCTGCCAGGAGAGGCTCGTGCTGGATGATAACATTCCTCTAATCCACTTACTGGAGGTACTTGCTCTCTGCAGCTTGAATACAGCTTCTCCCTCTCATTGTGTCTCTGTCAGTGCCACTGGAAACTCTTAATCCTGTGCAAGCATCTGTCAAATTCTTCTCCCACCTGGGACCCCCTCTTCTGGTGGGCCCTGAATTCTGTGGGAGATGAATGCCAGCAGTACCTTGGGGGATCAAATGTGCATTTATGGGCTGTGCTGGAGGCACGTGGGTGCTTTGAAAGATCCATGGGCAGCAGGCAGAAAATCCTTTCCTCCCCTGTCAGAACCCAGGACATTCCTCTGGCTGCCCTGGAGGACCCGAGACCCTGGCAGGGGGCTCAGAGACCTTGGCATGGAGTCACAAACACCTGTGCCTTTGATTTTAGCCCATGGAAACAATTACCAACTTTGTGTGAGGAGTTACAAGCCACAAGAGTTTGAGTAGAATGACAGTGAATTTGTCACAGGGTGAAAAAGTAGAATTTTTGGTGTTTTTAGAATGGGGTTTCAGGAGGTAAGAGGGAGGAATCTGGGTGTGCCCTGTCCTTCTTCTTCTTCTTCTTAACTCTTCTTCTGCTGTGATGGTGACACTTTTGGATTTGTTTAGAGTAGAGACAGACTGTCTAACATAGGTGATAGGTATTGGAAAATTATTGTAAATAAAGTACATGTAGTTTTTAGTATACAAAGATAACACTGCCCCAAGGGTGGTCAGTGTGCCTCAACCCAACCTGCTGGACAGATCTCAAAAAGTCAGAGAAAGAATCTTATAGATAAGAGAAAATAAACAACCTTGGGAAAGCCAAGTTATCCTGTCTTCTTCTTCGGTCTCGAGGCTGAGAAAAAGAGACTTTCCAACACCTCAGAGTCATCTCAACACCAGAGATGACCCCAGCATTTCCCAAATCTTGTCTTGGAGAGGCCATCCTGGAACAAACCCACGAGCAGTCAAACGCTGAAGCGTCCCCCTCCCCTTCCTTGTCCTGGAGCTGGGGGAATGCTGGTGCTGGTGGGAGCTGGCAGCGTGCCGGGGCTGCACAGAAGGCTGGGGGGCTTGTGCCATGTGGGAGCCGGGCAGACTGGCAGCAGCTGGTGGAAAAGCAGCGAGTTTGGGTTTGTTTGCAAAGCAGGACGTGGGGGTGAGAGGCTGGGGAGGGAGCAGACAGCCTTCCCCGTCTCCCCCTCTCATGGGTGGAGAGTTGCTTTTCTTCTCAACTTAGAGAGGGGTTTTCTTTCTGTGCCCCGTGAAATAGGGGAGTGATGGAGTTATTCAAGCCTATTGAAAGCAGCGTGCAAAAGCTGCTTCACTTTGTGGTGCAGGTTTCCACCCAACGGGCTGGGGGGCTTGAGGGCATTTTTAGCTTTATCTGGGATTTTTCTCCACCCATGCTTGTGGCTGGTCTCTTTCCATTTCCTTCGCCCAATTTCCTTAGTTGGTCAAATTAATTGACTCTGTTTTATTAAACAACTCATAATTGAAGTATTGAAGGCTTTTGGGTTGCCTTAAAGCCTTGATCTATTACTGTGCTCGTCATTGTTTAAAGCAAAAAATGTCTCAGTTATCCCTTTCTTCTCCCTGGAAGTCCAAAGGAGTGAATCTTTGCAGATTGTGGATGTCACAGAACATCAT